>CM036753.1:31300478-31885478 GCA_020796225.1 Arion vulgaris | reverse complement strand
GTATATATTGAAAAGTATAGGCGAAAGCACACATCCCTACCTTACTCCTGATGATAATTCAAATTCGTCTGTCAGGCCGTCGCTTGTTCGTACTACGCTTGAGCATTTTTGGTCATAATAACAGGATAATTAAATCAGAAAGCCAACAATACTAAAACAGGTTGGCTACCAACATATAAGGAAATTAGATTAAGTTTTATTTTTGTGCTTCAGAACAGGACACAATCCACTCTGCAGTCACATGTATGCAGAATTCAATATCTGCATATCAGCCATGCGTTTATTTTGTCTAGTACCGCAGACGGCAAAGCACATACTTCAAGACAGCGTCAAAAATGTATACTGTAGCAAAGTCATTGTTCCAGTGTAGCAGTACTGGACAGAAAACTGCACGTACCTATGTATGACCTACAAAGACTGAAGTTTATACCAGAGACAACATTGGATATATAGATAATATTTCAAATAAACAAATGGATAATCACATACCATCATCATCTAACTTCTGCCTGTTGGAACTTGACTCCTTTATAACGTCTCTGGGGTCAAAGGCGCATAGGAACAACCCCAAGCCAGGATTAGTGAGCTGGCACTAATCAAGATCCTACTCCACCTCCACGTGGTAACCCTGGTAACAGAAAACCAATATTGTCTGGCTAAGCGGGTAGGGATCGAGGGAGAGCTACAGGCAGTGGTAGTGATGCAGACGCAGTTAGATTCGATGAGATCCGCTCGCAACACAGACGTGCTGAATCCCTCAGTGATTATTAATGCCCATGTCTCCCGGTCGGTGGGAAAAGCGGAACGGATAACCATAAAGGGATGAGGGGTGCATCCAGAGAAGAGGCGTGGGTCCACGTGGGGCAAATCTTGGGAGCGGGATGAGCTGCACGTAAGCCCACATAGGGCGAAACTCGGAGCCCTGGCGTGGGGACCCGAGTTCAGCTCAGTGTCCGGACAGTCTAGAGGCATGGTAAATGTGAGCACGGTGAGAACAGATGGTAATGGTGGAGCAGGCACAAAGGAAGAGCAAGCGCGCATGCAGACGATGCACGGGTGAACCCATCGGTAGGGCGGACGTGTACGGCGCTGATGGTGGAGCGATGAAGGGGCGCGGCAGGCAAAAAGGTGAGCGGCCAACCCAAATGTGCAGAAAAACTGGAAAGCCCAGCAGAGACTTAATTCCAGTGTGCGTTTCCGCTGGCAGGGTGCTACTACAGTCTTGCAGTTAGATTGGGGACACTTAAAGTCTAGAGGAGCAAACCTACACAAAACTTGACGGTAGGCAAACCAAGTAGTCCACAAAAAGACGGGTTACCTGGGCAGATGATGTTCCTCAACCCAGGAGGGCAGTTTGTCTAAGGGTCGCTACCATATAGAAAATAGCAACCTGCTGCCTTGCAGGTTGGCTGGGACAGCCAAAGGCTAACGGAGAGCGAACCCAGTAAACGCTGGTTGAAATCGGACATGTCGTGGAAGGACAAGCTTCTGAGCTCCAAATGGTTCTGAAGAATGTGACGTAAAAAACGTTCTTGGCAAAGGCTGTTTATATATCACATTTAGAATGACCAAAATGACCGAAAAAGAACGATCGAGAGAGAGAGAGAGATAACATCTCTAAATTCCCCTTTTCTGATTGATGTGTCTGGTATATGCGCAGCGCAATCATTCACAACTCATCGACTATATTTTGCAGTAATCTTCTGCTTGGTCTTCCTCTTACTCGTCTGTTCATCATAATGCCATGCGGAATGATTTTCTCCAGAGAATCATATCTTTTTATATGACCAAAATATTTAATTTTTGTCTTTATTTTCTTCTTTATTCCCCTCTTCACTTCAATTTTAAGCTTTTGCAAAATGGACATATTTGTTATTTTTCTATACATGGTATTCTGATTACTGTTCTCTAGAAATTGCGTTCAGAAGCATTTATCTATTTTGCAACTGTTTTTATCAATAATTCATGTCTTACAGGCATACGTTGCTACGGACAAAATACATGCTCTTAAAAATCTAATTTCCTTTTTTATATCAGTTCCTTCCATTGGTTTTATAATTCTTTTATTTTCTGCAGGGTCATATTATTCTTCTTTGTATTCCATTGACAACATTTCCGTAGCTTCTTATCAATAAACCTAAATATTCCAAACTATCAACTGTTTCCAAGTTACATTCATTCATTGATGCATATATCAGCTGTTATATATATATTTTATCACTTGTAAAGATTTTATATTTTGTTTTCCGCTTTTTCTATGTATTTACATATCAATTTCTTAATACAACTTCTTGAGGTGAACACAAATATTGTATAATCACCATATATGTATATATACCTTTTTTTCCTACCTTTCGGTAAAATTGGGAAATACGCTGTTTGGTCCTTATTTTTCATTGATCGTCGACACACTATGGGTGATGTAGTCAACTTTCCAGTGCTTTTCCTGGTAACAGATCGAGGCAGATCCAAAATAATGTGGCTACCCACTCCTGCTCTACACCTTAAACTAATATTTTTTATTTTACAGTGTTCTAACTACCACCACAGTTTCAGAGATCAACACAACTTGTTATGTTCAATAGTTGCTTTAGCAGTCTCATCATGGGTACTCGTAATCGAATGTTCTGTAATTTAAACCACACAAGAAACAGTACAGACAATCATGTGGCTTTATTCTAAAGCTATTAATCTTGTAGAAGATTGTAACACCTTAAGTACTACTGTAAGGTACATTATTACTTGGAAGTCAGTGTCACATTGCCCCTAAAAGACAAAATTGGCACTAAACCTCTAAGGAATAAAGTGAAATATATTAGCACAAAATAATGTCTCTTGGATCTTTATTGAAAAACTTCGACCTATAAAGAAATTGATGGCATATCCTCAGCATATATATATATGTGTGTACATACATGTATAAAAATAATTAGATCTGTATATATATATGTACATAAATGTATATAAATAATTCGTATAAATTAATGACAATAGCTGAATCATACAGTTAATATATTTGTAAGACGTCGTTATTCACTAAAACATACATAAATATATTTGAAATAAAAAAAACCAAAATATATGGAAAAAGTACACATTAAAACAAGTCCTGAGAGAGTGTTTCCTTTCTTCTTTCTTGCTTATCAATAATGAATGATGTTGATGAACATGGAAGGTCTCAAATTACAAACAGATTTTCATTATTAGAAATGCATTTCAAAATATATCAATATTGAGTCCTGTTGTCATTTTAAATCAGGTTTTCATTTATATACCTTGCTCTACACTGAAAGGATTATTGAATGGCACACCATTACTACACAGTCAAATGATAGTAAAGACAAAAATAAAACAAAACCAACTAAATCGTACAAGTTAAAACCATCAAGAAAAGAAAAAATGAAAGACATAATTAAAACTATTAAACTAGTACTAAATAAAACTAGTAATAGCTTGGAATTAGAACCTGCGATTATTTTTCGATTTTCATCCTCAACTTGTTAAACTAAGATGTCAAGCCAAACCTAGGAATGAAATCAGCTACAATAGAACACATTCACAACATGTTTCCAGAAAAAAGTTGATACAAAGATGTATCGGCAATGAAGGCAACCATTACTGATGTAACAGGTGTTTGCATTCAGAGGCCACTGTGGTGTCTGTGGCGATCTCCACTGGACGAATATGTCCCAAATCTAAAGCTGAACTCGCAGTCCTTCTGACTGCAGCAACAAAGGAGTAAACTGCAAGCACCTTAATGCAATATGTTCTATCTTACAAACTCACTACAATTTATACAAGTCCTAGAAGCCAAATTCGCTGATAACAAGGTAGAACATCTAAAACGATTACTTGCTCGGGTTGTCAAAAAAGACATAAATTCACCTGCAGGGGATTCCATCTCAATGCGGCATTGAAGACAATGAGAACGCCCACTTCTTGACTAAGGTAGGCAGTACCAAAGAACAAATCTACCAACCACTGTTTTTAACAAGAGGTCAATCCCTGCATAAATAGAAAACCAGCAATAGACTGGAAGACAAACACTTGATCTGATTATGAAAGACTTCCTCAAAGACTTTAGCAGAACAGTTCAAGTATCGTTATTTCGTCCACGTACCACAAATTACAGGCTCTACATGCTCTTAAATAGACTACTAATAAGTCAAACAGTTGACTGTCATTTGCCAACGGGCGTAACAAACACAGGAAAACGTTGTGCACGACTGCTGATCCCTCCTAGAAGATCACAGAAGCAGCAACATGTAGACACCTAATTGACCAAAACAAAACACAAAATTATGGGGAAATGTATCATACTTTAAGCTGATTGCCTGACTTGTGGTCTATATTGGACGAAGGGCACGTCTACTTATTGCTGAAAACGTATACTACATCTTGCAGGAAAAAACGTCAGAAATATTGGGCGACAATTTTTAAGAAACTGATTTACCTCGTTGGAAATAAGAAGCTCTCTTTAATAAAGATGGACTTAGTTGTGGAACAATTTGTTTAGTTATTCTTCAAATATTAGACATTTAAAGAGCTCACTTTGTGTGCTATTATATTTCGAATAACAACAGATAGTAATGTCTTAGTTGAGAGAATGTTCACTCTTGTAAATTCAGTTAAAACAAACATATCACAAAAATACACCTACATTTTTTATTGAAGCTTCCGTAAGATTCAGAGCAGAGCTATTGCTATTCAAATAAATTCAAACATATATAGATAAAACTGCTAGAAGCTACGTCTAATAAGATTTACTCTGCAACTTTCACTTGTTACGGTACGGATGAAGGTAATAAAATGAAACTAAAGCTTTTCATTTTATTGCAATATGATAAAACCTGTTAACATTTGTTTCGTTTTTTTCTGGTATTTGTAATGTTACAGTCTGCTTAAAACCACAATTTTATTCTGGAAAATTTGCATAAGGTAGTTTCTTTTTGTTAACCATATACTATGATTACCGTATATATGGTGACTTTAATCTCTACATATGGTGATATGGTAAGTGTGCAGCCGACCAGATTTCTCTTGCCTTCAAGCGCATTCCAAAGTTTCTCTTCGAACGAGTCTGCACATTTATGAACAAAATAATCCATCACTGATTAACATGGAGGTTGAGGCTCTCTTGAATGACAACATCAATGATACATATGTGGTTATTTACACCGATGGTTCAGTTATTCGCCAACAACGCTATGCGTGGGCTTTTTCAGCACGCCCAGGGGGACAAATAATAAGAGAGGCCATTGGGGCCTACGCAACAACCACAAGAAGTCTGACACTGGAGGTTCGGGCGTTTACGGAGACGGTGAAGTGGTTGGCATAGTGTTTTCATACTCAGTGACTCCATGAGCATGATTCGTAAAGTCGAATCAGGAATGGTGAGACGCAACTGGGTGGATATACTAGTATAGACAATGATCAGAGAAATCACATTCATTTTTCCACCCCCACCCCCAGGAATTAGGGGTAATGAATGAGCTGATAGATAGACTGGCTGGCTACAATATCAGAGGAGCTGCCACGGACGGATCGAAATGACATTCTTCACGCATTGAGAGAGTCTTTCCGGACAGTGGAATTTCAGGTCTGTGAATCCCACTCGCTGACCAGATTGAGAGATGAGTGTCAATATTGGAGCAGCCCGAAAAGAACGACATTCTAAATATTTGCAGAGATTGATTAATCAACATCGAACTGGCGTGTTGGGCCGCTGGACGCTGCTGGATTTGCTGAGGCGGAGATCGGAGCACCTATGGACATTTCCGGAGTGCTATGATGATAGTCCTCATATAACTGATAACTGCACATTTGTGTAATATTGTTTTCCATATAGCTCTGTCCTCAGTTATTTTTTTTACCCATTTGTTAGGACGGATAGAAAAGTCCTTCATTGAGGCCTTACGTTTATCCATATAATTGAGCAATAGGTATGCCTTGAAGCGTTGTTTGTTCCGAAAGTTCACAGAACAGCAACTATTGCGGTATGTGGATACTGTACATTCTTCTCACATGTTTCAGCCATCTAAGTCTTCTACTTCTGATTATTTCCATTTTGGGTGGTAAGTTACTTCCTTGCAGTACTTAAAGAGTTAATTATCTTGTCGCACCACCTGATGTTCATAATCTTGTGGAGATATCTAACGTGAAACATGTCAAGTCCCCTCACTATTCTATAACTAATTATATAACTAATGTAATGAAGATCAGTCTAATAAAACACTTCAAACATCTGGCCTGCAATGGCGGAATGCGGGAGGGCCATTCAGAGTCCGAACTGTTTGATTCTGAACACGACTTTGCTAGCTAGCGCATTTTCGACATGTTTGGTCAGGTATTTTCCGGTTTCGTTTGCCGAACTACTGAGTTAGTGCTTGAGCAACACTGTGAGCTATGAATGTTACATGGAATGCTTTTTGCTGTGTCAACCGTGTGTTTGTTGTGTGTATTCAGAAAATGGCGGACAGCGGTTATGACGAACAAACTCAAACTGCAGTATGCAGTTATATTGCGAGTGCAGAAAGCTGGATTTTGTCATGATTGATGTTCCCTTCGACAAGAATTGCAATTCAAGTGATAAACAGTTTTGTGTTGCTACATTAGCGACGGCCATATGCATTTTATGCGGTGCAGGTTGCTTTTGTGGTGGTACGCGGCTGTTTCATTCTGGAATTAGTTCACACAGGAAACATTTCACAGTTGTTAGCATTTCGTGTGATTTGCATTGGTACAGGAACGGAGCAATTATGGACTGACCCGTTGCAATGAAGTTGGAACCGTACTTATGAATATGAACTTCAAACATACACAATACGAATACGCATAATCAAATGACTCAATGAAAAAAAATATGTAAACAAGTTGTAAGAGTATTTGTATTAAACTAAATGAAGAATTATCTTATATTAATAGTACATCTATTATAATATTGGTACTTCTATTACTTCTTCTTCTTCTTCTTCTTCGAACGTTCCATAACGACCACTTGTTAAACTACTCTTTGTGATTTTTATGTGATCCGAGCCTAAGAGCAATTGTACGTTGTGCCAGTTACGCGCCAAAGAAGTAGGGAACACATCCGATTTCTGCGACGCTATTTATTTACTAGGGTAGCTTCTCTAGGCCCCCACCTCATTCGCCTCTTACGACATGCCTTGTGGGTAGCAGTGTTACTATTCTTTGCTCCCCTTGTCGGCCCCGGCAACACACGTGCGATTCCTATTACAATGTTAGTACTTCTATTACAAAGTTGGTACTTCTATTACAATGTTGGTACTTCTATTACAATGTTGTTACTTCTATTACAATGTTGGTATTTCTATTACAATGTTGGTACTTCTATTACAATGTTGGTACTTCTATTACAATGTTGGTACTTTCTATTTCAATGTTGGATCTTCTGGCATCTCCTGCAAACCCTGCTGGATTCCAAACGTATAGACTTTGTCTTTCCTTTGGAAAAAACAGTAGGGTAGAGAGGGGTTTGTGCAAAATGGGCAAGGCACATTCTCCATATCAGCTGCCCAGGCTAGGCACAAAGAGAGAAGACACTTCATCTTTTCTTTCGGCTCGAGCACAACACGGTAAGCAACAGTTACAGAGACACAAGACAAATAAACCTCTTAGATTTGGCACATGGAACGTAAGGACCATGTGTCCTGGACTTGTCAACCTAGACCCGACGAAAACAAAAGACATCAGGAAAACAGCTGTTATAGACAGAGAACTTGAGAGACTGCAGGTAGACATAGCCGCGCTACAGGAAACCAGGCTTCCAGACTGTGGTTCAGTAAAAGAAAAGAATTACACATTCTTCTGGCAGGGCCTAAGCACCAATCAACCTAGACTGTATGGAGTCGGCTTTGCCGTGCACAATAGACTTGTGAAAGCTATTCATACACCAGTAGCTGCATCAGAACGAGTAATATCACTACGACTCAATGTAAAAGTGGACTCCTAAACATCGTATGTGTCTACGCACCAACCCTAGCAGCGTCTGCAGAAGATAAAGACAAGTTTTATGACTCATTACAGAATGTCGTTAATTCATTTCCAGTAGATGAGCAACTGTTTATATTGGGCGACTTAAATGCACGCATAGGATCTGATCACCAGTCATGGCCAGTATGCCTGGGTCATCATGGCATTTGAAATATCAACGATAATGGTCAAAGACTGCTTGAATTCTGCTCCCAAAACAACATGTGTGTGACAAATACGTTTTTTCTGTCAAACACAGACACAGGGTGTCATGGTGCCACCCAAGATCAGGTCACTGGCACCAGCTTGATTTTGTACTCACACGCAGACAACACCTCAACACAGTGAAAATCACACGTACTTTCCACAGCGCGGACTGTGATACAGATCATGCACTAGTTATCAGCAAAGTCAAAATACTTCCAAGGAAAACCTATTCAACAAGAAGACCACCCAAACCCAAAGTCAGCGTCACCAAAATGGGGATGACAGAGAATAAGGAGACTTTCAGAAAGGCGTTTACTGCTCTGTGTGAGAATGAAATTGGAGAATGTAGCGTAGACGAAAAGTGGAACATTCTAAAATCTAACATATATGACTGTGTCATTGACTCATTTGGCACCAAGAAATTCTCCAACAAAGACTGGGTAGAACAAAATGAAACAACCCTAAGCCCTCTACTTGAGGAAAAGAAAAGAGCTCTAATAAATCACAAAAATAAACCCTCGCAAAGTTCAAAGGACCATCTTCGACACACAAAATCAGTATTGCAACGAGAGTCAAGGAGGTGTGCAAATGAATACTGGTCAAATCTGTGTTCTGCGATACAAAATGCTGCAGATATGGGCAACACCAAGGCAATGTACGAAAATATCAGAGTAGCTCTGGGACCAAACATAACAAAATTGCACCACTAAGATCAGAAACAGGTGAGCCAATAACAGATATGACCAAACAGCTCGAAAGATGGGTGGAACACTATTTCAATCTTTACTCTGTGGAGAAACCAGCACACCCAGTCCTCGATCAGATCATACCGAAACATCATGACCAAACCGAGCTGGATACCGAACCCACGGAGCAGGAACTTTCCGAAGCAATCAACAAACTTTCAAATGGCAAGGCATCAGGACTAGACAACATTCCTGCAGAAATCCTCAAATACAATAGGGATGTCCTGCTGCCCCACCTCTACAATCTCCTTATTCAGTGCTGGAGAGAGGGAACACTTCCTCAGGACATGAGGGATGCAAAGATAGTGACACTCTATAAAAACAAAGGGGATAAGGGGATTGTAACAACTACAGAGGCATCTCCTTCTAAGCGTAACAGGCAAAGCTTTTGCACTAGTCCTTTCAAAACGACTACAGAAACTGGCGGAGCGTGTTCTTCCAGAGTCACAATGTGGATTCAGAGCTAGACGGTCAACAACTGACATGATATTTACCCCTCGACAGCTACAAGAGAAGTGCAGAGAGCAGAGCAAGCCTCTATGTATTGCTTTCGTGGATTTGACTAAGGCATTCGACACAGTCAGCAGGCCAAGTCTTTATAAAATATTGAAGTATATTGGTTGTCCCCCAAAGTTGCTTCAATTGATTGTTTCCTTCCATGAGGGCATGAAAGCCAGCATACAGTTCGATGGCAGCACATCTGATAGTTTTGAGGTTAAGAGTGGGGTCAAGCAGGGCTGTGTCCTTGCCCCCACTCTCTTTGGTATCTTCTTCGCAGTCCTTTGAACCACGCCTTAGGGGACGCTGATGGTGATGTTTTCATCCCCACTAGATCTGATGGTTCACTGTTTAACTTGGCTCGCTTAAGAGCCAAGACAAAAACGACGGAAATACTTCTCAAGGACCTCCTTTCGCTGACGATGCTGCCTTAGTCGCCCACAGTGAGACCACACTGCAAAGTCTAATTAATAATTTGTCAAAGGCATGCGACCTCTTTTCTCTGACAATAAGTGTCTCCAAAACAGTTGTATTATGTCAGGGAGGTAAGACATCAAACATCACTTTAAATGGCGACCATCTAACACCAGTGCAAAAATTCTGCTATCTTGAGTCCACGGTCACTGCCAGCCTTTCTCTTGACGAGGAAATCAACGCTCGTATAAGGAGTGCCGCTACTACATTCGGCAAACTATCAAAGCGAGCGTGGGACAACAAAAATTGACATTGCAGACGAAGACTCAAATATATCGAGCCTGTGTAATTAGTTCTTTACTATATGGCTCAGAAACATGGACAGCCTACTCAAGACACGAGAGGAGACTTAACATCTTTCACCTTCGATGTCTCCGCAAGATTATGAACATCAGGTGGTACGACAAGATAACAATCCTGAAGTACTACAACGTGCAATCTGCCTTCCATCATGGGCATGCTCAGCAGTAGACGACTAAGATGGTTGGGACATGTGAGAAGAAGGGAAACTTATCGCATACCAAAACAAATGTTGTTCTGTGAATTTTCGGAGGGGAAGAGGCACCAGGCAGACCACTGCTCAGATATAAAGATGTCTGCAAAACCTCAATGAAAAACTTTTCTATAGATCCCAGCACATGGGAGGGACTAGCTGATGACAGAGTTGTGTGGAAAGCCAAATTACGGAAGGGCGCAGAGTCTTTTGAGAAGAGACTTATGTAGAGCTGAAAAAACAAGAGAGAAAAGCGAAAACTCAGAAGTTGTCACAGTAAAAAACTTGCCTATTGACCGTCTGTAAAGATGAAAAGGGCCATATATATATATACTTCTATTACAATGTTGGTACTTCTATTACAATGTTGGTACTTCTATTACAATGTTGTTACTTCTATTACAATGTTGGTATTTCTATTACAATGTTGTTACTTCTATTACAATTTTGGAACTTCTATTACAATGTTGGTACTTCTATTACAATGTTGTTACTTCTATTACAATTTTGGTATTTCTATTACAATGTTGGTACTTCTATTACAATGTTGGTACTTCTATTACAATGTTGGTATTTCTATTACAATGTTGGTACTTCTATTACAATGTTGGTACTTCTATTACAATGTTGGTACTTCTATTACAATGTTGGTACTTCTATTACAATGTTGGTACTTCTATTACAATGTTGGTACTTTTTATTACAATGTTGTTACTTCTATTACAATGTTGGTATTTCTATTACAATGTTGTTACTTCTATTACAATTTTGGAACTTCTATTACAATGTTGGTACTTCTATTACAATTTTGGTATTTCTATTACAATGTTGGTACTTCTATTACAATGTTGGTACTTCTATTACAATGTTGGTATTTCTATTACAATGTTGGTACTTCTATTACAATGTTGGTACTTCTATTACACTGTTGGTACTTCTATTACAGTGTTGGTACTTCTATTACAGTGTTGTTATTTCTATTACAGTGTTGTTACTTCTATTACAGTGTCAAAATCATTAGTTGATTCACATTATATCTATTATTTTCCTTTACAATTATTTTCTTTGTACTAAAATCTTTAATAACACAATAATGTTAGACAGTACGGAAGAAATATTTTTCAGTTATTGATTACACAAGAAGTATTAGATGTTTACAGTATTCGACGGTGGTAGTATTAATAATAATTAGGTTGTCCATTGTTTTGAGTTAACCGGTGAATTATCAATGCTTTCTAAAAGTCTTGTAAGTCACAAATCTTTTCCATCAAGACGTAACTTCAGTTAAGAAAAATAGTTCAAAGAACATCTTAAGTGTAGTATACATCAAAGCAATGATTGAAATGTGATTTTATTTAGAAAACGACGTAGAAATGGTTGACCTAAATGTTGAGTGTCTGGAAGTTTGAACTATTGAAACTATGAAGAAATAAAAAAATCAAAGCGCCATTTGCATTTAGTTCGTCTAATGTTTGTTAATATGTCACCGAGTTATTTGAAGGACAGAAAACAAATAAGTAACATTTGGCTGGATTTAGACACCATCGAGTTCAGCATTTTTCTTGTGACAGTTTTCTTGACTGCTTTTAGAGACGCTTGGTATATTGCTACTTGTAAGAAATCTTGTATCAATGGAGAAGATCCTCTATAAGCCAAATTATTTCTCCAGCAGATGTGACTAAGACAATTTACATGGCAACGTCTGGTAATTCATCAAGTCTCGACATAATTTAATTTCAGATGTCATTTGGTTTAAGTTGATTGCGACGTTGATAATAACATTAACACAATTTTTAATTGCAAACTGATGATTTTGTAGATTGACTCTGAGCGCGACGTTTAATTAGAAATATTTTTTACATTACAGGTGAAAGTTGGCATTCTTTAATACGTTCTTAGTCTTAGGGATGCTTCATAGAGCAATGCTACTCAGATACAGTGAATACAAGGAAGAAAGTCGTCCACGCAAAATGTGGACTATAACAATAATATATATACATATCTATATCCTGTTCGTGTTCCGTTTGGCACAAACAGATGTCCATAATAGATTTCAATTGCTTCCGTTATGCTGCTTTCTTATTAATTGTTTTATATATCAGGCTACAATCTTTCAGCTCTTTGCCCCCGTTCTTCTCAATGCTTTATTTGGACGTCCAGGCTTCCTTATTCCATCGCTGTCCATCTGAGAGTTATCATAGCCAATGCCCCTACTGGCATAAGACATACATAACACATCTACTTCCATCTTCACTTTATAATGACGGTCTTTAATGATACAGTATGTTCAATTTAAAAGCTCTTCATTTTCTATCATATTTGAGAAGAACATATGCAGGTGCGTGTGTAAACAATTATTTTGAAAGTTTCCAACTTCTGTATGATATTGTGGGCCATTTTTACCAGCACTCTCTACTGTATAATATAACACTCACAAGACACTGCTTCTATATGTTCTTTTGTTAAAACATGTAATCCGTTGAGTTTCCAGAGTTTGTTAAACTTGTTGAAATTTTGACTTCTTTCTTAATTTTCCAGACAAGTGCACATAAGAATATGTTATCTAAATCTCTTTCCATCCTGACGATTTGAGACTAAACAAGTTTGCAATAACAAGAAGAAGATGAGGAAATGTCTGAGAGATTCCATTATTTAATAAGTTATATTCTGAAAGTTCCAGTCAAGTACCACCACTTCTAAATGCGTCTCTTGCCATGAGAAAATAGCATCCCAGAAATAAGTGCTCTATATTTAACACACGAGAGCACGATTCCGTATTAAACAATTGTATACCGTATTTTGTATATGACAGAAAAGTGTTCTCTATCCGTTGCGTGTATGTATCACCATCTAACGGTCTAATGAACTGTAATGTTTGCGTAAGATACACTATATATATATATATATATATATTTAGAATGTTTGAATTGTTTGGCAGATGCTCTTATTCATTTATAAGGAGAACAATTGTTTGAGTTTTGTTAATTGCGATAACACTAGTAACCATGACATAATAATAATAACACTATTTTTAGCTCTATAGCAAATCTTCCTGGCATGCTATGAAATTATACAAATGTATTTTTAATAGCATGTTATGAGAGATTTTTAAAACGTAATTAAAGGATAAATTATTTCACATTTTTCTCAGTACAGACCGTGTTGGTAATATTGTTATAAAGCAACTGACTTTTTATTGCTGATAAAGTGAAATTTTTTAACATAACACTACTTTTCTGAAAGGGTTTTCTGCTCTAGCGTTTTCATGAGCTATGTTTGTTCATTTCTTACATTTTATTCTTGTCTGACAAAGATATTTTATACTGAAACATTGAATGCTTACAAAAACGTTGTCTTAAATCTGATATTTATTGAAATAAACACCAAACTCATGATTAATGTCCAATTGCATTACATTCTACCTGCAGTTGAAAAATATAATTCCGAAATTGCAGTGTTCTGATCTACATAACAATGGTAAATGACACATCAACTTTGAGAATTATAGATTTTATCAAGATATATATAAAAATGTGTCGTTTTATTTTTCAATGATTCGTGTTAGATGTTTATATTTTGGTGCCATTGATTTGATACCGACACACGAGTCAAAGAATTATGTAGAAAACACAGTGACATTTAGAATTAACAAAGATACAATTTAAAATATATGTACTTAATAATTTAAGTGAACTATCCAAAGACGAAGTAAATTAGTATAAAGACAGAACAAACCAGCGTTTATTTTTTAACCAGTCTACGTCTACACCACACGGTTGCAAAGCTAGCCTATATAATTTGGGATGATTATAACACTCTTTTTGTGTTTTAAAACCGCATAAACATTAAAAAATAGAATAGGATATAACCTCGTGTTCTTAATATTTAATCAGTTCCGTTCAAGATTACGTCACACGTTTTCATATAATTTATTTCAACAATTGTATTTGAAGACAGTGGACAGTTTTGAATGTTTTAATTCATTAATAACAATATGTTATCTCTCTCTCTCGATCACCGCCCAAACCGATGTACCAGACATCCCATAAATTCTATTCATGTGGAAATCTGATTCATGCATCCCTAGCATTGGTGTGTTTTACGTCACATCTTCAGCACCATTTGGAGCCCTAGTGCTTATCCTACGGCGATGTGTCCGGTTTCAGCCAGCGTTTACTCGGTTCGCTCTCCATTCTGTAGCCATGTAGTATTTTTTACGGTGTGGGGTAGCTAGCCCAACGTCCAATCTTATTACTCGCCTCTTACGACATGCGTGGCAGGTAACAGTGGTTCCATTCTTTACACCCCAATTTGGGCCCCGGTATTCACTCTGGCGACAATATGTTATAGAACACTTAAACATGACAACAACAAATGGTGGAAAATTCATAACTCACACGGATACAATTCTTATTGTACTTCTTCTTTTTATTCTTGCAATTCTTATTCTTATTGTACAATATGGAATTTAAAAAAAAAATTTCCGATTCAGAAGCATTTGAGCTTTCAGCTCTTCGGCTCGGTGCCATGGACATCGTAACCCTTCGGTTGGGTGCCACGAACACCGTAAATCTGGGGAATCTGTGGCTTTTCTGCCAGCCAGCGGAATTGAACTCGCACTCACAGAGGGCTTGTCACCCACAATCCAACGAGCTACGAACACGCTGGGCAGGCGGGCAACAGTATGAAATAAAAAACAACACGCGAAATGAGATGTCTCCGCAAAGTCACGGACAACACAAGAATCGACAGAGTAACGAATGCCAGCATCAGAGAAAAGGTTGGAACAAGACAGTGCTTGAATTATGTAGCGAAATATAGAATGAAGTGGTTTGACCACTTAGTAAGAATGCGAACAGACTAAACTGTCTATGAAGCTTTCCACAACAGAATATCAGGAAGGAAGGCAAGACGAAGACCGAGGAAACAGTGGATAGATAACGTAGTTGAATTCTACCAGGGACTAAGAAAACCCTCACGTCACCAGAAAAGGCAAGACAAATACATTAAACACGACACTGGTTAACAACCGAAAGAGTGTGCTGCAACACAAGTCACCAGAAATGCAAGACAAATACATTAAACCACGACACTGGTTAACAACCCGGAAACAGTGTGCTGACACAAGAAGAAGATGGAATATAATTACTTTATAACATTAAATCTCCATGAGATAATTGATGACATGGTCTAACTGAACTGATGATATATAAATTATGTCTTACTACAATCTTATGATCTCATATTTAGAACATTTATCTTTACTAAAGGCGTGTTTAGTTACAATCAAATTACATCAAAATGTTTCTATTTCTAGTCTAGAGATAAACCAAGTTATTATATATTATATCTCCATGACTACTTAAATATAACATATGCACATATATTTTCTATAGGAGTGGATACTGATAATTTTAGATATAACACAAGTACATATATTTTCTATAGGAGTGGATTCTGATAATTTTAGATATAACACAAGTACATATATTTTCTATAGGAGTGGATACTGATAATTTTAGATATAACACAAGTACATATATTTTCTATAGGAGTGGATTCTGATAATTTTAGATATAACACAAGTACATATATTTTCTATAGGAGTGGATTCTGATAATTTTAGATATAACACAAGTACATATATTTTCTATAGGAGTGGATACTGATAATTTTAGATATAACACAAGTACATATATTTTCTATAGGAGTGGATACTGATAATTTTAGATATAACACAAGTACATATATTTTCTATAGGAGTGGATACTGATAATTTTAGATATAACACAAGTACATATATTTTCTATAGGAGTGGATACTGATAATTTTAGATATAACACAAGTACATATATTTTCTATAGGAGTGGATTCTGATAATTTTAGATATAACACAAGTACATATATTTTCTATAGGAGTGGATCTGATAATTTTAGATATAACACAAGTACATATATTTTCTATAGGAGTGGATACTGATAATTTTAGATATAACACAAGTACATATATTTTCTATAGGAGTGGATACTGATAATTTTAGATATAACACAAGTACATATATTTTCTATAGGAGTGGATACTGATAATTTTAGATATAACACAAGTACATATATTTTCTATAGGAGTGGATTCTGATAATTTTAGATATAACACAAGTACATATATTTTCTATAGGAGTGGATACTGATAATTTTAGATATAACACAAGTACATATATTTTCTATAGGAGTGGATTTTTTGTGAAAATTTTTTAGATACTAACACAAGTACATATATTTTCTATAGGAGTGGATACTGATAATTTTAGATATAACACAAGTACATATATTTTCTATAGGAGTGGATACTGATAATTTTAGATATAACACAAGTACATATATTTTCTATAGGAGTGGATACTGATAATTTTAGATATAACACAAGTACATATATTTTCTATAGGAGTGGATACTGATAATTTTAGATATAACACAAGTACATACATTTTCTATAGGAGTGGATTCTGATAATTTTAGATATAACACAAGTACATATATTTTCTATAGGAGTGGATACTGATAATTTTAGATATAACACAAGTACATATATTTTCTATAGGAGTGGATACTGATAATTTTAGATATAACACAAGTACATATATTTTCTATAGGAGTGGATACTGATAATTTTAGATATAACACAAGTACATATATTTTCTATAGGAGTGGATACTGATAATTTTAGATATAACACAAGTACATATATTTTCTATAGGAGTGGATACTGATAATTTTAGATATAACACAAGTACATATATTTTCTATAGGAGTGGATACTGATAATTTTAGTTCTATGAAAGGAAACATACAAACAAGGCATGGGATATATAAAAAACTGGTCAAGATAACAGATATATTAATAGATGGGAAGTCAGCTTCATCACGACAGAGTCGCTCGTGTGTTGTCGGGGCCCTCAGGGGAGCAAAGAATAGTAACACTGAGACCTACAAGGCATGTCGTAAGAGGCCACTGAGGTAGGGGCCTAAGGAAGCTACCCAAGTAAGTAAAAAGGGTCGCAGTAATCGGATGTGTTGGCCTACTTGTAGGCGTATAACTGGTACAAAGTACAAACGCTCTTAGGCTCAGCTGACATACAAATCTCAAAGAGTGGTTAACAAGTAGTCGATATTCACATTGTTACGGGGTTGTTGCCTAGTGTCGTGGTTAACTGTTTTTTTTCTATGCGTTGCTCTAGTGGCTGGTGTGATAGTTGTTTGTGATCTTTTGACAGGATTCTGCTATGACATTTAAACCTCTTTTTCGTAGTCTTCCTCTCACATTCTTTTCTTATATCCTGTTGTAGAAGACTATGTATACTGTAGAGTTTGGTTGCATTCTTATTAAGTAGCCTAACCACATTGTTACCCAATGTAATTCAAGTATGGTTCTGTTCCAAGTTTATTGCTTATGCTGATGTTGGGGTCTCTGTCTAACTTTTCGTAAGCATCGCATTTCACATGTAGTTATTTTTTGGGAATGTGCTTTGCTCATTGTCCATGTTTGGCTCTGGTAACGTAGAGTAGGCATGAAAATGCTGTTAATTGGCTATTGGCTATTGACAATTGAGATGTTTGGGTGTCGTTACAATTGGGCTAGCTGGTAGCTTACAACATTTGCTTTTTTCACCCTATAATCCTCTTTCTTTCTGTCTAGGTTTGCATCTTCTGTGAATATGCTTTCTAATTATTTCAATTCTTGCACTTGGTTGATTGTAGTGTCATTCACATGGATTATTATGTTTTATTCCTATATTAATTATTTCGATTTTAGTGTTATTGATTTTGATGCCATTATTTGTACAATTTTGAGTCATGGTGTCAATTTGTTGTTGTTGTAGGGCTTGTTCTTGGTGGTGTATCAGACACTGATACTTTACGAAAAGTAGTCCATTTATTTCATCATTATATGAATGTGCCTCTTGAGTTATTTTATCCATATACGCGATAAACAGTAGTGGACAGAGTTAAAGTTAATTGCATATCCTTTACAGGACTTTGCGAATCAATCCCAGCTTTGTAACGCTGTTTTTCGAGGCATCATTACGTTCAGTAGTTTGCCATTGCTTTCTGAACGGGTGGTGTCCTTTTGTTAAAATCACGCGAACCAAACTGTCCGCAGCGTGATTCGAACTCAGAACGTCGAGGTTAATAGACCGAGTCACTAACCCCTAGGCCATAGCACCACCATGGACAGAGTAACAATTATATATATATATACATTTCAGTCACGATATCAATGTGAACAATGCCACATCAGATTAACGAAATAATAATACTTAGAGGGGATATTAAATTGCAGTTCTTGGAAAGATTTCAGGATAAAGTATGTACAGTGGGCGTCTAATGATAACAATGACATCTTCTCTGGGACAGATGGATGGATGTGACATACAGTTACCAGGAAGTTCTAACAAGAAGATAAAACAAGGTATATATTATTATGTGTCTTGATACTCATAACAAATGGATCTGCATCGCAATTGTTTTACATTGTGTTTTGTTATGTTATGTGTGTGTGCATGTATTTGTGTATGCATGTATGTATATATGTATGTATGTATATATCTACGTAGGTAATGTATTTTACTTCGTGCCCACATTGCAAAAGAACATTTCAAGCTTGGGTTCACTAGTCGTCTATGAACACACAGACAAACATAATGCAACTACATTCTCTTGGATGAAAATGGTGGTCGTCATCACTCGTGATGGACGAGCATCATCATGTATTTATATATGTATGTATGTAATATATATATATGTATGTATGTATGTAAGTTTATAGGTGTTTGTACGTCACAAATGATTATGACCGTTACGTACATTAGAGTTTGTCATCAGCTCCCGTAAGGAAAAGCTATTATTGTTGCTGTGCATGTAGACAGCTCAATTTTGGTAGGGAAAACCATGTCTATTTTGGGCCCATAATATTTGCTGACGGAAGGCCTCATTTGGCTGGCCTTTCTAGTCTATCTTCTATACTCCGTTGACATGAAATGTATCACAGTTAGAAAAGGTATAAAGAAAAAAACATGTTTTTATACACTGTGGTATGCAGCGGAAAATAGTGCCAGTAGAGTATCTTTTTCTTTGACTAAAGACGACCTGTGATATGGGTCAATATCAGGCGGACCTCTCCTTTCCGTTTTTATCCGGTGCCCAATTGAGATCGACCTGAGATCCGCTGCAGCCGAGAAAATTTCCACCTCAAAAAGAAAAGTTGATCTTAGTATCATGCCCATTTGAAGCAAGTATTTCAACAAATAAAATATCGATATTTTACAAATAAATCAATTATATAAATAAATATCGCTCAAGAAAGGTGACAGTTCAAACATAAATATTCTAGTCATGTGTTTGTACATAGTAGATAGTTAATCTGAAATACAAATGATCTCATAAGCGAACATATTCATCTAGAATGAACTCTGCTGCAAATACAATTTGTTACCAATATTATAAATATTTCCTAACAATAAATCAATTAAATATTCGATTTCTTAGATCGACAGCGACTGAAGATATCACACTAAAAATAAATACCTTAATAAAGAAAAATACACTGTATATTTTCTGTATGTAGTCTGGTTTGCAAACATATCATTCTCCAGTTATATAAATCAGTCAAGTTCACAACTCAGTGTTGGTTGGACATGTGCTATCGTATACGTTATGTGAGTATTTTCCGTTGTACAAATATGGTCAAACACTCGTATGCTTGTAAATACGAGCATTTATGTATACATTAGTGTTTACAATACGTCTATAAAACGCGTATACATATTAGAATGAAGCATGATAAGTATATACATTAAGTTTGAAACCAGAATGATGCAAGTGTCAATGTTGTATATGACTAAGTGTTTGTGTCAATTTTTTAACATTGTGGATACTTCATATCTTGTACCGCTTCAGTGTGATACTATTTTAACACAATTACCCATATTTAGCTCTTTCCTGATACATCCCTTTCTGAATACGGAGCTATAAATTGTTACTCTTTGTTTCTAGGTCACAAATGTGAATGTACGCTTATAGCAGTGACAGTAGAAATGTATAAAGTGTTAACACGTCTTTAACCCACAGAGGTGAGATAATAACATATGTATTAATGCGTCTTTAGCAGTGAATGGGAAAACGTATATACACGTCCTTAGCAGCTAAAGGGTTAGAAATGTCAATAGATTGAATATATTGTCGTCTTTGTGATAGAAACACCAAATATAAAAATCATCTTTACATGAGTACGGTGAGCAGGTGGATGCAGGGACATGTCTAATGTGCACTGACGTCGATCACATAACATAAAAATAACATAACATATACATGACAATATTTGCATTGTTTTTAGCGTTATAATTCTGTGACACTTATATCAGACTTTCTTATATGAATGCCCCACACGATGTAATACAATCACTCTTGCTAGACTTGTATACCAGTCATATCTATAGGTTACATACACAACACAGACACATTTACAAAATCATACACTTATGTGATTGATAAACACATATTTTATCATAAACGTGTGAGTAAATACAAGCTAAAATAACATGGATATATTATGAGTGACATATATCTTGCACACACATATTTATCTTACTAATATCTCAGATAAGTTGATATTAAATCTGAAATGATGTGGTCTGATATGAAAAGCAGATGTCGACGAGGTAGTGAAAGCTGAACTTGATATTTTGTTTGGTAATCACTGAATATAACAAGTGATATAAATAGTTCTTTTTTCTTTCTCAAATTATGTTTGTCTCACAGTGTCAGGTCAAGAAAAGATTTCTAAAACGGGCCCCTGTGTGCGCTTCGTAGATAGTGTCATTCGTCGCCTCTGTTATTTCCGAGGTCCATCTTTTGCGTGGCCGGCCTTTTGCTTTGTACCCATTGTATCGGAGCAGCACTGCTCTTTGAGGTGCACTGTCAGTTGGTAATCTGCTTACGTGGCCGAACAATTTAATTTGTTGTTTCTTATGAAGTCTAGTACTGATGTTGTACGCACTTTTTTCCTGATGTCTGCATTTCTCAACCGGTCTCTTCTTGTTACACCCAGCATTCTGCGTAGACACTTCATTTCTGTTATGACTAGTTTTCTTCTATCATTTGTTGTCAGTGTCCAGGTTTGGCACTGGTAGCATAATGTGGGAGAAAGATTGTGTTGAACATTGCTCTTTTTGTGCTCATGGTGACATGTTTGCATTTTAAAATTGATGCCATTTGTCCTATCATTTGATTTGCTTTGTTGCATCTGTGTTGAATTTCATTAGTTATTCTTCCGTTTGCTGAAAAAAACGGAAAGCCATTATCAACTATAAATAGTTTATAGTTGATAAATCAAGACATGGAAGGAGAGAAGATATGAGGACTAGAACATTCGTATATTTGTTATAGTGCGTTCCAAAATTCGTGAAGACACTAAGGTTTAATTTGTATGAAATCTACCTGCTGCACAATAGTAATCTTTTGCATGCAGTCTTATATACCTCACGACCTTACGAATGCATGTTTAACTAATTGGTAGGTAGCATGGTTGATGCAGAGTGCGTTTTTTGTGATATAATTTTGCAAAAGCACAACAAAATGATAATCAAAGTTCAGAATTTACAGTAATATGCAAAATGCTGGCGAATGTTAGCAAAGGCGTATCCCTATTACAACTTATAAAAAGCAATGTGACATAACGAACAAATGATACCTGCCACTTCTATCAATGAAAATAAACGGTGTGCCAATGACAATCGGTCGGATACAGGGTAAAATGATTAATTCTACGGGATTCCAGATTTGCACTGGTGCTGAATTGCAAGTTTAGCGCGCAAATGTGTAATTATAGAAATACTAACTACCGTACTGTTAAAGTTCTACATGTATACCAAATCGATATCGCTGGTATTAGTAAAATAACAGCGATATCGATTTGTATACATGTAAACCTACAGCACTAAATGTTTGGGTGAGCAAAAATCACGTTACGAAGGTCGCGACTGCTATCAATAGCAAAATTTAAAAAAAAACAATAATTCTGTCAAGTGGATGATTTTATTTCGGTCGGTAAAGATGTTCACAAATTTTGGAACGACGTATAGATGTTGTTTTCGGAATTAATACAACGTGTGTGTGTGTTTATTATAAGCCCGTTTGGGATTTTAGAGAAGAAATGCACAATGGGTACGTTCGGTCAATATCTTTTGGGAATAAAGAGAAGAGATGCAATATGTCTATATCATTATGTAGTTTTTAAGAAGAGATGCAATATATGTATGTTTGGCTTATGTTATTTTAGGATTAGTAATAAGAAATGCACAATGTGTATGTTTTGTCGACGCCCTTTTAGAAATGAAAAGAAAAGAGACAATAAGTGATTTTATTTGGTGGAGTACCTTGCAGGAAATTGTCCTGTGTCCGGTTCATGTATGTAATCAACTGAGTACATGTCTTTGCTTTCTGATATGGTTTAATATCTATACATCTCCCCAAATAATCATTTCTTTAGTTTCATTGCGTGGGCGATATCGCTGCTTTATTTGTAAAACACGTTCAACTAAAGTGCGCAGAAGAAATATTCTAAGGAATAAATCTATCAATCATACGCAACTTTCAGACAGACACATTTATGATTGTTGTTGTTGTTGTTGTTGATGATGTTGCTGCAGTATGAAGGCTAAAGAATTATGAGTTGAAATGTTTTATTATTAAGTGTTAGAGATTTGTTTTTTTCATAAATTGTTTTCACACACACACGTCTCCAAACTTATAGAAGATGTGTAATGTCGTGATATCTTCTTCTCGGAACAAGTATATGAAACAGTCTCTGTAGCTTCTATGACACTAACATATCTTGCAGTCCTGCAAGATTACAGTAGTGCATCGATCTAAGCCATTCTCTCTGATAGAACGATACGTCAAGGAATCACAACTTCCGGAAATGGGATATCAATTTTTTGAGTGTTTTTGTTAACAATATACCAAATCTGTAGATATAATGTCTGACTATCATTTAGCAGAATCACATCAATTGTCTTCTGCACAGAGCCGTTTATTCTGTGATAGTGTTTTCAGTACAGAACTACACCTGCAGTCGTTTAGGACTACAAGACTATATGTGCGGGGTGTTCTATTGTGAAAAATGACACTGACTAAACTTAAGACAACTGCGTGAAACTTTGGGCTAGACATTGACGCTATGATGTTTCTGGTGTGCACGCAAATATCTTAATAGTCATTATTCATTGATATGCTCTGCAGTCATCATTATATTTCATGGGTTAACTTCCTTCTTTGTCACTTCTCGCTATAGCAGACTGTACCGATGTTGAATTTTTCCAGGGCCACCACATTGAGCTGAATGTGCGTCTTGATCACTGGCCCAAACTCTGCATAATATTGCTTTATTCCCTGCATAGATCCCATATTTTTTTAATTGATATACAAGTTACAGAAGATCTGCTTCAGATTAAATATAAACAGAAAGTATAGGTCACAAATCAAAAATCAGACAACACTTATTTTTATCTCATACCTATCCTCTCTGAGATCGTCTACGACTTCATCATCAAATATATTGTTATGTGCTGAATTCTGCCATCCTAACAGTCCTTTGGAATTTGTTCTCTCATTGACTAGATGTCCAGACTCTGCAGCCGCCATGCTAAAAACATCAGTCACATCCATAATCCATCTTATCCATGGCCTTCTTCTTCTTCTTGTCTTTATCGGGATACCTCCTTCTATAACAGTTTTCTCCAGTACTTCGTATTTTATTATATATCTAAAATACTTCAAGATTCTCATTCCCATTTGTAGCATCAACAAGTGTTATTTGATGTTTAGTTTATTCTAAATAGATCTATTTGCTCTCTTCTCTGTCCATGGTATACCAAGTTCTCTTCTATAACACTTATATTCAACAGCATGTACTTGATTTTTTCTATAATATATATCATCATTATCAAGTAGCTTGTCTCTTCCGGGACTTGGGTCCCAAGACAAAAGTCCTGAAAATCTCTATGTTCTGTGCAAGTTGACCTGCGTCAGCAGCAGTCATAATATATAAATATATTCTCTATAAAAACAGTTTTCCTTCGTCCAGTCCATTCTTGTTTATATAGCAAGTATGTGATAATTTATATAAATAACAAACTGACAGCAAGTTAGAAGATCAATGACATTAATTTAAACTCAATTCAAATGTTACTAACCACGCGATAAATCTTCAAATGTCTTGTGATGACGATAGAGAAATGCTTTTTGTTTTCCGTGGAAGAATATTGATTATGTTGCTCGTATTTCTTGACAGAACTCATTATTTTCAAGCCACAATAGTCATTATTGTTATGTAAATAAAGAGCCCAGAGCAAACTTTTATTTTGTAGAAAAATAACTTGCTGCCGATTGTAATTCAAGCTTTAGTTAATAAGAACCATATAGACGACAACCACGCCCTAATGCGCCTAGGTTATTTACATTCAGACTCCTTAATCATTTCTGTTTTTTTTTTCGAATATTCTGAACCGATTGATCAGAAGTAGCCAATGTTCGATACGATCATTTCAAACTCGATAAATCAAATGTAATTTTCGTTCGTGTCAAGTCTCCAACGGATGTTCTTTGTTTGAATTTTCGCCAAGATTTATGCCTGCTATTTATTAGTGACCTGTACAAGATTCGTATGAAAGTCAGATGCTGTCGATACGTCTAACATCTCTAATGAAATGTCTTTCAATCTATGGATTTTATCCCTACAAATCTCATTTGTATTTCTCTCTCTTGTACTGCCAACAAATCTTATTTTCTTGAACAACAGCACATGTATTAAACTTGTTTCAATAACATTTGTCTTTATTATTTGTATACTCGTCTCTGCAGTCTAAGTTTCACTTTTGAATATGTTCATTGCACTCCGGACATGTCCATAGGTGCTCCAATCTCTTTCGCAATATCTCCAACAGCGTCTAGCGACTGACCGTACCAGTTCGATTTTGATTGATGAGCTTACTCATATACCGCGCAGTCTAAGTGGTTAACGTTATCCTGCAATGGAAAATACATTTTTATTTATTTTCTGTTTGTTTCACATACTAAAAATTGAAAAGTGGCCCAATGACGAAGAATTGGGGCCAGGAGTAGGAAACTTTTGTAAAAAGGCGACATAACGACAATGGGAATCTCTTGTGGAAGCTGTACGTGTCGAATGGGACACGGCGAAGTTGTAGATAGATAGAAAAACTAAGACTTGACTTCATTGCACTATGCTTCCCTATATGGTTCGGTCTTTCTCCGGGGAAATGACACCGTCTGCCGAGAGAATTACACAAATTACAAACCCCTGCAACTCCGGCAACAATATTAATGAAACTCCAAGATTAAATGCAATTCTGAATAGAAGAACTTTGTACGGAATCGAACCCACGATCATCAGAACGCTTGGACATATGGTCACTTTACTACATATTATCATACCAATGTGTGTTGTGAAGTCTCATAAGTTATATCACAGAACGCTTGGACATATGGTCACTTTACTACATATTATCATACCAATGTGTGTTGTGAAGTCTCATAAGTTGTATCACAGAACGCTTGGACACATGGTCACTTTACTACATATTATCATACCAATGTGTGTTGTGAAGTCTCATAAGTTATATCACAGAAAGCTTGGACACATGGTCACTTTACTACATATTATCATACCAATGTGTGTTGTGAAGTCTCATAAGTTGTATCACAGAACGCTTGGACATATGGTCACTTTACTACATATTATCATACCAATGTGTGTTGTGAAGTCTCATAAGTTGTATCACAGAACGCTTGGACACATGGTCACTTTACTACATATTATCATACCAATGTGTGTTGTGAAGTCTCATAAGTTATATCACAGAAAGCTTGGACACATGGTCACTTTACTACATATTATCATACCAATGTGTGTTGTGAAGTCTCATAAGTTGTATCACAGAACGCTTGGACATATGGTCACTTTACTACATATTATCATACCAATGTGTGTTGTGAAGTCTCATAAGTTGTATCACAGAACGCTTGGACACATGGTCACTTTACTACATATTATCATACCAATGTGTGTTGTGAAGTCTCATAAGTTATATCACAGAACGCTTGGACACATGGTCACTTTACTACATATTATCATACCAATGTGTTTGTGAAGTCTCATAGATTGTATACAGAACGCTTGGACATATGGTCACTTTACTACATATTATCATACCAATGTGTGTTGTGAAGTCTCATAAGTTATATCACAGAACGCTTGGACACATGGTCACTTTACTACATATTATCATACCAATGTGTGTTGTGAAGTCTCATAAGTTGTACCACTATAAACGTTATATATTTTGTATCGATTTGTCGTTGCCAAGTACTTTTATTTCTCTCAACACAACACTAACACATATTTATAGATTCATGTATGACCGTGTGGTGCCGGGGCCCGCAAGGAAGCAAAGAATAGTACCACTGCGACCTACAATGCATGTCGTAAGAGGCGACTTAGGTATGGGCCTAGGAAAGATACTCTAGTATATAAAAAGCGTCGCAGAAATCGGATGTGCTGGCCAACTTGTAGGCGCATAACCCACAACATACAATCACTCTTATGTTCAGATCATATACAGATCACAAAGAGTGGTTTTACAAGTAGTCTATATATAGCGTTCGAAAAAGAAGAATCGCTCCGTTAAACAACATTCATATTATTAGTGTATCTGTAACAATTTATGTGTGAATGTGTGTGTGTGATTGTGCGTTGTACACGATCATACTATCGATGACGTATAATATTTGGTTAACAATCAATGATTGTGTGCGAGATGTTGCAACTGGTTGTTGTCATACTATTTATTATCACAGATGACATGTCCATCTGAAACCTAATTAATAATATTAAGTTACACAATAAATTAATTGAACAAAAATAACATAACAATGCATTTCGCAATTAGTTAAATATCTGGTAATTTTAATCTTTTGCTCCATCTAGCCTGGGACACCCTCGAGGTTTAGAGCATCAACAAATGCAAGCAATTCTTCTCTGTTCTTGGCTGTTCACTGTATTGTTATCAAACTGTGATTCATTTCTTTTAGATCCAGTTTTATTGTTCCCCTCCAGGCCTTTTGGTGTAATCCACGTTTTCGTGTACTCTGGTGTCCATCTCACTGCAGTCTTAATCATAGTCTCTATGCGTAGCATATGTCCGATCCATTTCGAGCTTCTATTTTGGATTATGGTGTCATATTCTTTTCATGACACTGTGTTAGCAGTTCTTAGTTCTTTTCGTGTAATCCTGGTGTCTATCACACATGCAGTTTTAATCACAGTCTTTATGCGTAACATATGTCCGATCCATTTCAAGCTTCTCTTGTGGATTATTGTGCCATATTCTGTTGCTTACATGTGTAAACAGTTCTTAGTTAGAGTTAGCTCTTGGCCAGAACACGCATACAATAAAGGGAACAGTTCTTAGTTAGAGTTAGCTCTTGGCCAGAACACGCATACAATAAAGGGAACAGTTCTTAGTTAGAGTTGGCTCTTGGCCACAGAACACGCATACAATAAAGGGAACAGTTCTTAGTTAGAGTTAGCTCTTGGCCAGAACACGCATACAATAAAGGGAACAGTTCTTAGTTAGAGTTGGCTCTTGGCCAGAACACGCATACAATAAAGGGAACAGTTCTTAGTTAGAGTTAGCTCTTGGCCAGAACACGCATACAATAAAGGGAACAGTTCTTAGTTAGAGTTAGCTCTTGGCCAGAACACGCATACAATAAAGGGAACAGTTCTTAGTTAGAGTTAGCTCTTGGCCAGAACACGCATACAATAAAGGGAACAGTTCTTAGTTAGAGTTGGCTCTTGGCCAGAACACGCATACAATAAAGGGAACAGTTCTTAGTTAGAGTTAGCTCTTGGCCACAGAACACGCATACAATAAAGGGAACAGTTCTTAGTTAGAGTTAGCTCTTGGCCAGAACACGCATACAATAAAGGGAACAGTTCTTAGTTAGAGTTAGCTCTTGGCCACAGAACACGCATACAATAAAGGGAACAGTTCTTAGTTAGAGTTAGCTCTTGGACAGAACACGCATACAATAAAGGGAACAGTTCTTAGTTAGAGTTAGCTCTTGGCCAGAACACGCATACAATAAAGGGAACAGTTCTTAGTTAGAGTTAGCTCTTGGCCAGAACACGCATACAATAAAGGGAACAGTTCTTAGTTAGAGTTAGCTCTTGGCCACAGAACACGCATACAATAAAGGGAACAGTTCTTAGTTAGAGTTAGCTCTTGGCCAGAACACGCATACAATAAAGGGAAGGTGAAAGATTTGAACATATCATGTTCTTCTATTGTCTAGAATTATGATCCTTATAGTAAAGTTGATAGCACACAGATGCGGTATATATTAATATTGTTTATGTTGCTGTATTGGGCTGATTTCAAGACCATTTGAAAGGTCATGAGTTCACTTTATATTTGTAAAACAGATTCAACTCATCCTTCGTGGCTGATAACACATTCATTACACCTGAAAGCAGTTGTACTTGTAAGGTTTTTATTTTCTAGCCTGATTGCTTTATAAATGAAATGATAAATTAAAAAACAAAAACATAGATTTGAGAAGGGTTATACATATTTTCAAAAGCAATGGCAAACTACTGAACGTAATAATGCCTAGAAAAATCACAAACATCGTTAAAAAGCTGGGGTTGATTCGCAAAGTCCTGTAAAGGATATGCAATTAACTAACTTATACATAGTTACAAAATATAGCTATACAACAATAGATAGAAAAAGAACACAATGAGAAGTAAACGAAATAGATATTCTGTAACAAAGATGATACAAAAACACAGATGGAGTCAACCAGTTTTGTGAATTACACAATTATGAAATAGTAAGAAAATAATACAATCATCAAAGTTTTGTAAACACTTTAAAGTTATGTCACAATATTAGATATTGCAAGATGCAGGAAATAGAAATCTACTAGAGCCGACCTTCTACGGGAAGATGACATATCTGATCTCTTTATTTAGCACACTGCCATGGCTTCTAGTCGAAGGACAAAAGCTCGGATGACTACTCGATCGGAAAGTGAAGTATGTAGCATATCTTTTGCAGAATGTTACTCTCTTCTCAGACTGCCTGAAGATTATTGGAGCGTTCATGATCAACGATATAATCACTGTTACTTGGTACGCATGTCGTAAGAGGCGACTAAGGTGGTTTGGATGAAATTAAATGCACGTGTCCTAAATGTGTAGAAGTCAACCTGCGGCCTTGCAGGACGGCTGGGGAGAGCTAAAGGCTAACGGAGAACGAACCCAGTAAACGCTGGCTGAATCCGGACACATCAGGATAGCACCAGAGCTCCAAATGGAGCTGAAGATGTGACGAAACCCACCCATACTTAGGCTGCATGAAACAGATTTTCCACATGAATGAATTTATGGAGGGATCTGGTACATCGGTCTTTTAGGTGATCGCGAGAGAGAGAGAGAGAGAGACAGAGAGAATGCCTAAAGGACTTGATCTCTAGCCAGTTTAACGGTCTCTACTATTGCCATGTTTAAGGTTTCTTTAATGTTCTGTTGACAACCTCATCTTGGTAGTCAACCGTCTTGTATTTCAGGAATCAAGCATTTAATGATATCTCTTTACATTCAACTTTGACGTTTAATGTGACCAAAATATCTCAGCTTCCGAGACAAGATATTGTTTATTAGCCAATGTTCTTCAATGTTCAGGTCTTGTATGATGTCTATTCTTGTCCTCCTCTTTGTCAAGGAAATTTTAGAATTTTTTACAGCACTTTGTTTCTAAAGATTACAATTTTCGTTCAATATATATGTGTATAATAGTCTATTATTCACGCCCATATAGTGATAAAAATACACCTTTCTTGTATTATAGCAAGGATTCTTAAAATGAGTATTTATTTTGTGTATATATTCTCTGAGAGCTTCACAGATGCGTCTAGTATTTGTTTCCTCTTATATAATTGTATTGTGATGTATATATATTTATATGATCAGATGAACAAATAGAAAATGTGAGCACTTTTGATTATCTCAGTTCATGCTAACAAAAATGGAAATGGGATGAAGGATATTAAAAGAGGAACAAACAAAGCCTTACAAAATATTAAACAAATAAAAACAGTATGAAATTAAACTGATATGAAAATAAATATCAGCATACAACCAGCACATATATTCATAGTGGCAACATATAGGTGTGAAACATAGACATGTAACAAGGCTGTTGAAAAGCGTATATGTGTTTTAAAAAATAAGTGTTACAGAAGTCCATATGGCATGAACAGTGAAAAGAACAAATAGATCTATCAAGAAAGAACTCAGAATCGAAGAAAACCGGCGGATGTTACAAATAAGAATAATCTTCTTCTTTGCGTTCGTTCTTTACGACCAATTTTAATCACTCTTTGTGATATGTTTGATCTTTGCCAAGAACGTGTATATGTTACACATTGGATTAGTAGGCTCCTAAACGCATAAACTTATATACGTTTAGGACATGTGCATCCGATTTCAGGGAAAACCTCCTTAATCGCATTTTCATGCGATAATCTACATGCGAGGCAGGTAACAGTGGTTCTATTCTTTACACCCCCAATTTGGGCCCCGGTAAGCCGCTCGGGCGGTAAGAATAATATATTGGAAGCATTTGGAACATATCAAAAGACACGAAAGGTTAGAGAAGACCATTACAGAAGGAAGTATCACAGGAAAGAGGAGAATAGGTCGACCACAGAATAGATGGATATGCATGATGTAACAGCTGATTTGAGGATGATGGCTACAGTGATGGAACATCTGGCATATGAGAGATGGAGAAATTCTGAAACAATGTTAGGGTGACAAAGCTCTGCTCAGAACAAGCTACTTGATCATTATGAGTAAGAGCCACGACGGCATATTGGTTAGTGCATTTGCTTAGCAGACGCTTGGTCCTAGGATTAAACTCCCAATCTTAAGTTGGTTTTCAAAAATTGCAATTGCCATCAGTCAGGGCGATGAGTCTCACTTGGGTATGAGTAAACAATAAAAGTAAAGACAGCCGATGTGATGCTTTAATCACAGAACCACCGATACTCGTTGGTCAAAACACAAAAATAAGAACCAAAACTGTGTTTTTATAATGTGTCACATGGTATGAAAATTGGTTATATACTGCTACTTATATAATAAGAGATAAAAGTAAAGAACCTATTTTATATATACTTTTACTGATATAATAAGCGGTCTCTGTGGCGATGTGGTGAAAGGCGTCTTTAATAACTTTTACTGATATAATAAGCGGTCTCTGTGGCGATGTGGTGAAGGCGTATATACTTTACTGATATAATAGCGGTCTCTGTCGATGTAGTTGAAGTGCTCAGAGATGTGGTGAAGGCGTCTGTGGCGATGTGGTGAAGGTATATATACTTTTACTGATATAATAAGCGGTCTCTGTGGCGATGTGGTGAAGGTATATATACTTTTACTGATATAATAAGCGGTCTCTGTGGCGATGTGGCGATGTGGCGATGTGGTGAAGGCGTTTTCCTTGCGTACTGGGGATTGTAGGTTCGAATCGTCATCGAGTCGTTTAGTTGACATGTGCATTTATTCACGAAGATCCCTAAAGCTGTTGCTGGCGCTACAGAGTTCATACCTTTTTCTACCATCTCGTTAGTTTCCTAACATTTCTACTGACTACCGAAAGGGGCGGAGTCAATGGGAAACCCGGCGCAGTGATGTAAATCTTACACCTTTAGATCTTCTAGGCTTCTTTTGTAGACGTATATAAATATAATCACTTTTGCTATTCAGCTTGATACACACAGGAAAATAGACAAGAGAGAAAAGAGAGAGAGAAGAGAGAGAGAGAGAGAGAGATGATAAAAAGAAAACCGTCATTAAAGAGATGCTGCTCAGAACTAACACAATATGCACACACACCTACACACATCCTGCTATTGAAGATAGGCTGCTCAGAACCAAAACAATAAGCACATACATACACAATCTGCTACGAGAACCAAACAGAGATATTCAAGAAAAAAACAGAAGCTTTACAAAATGTCAGTTCAATTAGTTCTGTGTTGAGAGTTGAAATTCGCCGCTTGTTCCAATATATATCCATTTAGATTTGCCTTTGATCGTCTATTATCACATGTTCTGTTTATTATTTTAGACCTTGCTTTCTCCGCTGTTAATGGTCAATCCATATTCATTACTTTCATTGTTCATTTTCTGCAACTAAACCTTGCTGTTCTGGTTTGTTCTAAGCTAACAGAGTTGTATAATATTTGGCATCCTACAATAGCTTTTCTTCCTTTTACTATTGTTAGTTCTGACGTTCTACACAATCACTGACCGAATTTCAACATTTAGTTGAGAATGTTTTTGATGCAATCACGTGACTCAGTATTTACCATATAAAATCAAAATGGGAGCTGAAAGTGATAGCAGCGATTGTGTTCAACGCTTTTGTGTTTTGCACGTTCTGTGAGGATAGAAAGGTGCCAGACAATTACCGCGTTCCATGCCAATTTACATTTTCACAGAGTTTCACTGTAGTCATTACTGGCAACAAGTAGCAGCAATAACCTCTTGCAAGAATGAGAGCCCAGATAGTGATATCACTTGAGTCAGAGACCAGAATGGCAATTATCATTTTCTAGTTTTGCGTTCTACTCCTGTCACAGACGTTTTGACAACGAGCACAAATTTTAACACAGTTCCGGTGTTCATTTCGATTTGTCAAAATTGTAAGATCATATGCAACGATAAAGTAATTGAATGATCATAATGCAACGATAAAGATTGTAGATCATATGCAACATAAAGAATAATATACATGTGACTAAAATTTGCTGCAACTATCATATACATAATTATTCACAAGTATCTACAAATTATACTCTTGCTCCATGTTATTAATTCATATATATATATATATATATATATATATATATATAATAATAATAATAATATTTCCTCTCGTACCGTTATATGTTACATAGGGCCTGCAAGTAATTTCTCATACCGCTCTATCCTGGGCAACTCGCTCAATCTCCTCCATGGAACTGAGACCGATATATATATTATATATATATATATATATATATATATATATGCACTAGCAAGGTAGACTGTTAGACGGATTAGCGTTATGGATAAGCGTTCGTCTATCGACTTGGACAAGAGAGTTGTGGGATCAGTCACATAACTGACGTTCCCCACGCGAGGAAAGTAATTGGTCCTCCTACCTCCTGCAAACTAGGGCCTAGAAATATGAAATGATAAGCACTACATACCATAAGGTCTAATTTTTAAATAGAGTAGACTGCTGGAACTAAGAAGATTTAGAGTTTATTTTTCAGATGGACACACACACACACACACATCACACACACTCACTATCAATTATATCAATGTTTATTAAATATATTTCTTGCTATGTCATGGATGACAATTTTGAATCGGTGCCATCACATTATGTCTCTAATTGTATATTGTATCTTTGACTATTGCGACGGATTGTCGTAACGCATACATCATTCGCTTAATAAATGAGACAAAAAAGGATTGAGGACTCAGTCCCAACCGCCAGGAAAGGATTTGGCCCTCCTACCTCCTGTGTGCTTGGATAGACATGTGTAGGGACAGACACTTCATACCATATGTTCTAAAACAATTACGGAACATTTATTGATTTATTATCCTTTCCTTGATAAATATAAATTTATCGAAACGTCCATTTGACCTGTTGTTGTGTTTTGACAGACTATCTTACTTCTTCTCTTGATAGCAACTCAGTCATAATTTAGTATTTTGTTAGATCATTCTAACCTGCTTGGTGGATCCATGTTAGAATCAACGTCAGTGAACAATGGGCGTACACATCGGTGCTCAGACCTTTTTAATTTACTTAAAGCATAAGCTTTAGAGCATTTACAGCGTAGCTACCTACAATGTATGTAAAACAGACTCAAAGAGACGGTAATTCATTGTCAGATTTTGGAAATGGGACTTCTACCATGTTTGACTCGATGTTGCTATAGAAACTGCAATAATAGACTGGCATTATGATAAGACAAATGGGAACAGTATAATCAATTAGCAACAATGATTTAAAACAAAATATAATAATGCGCGTATTAGTGACAAGTATGAGCCGCAGTAGCGTAGTTGTTAGGGAACTCACTTCGTAGGTGTATGGTCCAGGTTCATTTCCACAGTGGAAAAGAAATATTGTTCCAACCGTCGAGCCAGCCTGAAATGGGTACGAGGGAAAACACCTGAATGTAAAGGCGTACGGTGTAACTGTTGACCACATCATCCCATCATGGGCCGGGGATCAAGGAAATATTCACATCTAACATCGTATTCCTCAATATACTTCATGGTATGAAAAAGGGTTCCTTCCTTAGTGATAAGTGGCAGGCGTATGCTCCATTGGGAGCAGAAAAGAATATGAACAAGAAGTCTAGTTCAGATATGCAATGTTTCAGCAAGAAATCAGTAATATTTAACCTCGCACTTTAGCACGTTTCTGGTGTGAACGTGATTGATCAAAGTACCAGCCAGTCTGTCGTTGTTTATTGATCAGAATATAGATCACATGTTCATAGTCAATAATATGTAGATGCGTTCACTCTCAATCTATTTAACTTCTTCACATTTTGTTTCTATTTTTGATGTCTCTCCTTTCCTTTCTATATGTGGTGAAAAATTTTTTTTTTCTTTGCCTCATTGTTATTGGTTTATGTGTTTTATTTTTGTTTTTTACCATTTCTTTATCTTTTTTTTTTTTTTGTATTTTAATGAACTGTCGTTATGGAATAGAATATTAATTGGTTTATGGTCTGTCAAAAGCAAAATAACAGTCCTGCCACCAGAACAGCGCAAGTCAAAAATAGAAAACCACGACATTGGGCAACAACCCGGTAGCAGTGTGGTGTGACGCCAAAAACGTAGAAGAAGTGAAAGTCTTTAATGAGAATGGAATACAATCAACCACAAATAACAGTAAACACTAAAAAGAGATCAGGTTACTAGAGCGAAGGGAAGACTAAGAAAATATGGAGAGACAATATCAAGACCACACTAAATAAAGACGGATACAACACAAGGGCGACTCATCTGGCCCTGAAAAGCAAATTAAAGCTCCCACCCCTACGCTTAACGGCAAGAGCGAACAACCAATTCCATCATCCACCTGAGGAAAGATAATAGACAATAGTGACAGTCTTTGTGGCGTAGTGGTCAAGAAGTTTGCCTTTTGTACGAAGGTCGCAGCTTCGAATCTGAACCGCGTCATGTGAGTGTAATGTTCTAGAATCCTAGTAATGTTGTTGAAGTTGAAAATTTCATAAGTTGCACACACCTTGAGGCAGGGTGGCGTGTCATTACTATGGAGAAAGACCGAGGTTTTTTTCCCCTAAGTGTGACAGATTTGCGGAGTTTGATGTCCGAGATCCATTTGTTAATGGTGTTTGCTTTGTCTGTGTTGTCTTTGTAAACATGATCATGAGTTTTTGCTTGGTTTGTTTTTACTGATGGGTTGTTCAATAGCTTCCAAGTTCTGTTGCCTTCGGTTCTGAGGTTCGCCTAGGTTTACATGTATCTAACTGTTGTTTGTATTTTCCCCTTCTGTGGTTTGCATTCTAATTTGTGCAGTTAGTCTGTTTTATCTGTATTATTATTTTTCATGTTTTCCATTTTTCTTTCTGGCTTTATTTCTAACTCATCAAGTGTCAACGTTCAAAATAAGTTGTATTTCTTTCTGCATCCTCTTGGTATTGTTTTGTAGACTGATCTATGTATAGATGTGAGTTTTTATAGTGTTAATTGTATATGTGTTTATATAGTGTTTTATATATGTGTCCACGTTTATATACGTGTCACGTTTATATACGTGTCCACGTTTATATATGTGTCCACGTCTGTTGACGTTTTAATCTATGAAAAGTTTGAATTTTCCCTAGTCTGCTCTATTGTAGTTTAGAGAAGTGTTGTCTGTGGTCGTTTGTTTCTCACTTGGACGATTTGGAGAAGTATGAGATGATGGTCACTTCCTATGCCAACAATAACACTTGATGTATACATGTTCTGGATGTCTGCAGAGATGATTGCGAGGTCAGGTGTTAGTGTTGATTTGATGATGTGGGAAGAAGTGTAGAGAGGGATGATAAGTTTTGCAAGAATATCAATTTACTGGTCCTTTATAGTATCTCTGTTGTAGGTTGTACATTTTGTGTTCTTATATTTGAATCCTGAGGTAGGTATATATGTTCTTGTTTTTGTACTCTAAGGTTGGTATGTATCATTTGACATCTTTCATTACCATGTTTCCTAAGATCTGTGTTATTGATGTTTATTCCAATTTTTAAATTTGGGGTGTAGTAGACGTTGAACAGAGTAAACACATTCTATTTTGCCACACTTCTATTTCCTGTTGTTTTGTATTTCTCCGTGGAAGTCCATCAGGAGCATTGCAATGCATCGGCACTTTAAGCATTTGTCTGTATACATATTATAGTTTGGTAGGGGCAGTTGCTTATTGGCTAGGAGTGTTTCTTGAAATAGGGCGATGTTTACTTAGTCATAGAGTTTTGTAACTAACATCAGAGACAATTACTTGTAAATAATTTAGGCTGTCCCTTGTTGTTGAGCCGACGCTCAGGGTGAAGGACGAGGGGGAATTCCCAGTATGGACATTTTCTGAGGTGACAATCGAGTTCATATAATTATATATTTCTACAGGACCGTGCGGTATATTTTCTCAGTATGATGCAAGTCTTCGAGATGTTGCACCTTAAATATTGTTTCTTTTAAATAACCTTCAATTGTAATTTTCATTTTGCTGCTATGTCGACCCCCCTCCCTTACGCTACCGCCTGATGCGCCGCCTCTTTGTATCCTAGCACGGCATGGCCACGTATTTCTAGCATTTTTATATATGAGACTGTGTTTAAGAGTTTCTTTTAAGATACAGTAGATTGCTTCAACCCAGTAGGTCCTCAGTTCTGGCTCAGTTTTTTCACTTGCTCAGCTAACATGTTTTCTTTGGTGACGAATCTAGGATACTTTCAACCATTTGAATGTGGACTTACTGAGATTTGTTTCCTCATTGTAAATTTCCCACCACTTATAGTTTTGTTGTTCTCAGTCAATTTCAAATGCTACTCTTTAGTTGTCAATAGTGACACAAACATATAATATAGACTGTGTCCGTTCTAGACTGTATTGTTTTACCTCGAGCTTCCGGTTCATCAGCAGTTGTTCCACAGATCACCAAATTAATCTAGTTTATTTGCAGGCAACCGGTCACGGTAACCGGACCCGCACTTATGACAGATCTGGAGAGTTCTCTATTACATACGAAATTAATTTTATATTTAACTCACGTCGAAGGTTATGTTGTGTAAATATATATATATATATATATATATATATATATATATATAATATATATATATATATCCTCCTCTTTTATCCTTACATGTCAGAGCTGGCAGGTTCCGTCGTCAGTTTGTTCTATTATAAAGTCTTGGTGTTCATATTCTTGTACGCCATAATGCTGCAATCAAGACATGGTGGATCTGGAGCAGGGCCTTCCATTTAGCTTTTTTTTTTAGCCTGGGGCTCCTGATTTGTCGACTAACGAGTGAGCTCAACCTTAGTCCTATATATTGGGGGATGTGATGTGCCATAGATCTATGAATCACTATCTTACACACAGTCCTGGTTTTAGTCCCAGTAGGCTTGTGGTGGGGGGTGGAGAGGTGGTTGGTGGTGATTAGTGTGTTGTTTGTTTCGGCGAGAGGAAGTACAGCGCCTTATGTGTCGCCTTTTAAAGATGTGCTCTAGATCTGCCGTTTTATTCCTGGAGTCTGGAGCAGCCCAGTTTTCGTGAGTCAGCTTGGGGAGAATATATATCTTCAGTCCGCACAAGACGGTCTTGGACATGAGAGACTTTACAAACCATGAGATTCCGTTTTCATATCAATGCCACTCGGACGCTGCCCGTACTCGAACCTATGACCGTCAGAATTCAAAACAAACGGCTTGACCACTCGGCAGCAGATAACTAGAAGATTTCTTTTATCTGTCTAGAATGGAACAAATTAACCAGAAAGACAAATAGTCAATTGAATATATTCTTGAAGCAAAACAAACGCGAAAACAACTATTAAAACTGATTTAAAATGATAAACTGCCATGACTTGAGATATTTGGGACATTATCTGCTACAGTACACATTGACTAGATACGCCTAGGAGAAAAACTGAAGAAGACAATCAAAAACAACGTTTGTAAATATTCATCTCCAGAGAACAGCGCACAGTTGAAAGGTATTATTAGAGAATTTGATTCCCAGACTTAGAACTTTAAAACTTGCGTTATGATAATGACTGATTGAAGATAAATTGAGCGAATAAGAAATGTCAGACATTTGTCTGAGTAAGGTTTTGTTAACAATTCGGTATAAGAACAAATTAATATAATAATTGCAATATAACTAGTATGTACTCAATGTAACAGATGGTACAGATAAAAGATGTTCATCAACAAATATTTGCAAGTGGAACTTGTTGTCATTAGTTTTTGTTATTATTTGAATTCTGTCTTGGCTAGTCTTCCGTTAACATTTCATCTTGGTTAGTCTCCCGTTAACATTTCATCTTGGTTAGTATCCTTTTAAAGCATTTCATCTTAGTTAGTTTCCGTTAACATTTCATCTTGGATAGTTTCCGTTAATATTTCATCTTGGTTAGTCTCCGTTAACATTTCATCTTGGTTAGTTTCGTTAACATTTCATCTTGACTGAACATCAGTGATAGTGGTTAAGCCCTTGCCTTGCGTGTCAAAGGTCTGGGTTATAATTCGGACCCACTGTTCTATTCACGGTGCAGTTTTCCAGAAACCCTAGGATTGTTGTCAGAGCTACGAAGTTCATGCTTTGTGCAGTACTCTCGACAAGTGACGTACAATTTCTGTGGAGAAGGGCCGAGCAATATGGGGTAATACCCGGTGCAATGAAGACAATCCTTTGTCTTTAGACCTTCTAGAGCAGTTACTGGGCTCAACGTTAGCAGTTACTGGGCTCAACGTTAGCAGTTACTGGGCTCAACGTTAGCAGTTACTGGGTCAACGATAGCAGGTACTGGGGTCAAAGATAGCAGGTACTGGGGTCAACGATAGCAGTACTGGTCACGATAGCAGGTCAAGATAGCGGTACTGAGTCACGATAGCAGTTACTGGGGTCAACGCAGTTACTGGTCAACGATGCAGTTACTAGAAGTCAACGATATCAGTTATTGGGGTCAAAGATAGCAGTTACTGGGAGTCAACGATAGCAGTTACTGGGAGTCAACGATATCAAAGTTGATAACACGCTTCACTAGTGTCCTCGTGATGTGAACATTCCGGAGCTTGATACCAGATTGGGCCAAAAATGTTTGATGTTAACATGGTGCACGTTTGGACTACAGGTACCTCTGATCCTTTACTTGGGATCTAAATTACGAGTACCTCTGAAGTTGAGGTAAGGATCGCCTGAATGGAGAGAAACACTGGTGACAAGAAAAGCAAGCTTTAATGACAAATTGGTAGATGCGCCTAATATGTCACCATGACTACGCGTGAATTCATTGCGGTCAAATGAGCAAAAAAAACAGATATTGAATCACTCCAGATTACTTCAAAACATCAACAAATTATTAAAGACATATTTATTTCATCGCTGTAAACAGCAATATTACATCCCAAGCTACAAATTTATATCCACCGGCTTCAGATTATTTTCTAAATTATATATGCAATAAAGCAACGAACTTCAATTAAAATTCTTCTTCCAATTTACTATTTTAAAATTTGCTAGCTATATTTGCAAAATATTCATATAAATAGCATGATTTTAATTACATGTGATTGCATAACACATACACTGGCCTCTATAAGAAAAGGTGACTTCCGGCCAAATTTTAGGGACATTTCTTTAATTATGACATTAAATTATGATATGATACAGAAAGGCTTATATTTAAGGTAACATAAATGAATTGAAGGACATATATAGATACACCATTAAACAAACTGTTTACTTAAGCTAATGAAAAACGTTCAGACATTGCATATCTGAAAGTGATCTCATATTTAGAACTGCATGGATAGTGTGAGTACTATCTTCTTTCTCTCCTTCTATTCTTTCTATATTGGATCTCAGTGAAGAGGTAGTGAAGAGGTAGTGAAAGAGGTAGTAGAAGAGGTAGTGAAGAGGTAGTGGTAGTGAAGAGGTAGTGAAGAGGTGTGAAGAGGTAGTGAGTGAGAGGTGGTGAAGAGGTAGTGAAGAGGTGGTAAGAGGTAGTGAAGAGGTAGTGAAGAGGGTGAAGAGGTGTGAAGAGGTAGTGAAGAGGTGAAGAGGTAGTGAAGAGGTGTGAAGAGGTAGTGAAGAGGTAGTGAAGAGGTAGTGAAGAGGTAGTGAAGAGGTGGTGAAGAGGAGGTAGGTGAAGAGGTGTGAAGGGTGAAGAGGTGGTGAAGAGGTGGTGAAGAGGTAGTGAAGGTGGGGAGGGTGGTGAAGAGGTGAGTGAAGAGGTGGTGAAGAGGTAGTGAAGAGGTAGTGAAGAGGTAGTGAAGAGGTGGTGAAGAGGGTGGTGAAGAGGTAGTGAAGAGGTGAGAGGTAGTGAAGAGGTAGTGAAGAGGTGGGAAGAGGTGGTGAAGAGGTGAGTGAAGAGGTAGGTGAAGAGGTGGTGAAGAGGTGTGAAAGGTAGTGAAGAGGTAGTGAATTGGTAGTGGTAGTGAAGAGGTAGTGAAGAGGTAGTGAAGAGGTAGTGACGAGGTAGTGAATAGTGGTAGTGAAGAGTGGTGAAGAGGTAGTAAAGAGGTAGTGAAGAGTGGTGGAAGAGGTGGTGAAGAGGTGGTGAAGAGGTGGTGAAGAGGTGGTGAAGAGGTGGTGAAGGGTGAGTGAAGAGGTAGTGAAGAGGTGGTGACGAGGTAGTGAAGAGGGTGGTGAAGAGGTAGGTGAAGAGGTAGTGAAGAGGTAGTGAATGAGTAGTGGTAGTGAAGAGGTAGTGAAGAGGTAGTGAAGAGATGTAAGAGGTGGTGAAGAGGTAGTGAAAGGATAGTGAAGTGGCGAAGAGGTAGTGAAGAGGTAGTGAAGAGGTGGTGAAGAGGTAGTGAAGAGGTAGTGAAGAGGTGGTGGAGAGGTGGTGAAGAGGTAGTGAAGAGGTAGTGAAGAGGTAGTGAAGAGGTAGTGAAGAGGTAGTGAAGAGGTAGTGAAGAGGTGGTGAAGAGGTAGTGAAGAGGTAGTGAAGAGATGGTGAAGATATAAAGATCTTCTTTGAGAAATGTCCAATGCGCTCTGTACGTTGGTATTAATTTCTCTTAAGGCGTTCTTGATACCGTCACTCCATCATTTTCGTGGTCTTCCTCTTGTTCTGTATTCCTATATTTTTCAATGTGGCTCTCTGTGATTGTCGATTTTGGATGATTCTTCTCAGTTTACTAAGCTATTTAATTTGGTGTGTATGATATGAAACAAATACAATTTCGCCTCCTACCGGCCACAACAACTCAGAGCCCACATGTTCCATAAATTTAAAATTGGCACAACTAGCCTGTGCCCATGCAATATGCAACATGACGGCAGAACACGTCTTGCAAGACTGTCCACGTTTAACAGGTATACAAGAAGAGTACTGGCCAAAACACACAGAGCTTCAGAAAAGCTGTACGGAGGAACGGAGTCCCAAAAACAACAGTTAAATTCATGATAGAAGTTGGTCCATCAGGCTAGGCCGGGAACGCAAAGGAAAGGAAATACACATAAATACAAGTATATACAAGTCATTGTAGCGCAATTGTAAGTGTACTGGCTTTCTAGACCTGTGGGTTTAGTTCAATTACTAGCGGTCGATCTATTTCTGGTGGCAAAAGTTTCTTAGATTGAACCAGCCAGAGCCAACTATAAACGTATGGGTTTTCGGAATTATGGGAAATCAGACCTCAACTACACTACGTGACCTCGCATTCCAGTATTGGTGTATATAGATGAATTCATTTTAAAATCAACTCAAAATGCTAAATCGAAGTTATTTTATCCAACAAGTTAAGTTTAACAATAAGGAATATCAATATAATGAATATTTTTCACCAATAAATAACCATACTCACAGAATTGAGTGAAATTACAAAAAGCTTACAGTGTTCTATCAAACATCTATATTTTCCGGTCCCCTTTTCTGATCTAGGTCAGGGAACCCCTTGTCAGTTGTCTGGCATATTTATCTAGAGTTGGCTGTGACCCAACATACATCAGGAACGAGACATTCTAGGTAAAGTACTCGTACTAGTAAATAGTGACATTGGTCAAAGAAACATATGGGTCCTTCATCATTTTACACAACATACTCAATGACATAAAACTTAGACCTTTTACAAGCACATATTCACAATAGATTGCATAGTGCTTACAGTATGCCAGGAAGCATACTACTACATTATCACAATACATGACATATTTTAGTCTTAAGTTGTCAGAAATACTACACTATCAATCATGACATTTATTTTGTCACAGTATGTCAGGAAGCATACTACTACATCTATCACAATACATGGACATTTACTTTAGAATATCTTTTTGACATTTATTTTACATTGTGTCTTCCTGTATTTGTCTTATGTCTCATAGCCATCTTTTTCTTTTAACCTCTTTCGGCCACCACTAGCTGACGTCTTTTGTATATCTGAGCAACTAAGTGTGTTTATCCTTCATGTGGTGTGTCTAATTTCAGGCCATTAGTTGCTGTTTGGTCCATCAATTCCCGGCTCTAGTTACTGTTTTGGTCCCATCTAATTCCCAGGCTCATTAGTTGCTGTTTTGGTCCCATCTAATTCCTCATTAGTTACTGTTGTCCATCTAATTCCAGGCTATTGTTGCTGTTTGGTCCATCTAATCAAATCATTATTGTTGCTTTGTCTATCAATTCAATCTCATTAGTTGCTGTTTTGGTCCTAATTCCCAGGCGCATTAGTTGTTATGGTTCTTATTACCAGGCGCATTAGTTGCTGTTTTGGTCCTACCTAGTTCCCAGGAGCATTAGTTGCTGTTTTGGTCCTATCTAATTCCACGAGCATTAGTTGCTGTATTGGTCCTATCTAGTTCCCAGGAGCATTAGTTGCTGTATTGGTCCTATCTAGTTCCCAGGCCCATTAGTTTATATTTTGGTCCTATCTAATTCCCAATCTCATTAGTTGCTGTTTTGGTCCTATCTAATTCCCAGGAGCATTAGTTGCTGTATTGCTCGTATCTACTTCCCAGGCACATTAGTTGATGTATTGGTCCTATCTAGTTCCCAGGCGCATTAGTTTATATTTTCGTACTATCTAATTCCAATGTCATTAGTTACTGGTTTGTTCCTATCAAGTCCATTAGTTGTACTGACTTCTGTTTTGTTTCTTTCTCTACATGACGACTTCTGTATTGTACATCGTTAACTAAATCATCGAAAGTTCTAAGTTGGAGTTCTATGTGTAACAATCGTTTTATTTCCAGAGATATCTGATTTCAATATAAGTAAGATCGAGTGTCTATTCCTGTTGAATACGGATAATAAAACGTCGGTCCCGTGTTCAATCTGAGCACGTAAAAGAACACTTAACAGCTGAAAAATCAATAAAAGTAAGTCGAAAAGTCGCCCCACGAACACAAGTAATCAATATAAATTTTAAAAAATTAATTCCGAAATGAAATGTTACTATGCTCAAAATTATACTTAAGGCCATTGCCCGTACTACAGAGTTCGTTCATTACATCTGAAACATTCTAGTGTTAGAAAGATATGGAAGCGCATGTGAGTATTCATCAAAGTGGAATAATGATGCTCCTATCAATCATCCGTACATCTTGTTATCAATAACGATATGACAAGAAGGTATGGGCGGAGACACCTGGTGGTAAACGTTTACTTCTACAAGTTGGCAATCTTAAATACATTCAAATTATCATGTCTTCTTCTCCTTCTTCCAACACTCGACTACTTGTTAACCACTCTTTGTGATTTGTATGTGATCCGAGCCTAAGATCAAGTGTATGTTGTGTCAGTTATGCGCCTACAAGTAGACCAGCACTTCCGATTTCTGCGACGCTTTTTATTTACTAGGTTAGCTTTCCTAAGTCCTGACCTCCAGTGACATCTCTTGAAGGAAACTTTACAGTGACATGCCTTTGCATCACAGTGTTACCTCACTTCTTTGCTCCTCTAGAGCACACTCAGGCAACCATGTGCATACTCACTATGTAACTCATGTGCTCACATACACTCCACATCATTGACTCATTCCACATGTAACAAATAGCTTGCTCACCATACACTCACACACAATCAGCATGTAACTCATGTGCTCACATACACTCACACACAATCAGCTTGTAACTCATGTGCTCACATACACTCACACACAATCAGCATGTAACTCATGTGCTCACATACACTCACACACAATCAGCTTGTAACTCATGTGCTCACATACACTCACACTTGCACACAATCAACTTGATTTCCAATTCATTTTTAAATTATCGCATGTTGTCATCATTAATTTCAATACATTTCAGTCAACATTTTATCCCGTCGTTTAGAGACATTCGTAGAATGTGTGTTATTGTTAAAACTGTTATCTAAATTATATAGTTAGCAGGAGGCTAGTGTTGCTGGATGCGTCAATCAAATCTAAAATATCCATGTTCTTCATTGTTGACATCTTACATGTCTGAAAACTGTCATCTGTTTGCTGGTAGAAGTGTAACAATATCAATACATTTACTCAATCAACGACTATTTATATAATATTAGATTTCCCGTACCTATTTAAATCTTAGGATATGAAGTGCCTGGTAATTCTCATTTCTAGACCCTAGTGCGCAAGAGGTAGAAGGTCCAATCCCTTTCCTCACGTTGTAACGTCGTGTGTGGGATTGAACCCATATTCCTCTTGTGTCCAAGTCTATAGGCGAACACTAATGCATTACGCTAATCCGTCCCACCATTGACCAGTTAACATATATTAATAAACTGAACACAATTTATGTCCATCATCTCATTCTTCTCCATTCAACTTCCAACGGAGCACAGGTCTTCAACAAACTTCTTTCAGATCTTTCTCTCTTTTGCCATCCCTTTCAATTCTTTCCATTCTTTACCTATACTTTTAATATCAGTCTGCAGCTCTCTTCTCCATGTATGTCTAGGCTTTCCCCTACTTCTCTTTCCATGTTGGTTCCAAAACACTACCTGTCTTGCAATGCTTCCTGTCGGTCTTTTCAATGTGTAATGTCCATCGCCAGCGTCTCTTTCTTAGCTCTTTCTCCGCTGGTATCTGCTTCTTGAACTCATTGCGTTTCAATAAATACCTTGTCTTAGTATCTAGCTTAAAGTATACACATCAGGGTCTACATAACGATAACTTCTCGAAAATTCGATGTACTTCAAATCAAGCACATCCACTGATTCTACATGGTGTTCAAGATAAAGGCAGCCACGTCGTTAAGGAAGCCTCGTCGTTAAGGAAGCATCGTCATCAAAGGAGCTAATCTGGCATATGTTTATGAAATTGTTCAGTTATGACGTAGAATAGGTCAAGGTTGTGTAATGGTGTGTAATTGTAGTGCGGGAAGGGGCGGTGAACAAATGTGACGTAGAACGAGCTAGTCAGAACCGGTTTAAATAGTAAATAGACACAATGGAATAAGTAACTGACAACTTTTGATTTGTTACTCGGGCTGCTTTTATCTTGAACACCATGTAGAATTCAGCTTACTGCTTCTCAGCTGCGTCTAATCATTGTCAGCTTCTACAGAGACATTAGTTTCACCTTTGTACAGAGAAATAGGTTGAGAACATGTAGCAACATAGTATTTCTGTGTGAATTACAAGTTGAGCTGACAGACATTAGTCGTCGGGATTCTCTGTTGCGTGGAGGTAAGGTACTTGGATCTCGCTCTAAAAGTAAGCAGTTCGCTCCCTGTGTGGAACGATTGCAATGTTTTTAAATGGCTATCTGATCTTAGTGTAGGTAAGATCACGTTTCTCGACCTATCGGAGATGGACGAAAAGACGAAAACTGAGGTCTGGTATTCAAGTTGAGCATTTAAAAGAACCTTTGACAATTGAAAATCGATAAAAATAGGCTGCCAAGTCACTACCCAGGCAAAAGTCGTTAAAAACATTAAAGATAAAATTCCTACAAAACTGCCATCATCTTCCAAATTACATCAGGGGATTCTCGCCGGTGCTACGGGGTACATGCATTAGCGTTGATATTTTCTTGTGTAAGAACGTCATAATATGATTATTCATCGAAGATCAATGATGATGGTCTTATCAATCAATCAATCAATCAATCAATCAATCAATCAATCAATCAGTGACTAGCTGACAACCACTAGACAAATTGTGTCACTATATTCAATCATAGAGTACATACAACTACTCCAACAAAGAGGATGAAAGACAAATTAAATTCTAAAGAGAAAAAAAGTATGTTTATTCTGTCTGTTGTTTATTTATAACGTCCATCCACAACAATAGTTCATCAAGGTCAGGTTAAAGCACACACGTTGTATTAGAATCGAACATTTTTTTTCCGTGCCTCGTTTAGCTGTCTATTATTAGAAGTGACAAGACAAGTTTTAAAAAAAATAGCCCAGTCGTGTTGCAATGAGCCAGGAAAATGATGATGGTAGAGCGTCGGTGAAAAAGAGGCTAACACTATTTTCCCACTAGTCCTTTCCGGCATGCCAGACATAAGACATTTATTTAGAGATAAAGGAGCTGCTTTTGTCTGCCCGAATGCTTTTATAGCTTTGGTTGAACCGTCGAGTGATCCATCTAAGCTCTGTAAGAGATAGTATCCCAGAGTTTATGGAGAAGAAAATAACAAACGACCATAGATCGACATAAACTTAATAATAGAACAGAAAATCAAATATTCTGGTAAATATTTTGTTAGAAGTATTTTCTTGAAAATAAATAACTATTCCCGAGAAATGTGATAATGTAAAAATATTATGATTGCCAACGAAATGGACAGACAAATACAACTGTAAGTGTATACAGGGGAATATCACTTTTGTGTACTGTTTGAAAAATACTTAGCATAATTTTTTTGCGCAGATTTCATGTCCTTGAAATCCAGGTTTATCATGAGTTGAAGTGAGGTTTTAGTGTGAGTCGGTCTACCACAGATTGGATAGTGTGAGTCGGTCTACCACAATGATTGAGATAGTGTGAGTCGGTCTACCACAGATTGGATAGTGTGATTCGGTCTACCACAGATTGGACAGTGTGAGTCGGTCTACCACAGATTGGATAGTGTGAGTCGGTCTACCACATTGGATTGGTTAACCATAGTGTGAGTCGGTCTTAACACAGATTGGATAGTGTGAGTCAGTCTACCACAGATTGGATAGTGTGAGTCGGTCTACCACAGATTGGATAGTCTCACTGCGATAGTTGTAAGAAATGTGATGAATGTGAGAAGAATCAATCTCTGTATTGCTTTTGTTCACCTCACAATAAGATTTCATTTGTTAGCTAGGAGGATCTGCCCAAGAAGATGTAGCAGTGTCAGGTAATATTTCATCATTGAGCTATTCTGTACGCGTATAAGAAGAGACACACATTTTGATGGTGCATCCATAGTTATTACTTTATTGGTTATTGATTACTGAACTAGGAGTCTAATGACAAACTGGTTTTCATTACTGAGTTAAATGAGGCCTAATGACAACTGGTTTAGTCATTTGCCTGAAGGTTGTGGGTTCCAATCCAGAGACACATGAGTAATTTTTTCATGAGATTCCTAGGATTGCTGCCGATGCTATGAAGTTTTGGCTTTGTGCAAGGCTCTCGGCAGATGGCATGCGATCTCTGCCGACAGAGACGGAGGTATATGCGCATCCCGTGCAATGTGGTCACTCCTAGGACTTTAGACATATTAAAAAAATAAGTACAACTATCTCAAATTTCCATGTTCTCTGTACCCAAGTTTATATTGGTTGGTCTATCTTCTCTCTCTGTACTTTACATACAGTATCAGTATCATCTTACAGGTGGTGGTAACTGAAGAACGTCTGAAAGTCAAGGAAAGGATTAAGAAGGTAAGAATCAGAGAACTGCTAATATGACACACTAAGAAGACAAACTGTGGAAGTTAATATATGTGTTGTAGTTTAGGGGTTCCGTTGGGGTACCTTATGATAGTACGGATAGGGTACGTCTTGATAGTGCGGGTGGTAGTACGGGTGGGGTACCTTTTGGTAGTACGGGTGTGGTACCTTTTGTTGAGGAGCCTAAGAGCTGAGGGTGGTGGTTAGTTCAGCAGTGACACTGGTCTTTCAATGGTATGGCGTTCTATACCGTGGATAAATTAGAGCTTGGTAGTCTGGTTTCCGTAGTCTGAGGCTGATTACATGTTGCTATCATATTGTAACTAAAGACCAGTCCATTCTGTTTGACACACAATGAATGCACTTTACAACGTTAAATGTTGACAAACTAGTCGTGAACTAACGAATGCAATAAGGTCTTTAATACATGAGAGTTGAATACAAGAATTACATCACCTGACCGAGAATAGCTTTTGGTTAAAAGAATCGACAGTGACATGGTTCTCACTTATGCGGCCATCTTGTCTCTACTTCTTTAGTCTCTAACCTACGTCAATGTCTCGTTTTAGCGTTTCTATCTGCTAGTGTGCAGAATTGGTGTGCAACCACTACAGTCAACTAATTAAATATCTACAAACTATAAACTAAAGCTACCTGTCTGGTCTACCAACTACCACCTGGGGCGGAGGCTGGCTGCATGCCTTCTACATATGTATTCTTTGATGTACCCTTTGTGTTTGTTTTGATCTCCTTTGACTTGCATATATTACTCAATACAATAAATTCCCCCTTACTTTGTGTATTCTTATCTTGCCATATGTGTTTGTTCTCTCTTCTGTGTCTATGTTGCTACCAAGGTACATGTGTAATTCTACATAATATAAAGCTGTTTCCTCCAGCATAATCTGGTTTACATTTACTGCATTTATTCTCATGACCTTAGTCTTTTCATGTGAATTTCAAACCTAGTTGCTGGGACTTATTTTTAAGAAAATGTTAGTGTTATCTTTAATTTGTGTGTGATTGTGGGAAAGCAATGCAAGATAGTCTCTGAACACTTTAAATACCTGTAATCATCGATCAACTACTGGATCAAGTAATAAACGTCAACATATAAAATACAGCAAACAACAATGAACAGGCTGACAAGAAAGTGGTTAACGATTGTAGAGGAAACGTGGGAATCAATGAATAGAAAAAAATACAGAATTGCAACAATGAAAATCTATTGTGTAAGCATAATGTTTCAAACGATGATACCAAGAGGTATTAAGTAGATCGGTAATTTGATTTGTGATCGGTAATCGAGTACAATATAAACAGTTTTGAATTGCTTGTGGACAAGAATATTTGATAAGTATACTATTATATCATTCTTCTCATCATTAACATGTCATCAAGTAGCTTGTCCTGAGCAGAACTTTGCCACTCCAACAGTCCTCCTGAATTTCTCTCTCTCATAGGCCAGATGTCCTGCTCTGCAGCCGTCATGTTCAAACCATCAGTTACATCCTGAATCCATCTTCTCCGTGGTCTTCCTCTTCTTCTCTTTACCGACATGCCTCCTTCCATCAACATGTGCAATCTTCAAAACAAATGTGAAATGCAATGGATTTTCAGCAAATTCAGTTTCTTTTCTTGATGGTACATTCCGTCAGGTTTCTATATGTGCACTTCTTGATGTATTCCTACCAATTATATTTTCTTCCCAAGCTTTCTTTTGCTCTAATGAGCTTCCAATTACATTTTGAACAAAATATCATATACATTTAATTGTGATCAAATTATCGTATTTGTTCTCTCTTGTGATCTCTGTTAGTAGTTCCCTAGTTATTCCTAGTTGTTAAAGCACATCTTTATTATATAATTGTTTAATTACATGATAATTGCAGGATTTTTATGTACTTGGAGATTTCTAAATCGTTGATTCTGCACTTCAACTGTTTGCTAATTGCGTTCGTTTTCGTTCTATACAACAGTGATGAGCATATGTAGCATTTGTGATTAATATTACTTTAGGATATATACATACATTCTAAAGTAATATGTCCTTATGATCCAGTGGTAATGTATGTGGGGCGGGAGGGGGGTAGGAGCAAGGAAATTTAGCAAAGTAGTGGAGAAACATATATGTGCTTTTGAATATACGTGTTACAAAACAGTACTCCGTATATCATTGACTGAAAAGAGAACACTCAGATCTATCAAGAAAGAACTCAAAATCAAAGAAAACTGGCGGATGCTACAAAAAATAAAGAGAAAATTGAAGTAGTTTGGACATGTAAGAGACACGAACGGGCTAGAGAACACCGTTATGGAAGGAGGAATTCCGGCAGCAAGGGAAAGAGGAAGACCACGGATATGAAGGAATTAGGATATAACTGATGATTTGAACACGACGTCTGAAGAGGACATCTGACATATGAGAGAGATCAATTCTAAAGGACTGTTGGGGTGGTAAAGTTGTGTTCAGGACAAGCTATTTGATGATGCCATGCATTTCAGAAAATGTGTCATTTGTCATCTATCGCGTTTTATGTATTATACTTACTTTATACAGGCTACAGGAAACAAAATAATCAATGAATTCTGCACTAATCACTGTTCTTAGCTTAGTAAGTAATTACTTCGGAAGCTCTGTCAGTCTGATTCCTGATTATTAGATTCATTAACTCTTCTTTGTAACACAGTTCAGAGTTAATTCATTAAACTCTTGTATCTGTTGTCAGAGAACTGTTTCTGGTATGTGGTTCACATACATGAATTTGTTACGATGCCCTGCGTTGACTTTACATCAAAATCTCTCTCTCTTTCTGTCGTTCTATCTGTGTGTCTTTCTATATATCAACAAGAGACCATTCAGTACACAGCCACGGAAACTAAGACAAAGTAATTATAAACGAAACATAGTCTAGAAGTCTAAGCCTGATTCACGATTTAGAACGAATAATGCCGTGACTCGTATACCGACATTAATGGACACGTAATTCCTCGCGTTAGCTAATTATTCTTTTCTCACGATCGATTTCTTTTCTGTGTATGTTATTTTGGACGGAGTTGTGTACCTAACTGAAGAAGTTAGTAAAACAAATGATTTGATTTGAAATCAAGGGAAGTAGATGTATTTAAACATCTACATTCACGAAGAATAGAATACGTCTCAGAATGTATTTGAAATGATGTCCTATATGGGAAGCATGCTCGAGAACTCCAGTGTTGACAAATTGACAAACTATGAGGTTATAGGAATATGCTGGTATTTTCAGTATTGTCAGTCTAATCTATTAAAGACGAATTTAATAACTGGGCCACTTGTGCAAGTCGGTGACAGCAGGATCCCTAATGTATCTTATATGGAGAACTGGCTAGCGGTGAGAAAATCTGGAATAATATTTTCCTCATTATATTGATGTCTGTAAGCGAGATATGAAGGTGCTAGATATGAATGTATTAACTCTTACAATCGTCATCATCAGGTGCCGCGTCGGCTGGCGTAGGCGATCATGGATCTCCACAAATCTCTGTCGTTGGTGTTTGCTATCAACTCAGATGTTGACGCTCTATCAGGCTATCAACATGTTCTCTCTCTGTCTTCCCCTGTCTCGTCTACCCTCGATTTTACCGGTTGTCACAATGTGTTCTAAACTTCCCTCCTCATCACATACCCGAAAAATGATGACTGCCTCTTTCTTATATTGATGATAAGCTTTCTCTGTGTCTTGATCTCATTCAGCACCTCAACATTAGTCATTTTAGCAGTCCATGGGATTCTCATCATTCTTCTATAAAACCACATTTCTGTGACCCTCAGAGATTTTTCGATCTGTGTGTTCATTGTCCATGACTCGCATCCGTATGTCAGTATTGGTTCTATCTATGTAGCACTGAATAATTCGCATTCTGATCGGGATTGACAAGGACGTTACAGATAATGCTTCTCATTTTCAGAAATGATGTTTTCGCTTGTCCTATTCTGCTCTTTATTTCTGATCGGCATCTGCCATCTGATGTTACCAGGACTCCGAGGTATTTAAATTGCTGCACTTGTCTTAGATCAGTCCCATTTACTGTGATGGTGCATTTTTGCAAAATCTGTTTTTTTATATTATCATAACTTCTGTCTTCTTAATATTCAAATTGAGTCCTTTGTTGTTACTTTCTGTCACAACCTTATCAACTAATTTCTGTAGCTTCTTTTCATTTCTTTGCTATTAAGACAGTATAATCAGCATATCACAGGTCATTTATGATATGTCCTCCCACAGCTATTCCAGGAATATCTTTTATAGACCTAAAATTGCTTTCACAATACAGTGAGAACAGGTCTGGTGATAATACGCATCCTTGTCTAACACCTTTTTGATCTTCTGGAAAGTTCCAATCTTTTTGTCTATTATTATAGCTGCTGTTTGCTGCCAATATATGTTCTGAATGATTCTTAGATCTTTGCTGTCAATGTTTAAGTTCTCTAACATTTTGGAAAGTTCCTGATGGTTTACATTGTCGAACGCCTTGGTGTAGTCTATAAAGCACAAGTATAGATCTGCTTTACTTCTATTGATCTTTCTATTAGTGTTCTTAGAATATATATAGCTTCCAGTGCCCTTGCCTTCAACAAATCCACACTTACAATACGCATACTAAAACCGCCTTTTTACGCACTGTTTTTTAGGAAATTTTAGGAACAAAAACAAGGCGAAGGTGTCTTTACAAATTCAGTTATAACTTTCTTATATTAAACAGCAAAGACAACAAACTGCATACACCAAAATGTGCGAAATGGAAAGATCTATTACATGCACCCACTTGCTGTATTTGAATTTCAATTAATTATAAAAAATTGTAATTAAAGTTTTTGAGTAAAGATGTGAACTTACCAACTTATGTTAAGCTTTCCAATGGTACAAAACGACATTAATTCTTTAGAATATCCATTTCTACACAACAAATTCAAGTTTCATCCATTTTTGTTCAAAGAATCTGATTATATGACGATTTGACACATCTGGCTCCTACTTTGAAGACACGCCACTTCTTAATTAGCAATACTGCTAGTTTTATTTAACTTGCCAGAATATCTAATATAAAATCCAATTCCAAATCGTCACTAACTACTGTCTGTTATTGTCCTCACTAGATTCACCATTATTATCATTGTTAATCCATGAATAAATAAGTTGTGAGGCTTGGACTGCAGACAGTCGCTGTTGATAATCATTACTAGCCATTATTGTAAACAGTTTTCTTGTTTACACTTACAATATAATTAAAAAATCAAAAAAATATTACTTCTAACATGAGGTAAACAATGTTTTGGAGCGGACGGAAATAGAATGGAACAGAAAACGACTTTTACACGGTGTATATGAAAAATTGTCCACTACGATAAATTAACAACTGGTTAGAACCATACTGGACGTGAAGGGGCTTTTCGTAAATTGGGAACTAAAAATATGGTGTGTCAGATGGCATTTCGTATTATAAGAGTTAAAACAAACAATAGCATGTCAGGGACACGTCCAGAAGGAAGTAAGCTCTTTAAGCCCTTTGCAGCCAATACTTACCTGCTGATGATAATGCCAAAATAACATTAACATAATTTTCAAATGACATGTCTCTATCTCATCTATATTTGAGATCTGATGTCTTTTAAGTTCCATGTTCACACATACAGCACCTCGGTTCAGCTAGTAGGTTATTTATCAAGAGCCATGTCACAAATACATTAGCTTAATTGTCCTCAGCTACTAATATTTTACAACACCCAGTCAATCGAACACGTTTCTGCTGCTCGGCTGTTGCTATCTCATTTTATCTCTGTTCTACGTGTAGATCAGCATATCATCTGCAATAGTCAGTGTCCCCCAGTCATACATTCTGAGCACGCATGATAGCTACCGTATACTGACAATGTGGAGCTCTGAGGACATATGTTCGGTAAATGATGTTCTGCGCCATCGATCTTCCTGACATGGCTACTGATTTTTCCAAAACGAGCAGCCCTCACCAATTTAGTTACAGCTGGAGATATGTTCATTTCCACAAGGAAGGATATGAAAAAGCGAAATGGAACGCTGCTGTCTAGATTTTGAAGGCATGCATACATTGGCAGCACTAAAGATATTCAAATTGCGAAGGTAAAATATATGCTGGTCCCTCGGTCACTTGTTCCCGTCATGATATCATTCAAAGCAAATCATGTATGCGACTACTGCGGATCAGAGATATCGACTCATGGGGAAACTAATCATGCCAAGCGCTCGAGAATCAAGCCTGAATACCGTTGATGGCTCAAGCTGATAGAGCAATTGATCAAGTGCACACAGTTGAGTTTCTTCCGAAAAATGAAGAACCGAATCCGATCGATGGTAAAATGGCCCACTTCCGCAATGTGGTTCTACTCTAAGAACGGAATGTAGAGATTGATACACCTGAAGGCTGAACTTGCAATTAAGCAGCTGATAGCAGAATAATGCACGTGACGATGAGCTCTTTCTTATATTGATGGGTCTGTGTTTCATGGCGAGAAGTCAACGTGAGATTTTCCAGCTAGTGTCGATGCTAGTGTCATTAAAAACAGTAATAGAGCATATAAGAGATCTACTTCCACTATGAGAATGAAGGCTAAGTCTCTTACTGCTGCCGTCCAATAGATTTCTAGTACTTCGTGTACTAGGGCCGTTGTTGTGTCCGTTGATGCTTCGGACAATCCAGAACAGTAGGTTTCGTAAGAGGGTGTTCGATTATTAAGGTTTCCAAATTACAGAGGCTTACATATTCTACTGTCCTAGACATGCGAGCTAGACATTGCTATACTAAACCTGATGGTTTGCCTAATTTGTATATATCTTGAAGTTTTCTGCTAATTCATTTCTCATCGCATTCTGTTTCTAATGATAGGTATAAGACAATAGTTGTTTATAGTATACGTTCCCAGTTAAAAACGCAAGTTTCCGATATACTTGAGCTAAAATGTGAAGTTACGTGCGTTTCACTGAGGTCTACAAATTGTACTGGGCATTTTTATTGTTTATAAAGAACTCTTTCTGCATGTATAATTCAATTTGTATCTTCATCCTGTTATTTTATTTTACCTTTACAGTAAACCCACTATCTCCATGTTTCCACCTAAAGTTTCTTGGCTACTATACGTATGCATGTTGGCCTAGATGCAGTGGATGCAGTTGACTATTTTTATATGTGTATGGAATTAATTAAAAAGTTTTGTAAAAGAACCCTTTTTATACCACATGGTATATTGGACAATACGGTGTTAGGCTCGTATTTAGTATTGACCTTCAGCACAAAATGGGTAATGTGGTCAACATCACATCGGCCGCCTTTACTTCTCAGTACTTTTCCTGGTACTCATTTGAGACTGGGTCGACCTGAGAACCGTTACGGTCAGGATAAGTTCCAAGTGTATATGATGAACTATTGGTTTTTAAACAGACAGCATACCACTGCGAGTATACTCACAGTTGCTGATCTTCCCCAGCATATATCGCAAAGCATGGCTGCTGACTGTGCCTATTGCTTACTGATTTAAAACATTCTTCGTTCTGTCTATTAAGTACCCAGTTCTACTAATACAACGTTTGATTCTAAATACATTTAAACATAACATAGAGACGTAATAAATTACCTTGTTTTTATTCAAACAATCATTCAACTCTTACTTGTTTTAAACGCCAGACCAAAAGGTACTTTCCATGCCAGTCTGTCTGCTCTCTAATTACCGTGAACACCCCCAGCATCTTTTCATCGTAAATCATGTGTAACAGAACTCCTATTCTGAACGATTAGTTCCACTTAATTGATCCAGTCTTTCCATTGAACTATTGGGTTTGGCAGAACCTGTTAGAGAACAAAGTTCACACAGATATTGATCATATTATCGATGGGGTGAGTAAGCCATTCTACAAAATCAAGGTGGGATACAGATGAAAGCGTTTCAGTTCATTCTGGTTATGTGTTAAATATGTCAGTTTATTGTGTGGGTATGTATGAGTATGTGTAGATAGTACATGACTAAGTCTTCTTCTTCTTTGCTTTCGTTCTATACGACCAATTTTAATCACTCTTTATGTTATGTTTGATCTTTGCTAAGAACGTGTATACGTTGCACATTGGTTTTGTAGGCCACTATACGCATAGACTTCTACACATTTAGGACACGTGCATCCGATTTCAGCCAAACATGACTAAGTTTGATCTGTACCGGTATGATACCTTCTAGCACATTAGATGTTTGCTTGTTGAATACTCAGCGTAACGTGTATATGTATTCGACATGTCGATTTATGTATGTGTATTATACCTTTTAGCTAACTGTGTGAGTGTTTATGTTTGTGCTTGTTTGTATATTAGACGCTTTAGGTTATAATATGTGAGTGTTTATGTACGTGTTCATGTGTATTATATCTCTTAGCTAATCATGTGATATATATATATATATATATATAGATGCATATGGACTTTTTCACCTTTACAGACGGTCAATTGGCAAGTGCTATTTTGGCATGTGCAGTGAGATGTATATGAAATGCTGCAGACAAGACAAGGAGAGACCATGCAAGAAATGAAACACTGAGAAACATTGTATCAACTATAAATGAATAAAATGGCATAGGTAAATGTTCAGAAACAATATGAACCAATCTGCCACAAGATGAAACTAAATGAGAGCTATTGTCTACTCCCAGGTGGAAGATGTAGATGGCTGTCCACTCTTGCCGTTAAGAGCAGGGATGGGAGCTTTAATTTGCGTTCTAGGACTAGATGAGTTGCCCGTGTTGTGTTATATCCGTGTTTATGTAGTGTGATCTTGATATTGTCTATCCATATTTTCTTGGTCTTCCCTTAGCTCTAGTACCCGATCTTTTTTTATTGTATGCTGTTATTGGTGGTTGGTTGTATTTCATTCTCATTAAATGTCAAAACCACTGCATTTGTTGTCTTTCGATGTATTCGGTGCATGAAGTTATGCCCACTATGCTTCTGATGTCCTAATTTCGTAGTCTGTCTTTCCTGCTGACTCCCAGTGCCTTCCTAAAGCATTTTATTTTACATGTGGTGAGCTTTCTGTGGTGTGTTGCCGTAAGAGACCAAGTTTGGCACTGGTAACAAAGTGTTGGTAGGAGAATACTTTTTCTATCATCTTTTCACTTCCATCTTGATCGTTGGGTGTGGTAGTAATGGTGCCAGATTAAATGAGATCATCAAGCTAAAAGACAAGAGGAAAATCCATAGCAAGAGAAACTAGTGCAAACTCAAAAGTCGTCACAGTAAAACACTTGGCAAATGATCGTTTGTAAAGACAAAAATACCATCCATACATACATCAACCATATATACGAGATTAAATCTGAAACGAACTGTACTTGGAGAGGCGAGGTATACCGGACTAAATTCTATACAAGAGATTGAAAAAGTTGCAGTGGATAGAGCGGTATAAATTGCTTACACGTCTTGCTTAACGTACAACAGTATGACAGAAATAAAATACAATAGATATATATGAAATAATTCGTATACGTTGATCTGTTTTTTAAGACACCACATGCCCGCCTGCCCAGTGTGTTCGTAGCGCGTTGGAAGACGGGTGAAAATTCCACTGTGAGTGCGGCTCAATTTCGCGGGCTGTCAACAAAGCCACAAGTTCTCCAGATTTACGGTGTTCGTGGCACCGAACAGAAGTGTTACGATGTCCATGGCACCGAGCCGAAGAGCTGAAAAGCTCAAGTGCTTCTGGATCGAAAATAAAAGCCGCCACATAAATTGTTCAAAATAAATATGTTTGTAACATACAAGAAAATATATAATTTGATGAATCCATTTTTGATCATCAGATTCAGTCATAACTAAAAATTTAATTTCACAAATCGATTTTTGTATAAACAGCATACTTTTTGCTGAAATTGTTTGTAAGATATCCTAGATTTATCAATTATTTGAAGTACAGTAATCGTTAGTTTAAGAAATCATATACTATCACTAATTGTCATAACTAGCTTTTCTAGAGGATTGCAAATTTAGGATACGTACAATTTACTAGTTTCCCTTGGGTGATTTATGAAGAAAAAAACCAGCATAGTATTGAAGTAATAGTAGGAACGCACCTTTCCTCATTAGAGAAAACTATTTTAATGAAGTGGTCGATAGTGTTGGATAAATGACCAAAACTATAGTAGATCAATCATAATCATAGAATCAATTATGTTAGCTGTTGACAAGATGTATATATATATGTTGCTGATTCACCATTTACTGAATCATGAAGTTTGGACGGTTTATTCAGGCAGGAATTTGTTAGTGAAAGCAACCTATATTCTTCCTGACCACCGCCCCATCTGCGACTTTCATATTCTAGTTAAAGTATCGTACTTCTTCTTCTTCTACTGCTATCGTCCGCTGTCAATTCACGTATCCATAACGTATTGCGCATCTGATTGATTTGTTAGTTAGGTCTGCTTACCATTTAACTTGAGAGTCTCTGTGGCTAAGTGATTATGCCCTTTGTCTTGTGAGTCAAAGGTCTTAACTTGGGAGTCTCTGTGGCTAAGTGATTATGCCCTTTGTCTTGTGATTCAAAGGTCTTAACTTGAGAGTCTCTGTGGCTAAGTGATTATGCCCTTTATCTTGTGAGTCAAAGGTCTTAACTTGGGAGTCTCTGTGGCTAAGTGATTATGCCCTTTGTCTTGTGAGTCAAAGGTCTTAACTTGAGAGTCTCTGTGGCTAAGTGATTATGCCCTTTGTCTTGTGAGTCAAAGGTCTTAACTTGAGAGTCTCTGTGGCTAAGTGATTATGCCCTTTGTCTTGTGAGTCAAAGGTCTTAACTTGAGAGTCTCTGTGGCTAAGTGATTATGCCCTTTGTCTTGTGAGTCAAAGGTCTTAACTTGGGAGTCTCTGTGGCTAAGTGATTATGCCCTTTGTCTTGTGAGTCAAAGGTCTTAACTTGGGAGTCTCTGTGGCTAAGTGATTATGCCCTTTGTCTTGTGAGTCAAAGGTCTTAACTTGGGAGTCTCTGTGGCTAAGTGATTATGCCCTTTGTCTTGTGAGTCAAAGGTCTTAACTTGTGAGTCTCTGTGGCTAAGTGATTATGCCCTTTGTCTTGTGAGTCAAAGGTCTTAACTTGGGAGTCTCTGTGGCTAGGTGATTATGCCCTTTGTCTTGTGAGTCAAAGGTCTTAACTTGAGAGTCTCTGTGGCTAAGTGATTATGCCCTTTGTCTTGTGAGTCAAAGTGGTGGTCATAGACAGGGCCGTTCTGTGCTGAGTGCATTTCCAGAACCCTAGTTGTGCTGGAGTCAAGTTTGCGCTTGTGCAATACTCGGCAGTGGCTAATTTCTAGGGTAGGCCACTTATGAAGAGAAACCGGTCAATGAAGTCAATCCCTTTGGCTTTAAAACCCTCTAAACCCTTTACCGTTGACTAGCTGAATGTTAACAATAGATCCTGTCAAGATCAGTCATCATGATATGTCAGCTGAAGAAACACATTGCACCAACATTTCAGTTTAATTTCAGAGTTCTTGAGGTGTTAAAAGAAGAAAAAGTGTGAAAAAATCACAAACAGAAATAAGGGAGATTGCGAACAGAATAGTGCAGACATGGGCAGTTCCATAATCTCGACAAGATGGATTGATTATGTTTGTTTTGCTACCTTGGTAACGAACTTTGTGACGACTGTGCCAGTCTTGACTAATAGAGGCTTAGAAGATTTAATTAGCACAAGAAGATTTTCATTTGCACAAACTATTGCTCTAATCTAGACTTCTGGAAATCGCATTTGTATATACACACATTAATACAGCTTGTAACTAAACAAGTTACATATTATATTGATAATAAATATGTCATTCATTTTGTACTGCTAAAACTATACAGTTAATCACATGATTAAGCCATGATAGATAACTAGTCAAATGAGCAACTGACGTAACTGATGCGTGAGTAGGACATTGACCTGTTTTTGGGTGTAACGGACAATGCAGTTAAGTTTGATCGATGTCTGGATTGTGAGCGGATGGACAAAAGTGAGGAAAAAAAAACCAACTGTTAGTTGCTATTTATAGGATAGGATGATCCGTTTCGTTTGCGCTAGACGAAACAAACATGGACTGGATTATGCGTAGTTGTTATCGTAAACACAACTTTACTAAGACACAAAGAATAATAATATTTGATGTATCATTTGGCAGACTTGATCGATCATTGTAGTTATTTGAAAACTGTTATCATTTAAAAACATGATGCTGTCAGCGGAAAAAGTATTTGCTGCCAACAAGTGTAGTAATTCATTATTGAACATATATGCACTCAGACTGAAGGATATTTAGGATAAAATGTTTCAAAGGAGAGGGATTGATTCATTGCACCGGGTTTCCCCATATGTATGCCAGAGATTGTATGCCATTTGCCGAGAAAATTGAATAAAGCAAGAACTCCGTAGCTCTAGCAACAATCCTTGGGCTCTCATGAAAAAATTGCGCTTGTGTCTCGGTCCGGATTCGAAGCTCAATCTTCAGTACGACAATCTAACCACTTCGCCATTGAGACCACCCAAACTGTTTAGTATTGGAATCGATTATAATTTGAAAATTGTAAAGGCAATGTCTAATGTTTTTGGATGCAAGCGCTACAGAAGAGTACTCAGTGTCCCATAGATAGAACATACAAGAAATATGTCAATTCTACAAAATCTTAAACTAAATAGAATTGATTTCTACAAAATATAAAAAACAGATTAATGAAATATGTTGGACATTAAAACAACAACATGATACTCCTGAAAAGATTGATTTGAAAAGTACGATACTGGACAGACAGAGCGGGGAAGGTAAAAACGAAGGAGAAGATGGATGGAACATTTCATAGACGAGCTATGTGTTACTGCGGTAGACGCTGGAAACCTCACGCAGGACAACGACGTATTTAATGCTGCTCTCATGGGAGTCAGGTTCTAACAGAAACAAGCTCTAGATGATGATGATCATGCTGAAAAGAAATCAAGTTTTATTCATGTTTGGTAAGCTCAACAGTACTGTACAGATGAACAAGAAACGCATCTTCAAATATAATATATGGGAAAATGTCAGAACTAAAGGCAATCTCTAATGATAGATGTCTTGGAAAATTCAACTGCTACGTCTGAACAAATATTTATGATAGCATTTTATACTTTAGGAAAAGTCCAGAAGACGGGATAAAATCAATGTTTATAACAATAACAATGTAGAGACTCGTATGAAATACGTAAGCAAGATTAGTATGTATCAAATAGCAACACATATCTTAGAAATAATCATACTTGGAAGAGTCTGGTAGGAATTTTTTCTGAAAAACAGTAACACAGGAAACTGGACAATCAAAATGGTGTATAGGGCCTACAGTAAAATCTTGATTTAATGGACCCTGTTATAGCTTATTATTTTCTTTAAAAAACCAAACATATATAAGTACAGTACATTCATTATTAATGTCTTTTTCCAACAGTTGGAAATAAATACAGATGTCCAAAACAAATTAATGAATATTTATCCTCCCCACCTCCCAGTTTTGAACCTGCTGGTACTGCCTAAAAACGTGTCATTTTAGTTATATCAGAGCGTTTAGGCCAATAAGGTAAAAATAAGAATTAACTAACTCTTTGAGGAGAAATCAAGTTGGTACAATCTTCTGCAGGATCAAATCGCGGAGCAATGCATGGAGAAGTGCAAGGAAAATGTGAATAGAAAGAGTGTCTATAGTATGCCAAAAGATACAGAAAACATCCCCTCAAATCTACCCTAGAGGCGCAAGACACATACATTAGATTAGAACACTGAGTTGCAATCTGACAGCAGTCTGACGACAAAAGAAAAATCCAACAGTGATTGATGAAATTATAAACGTCACTTTTTGAGCGAGAAGTAAAATATACAAGAAATCTAATATATATATATATATATATATATATATATATATATATATATATATATATATATATATATATATATCATTGGCCCTGTCACAGGAGACAGTAGGTCTTGCATCACGTATTATGGTCTGCGCTTAGTCACAACGTTTCTCGTGGCTGTAATAACCTATTCTGTAGTGGCAATCCTTGCCACAGTTGCTGCAGGTAAAACTGGAGACTGGAGCTTTTACATAATATATATCTATAGTCACTGGAAGTAGCCGCAATAGCATAGTAATTAGCACAGTTGCTAAGTAGACACATGGTCCCAGAATCTACTATTCCAGCTGGAGCAGGATTACTCTGACAATAGCGTCGGCATCAACTAGACAACAGAGAAATACTATAACTTAAAGTATGGCGATGTGACTGTCCCATCTCCCAGCGTGTTTCGATGGTCAAATAAATGACGTGCTGAACTCCGTATTTCCTAATATATTTCTCCGTATGAAAATATGTTCTTTACTGACCTACTTCTTCTTCTTCTTCTTTACGTTCATTCTTTACGACCAATTTTAATCACTCTTGTGATATGTTTGATCTTTGCCAAGAACGTGTATACGTTGCACATTGGTTTGGTAGCCCTAAACGCATAGACTTCTACACGTTTAGGACAGGTGCATCCGATTTCAGCCAAAGCTCATTAGTCGCCTCTTACGACATGCGTGGCAGGTAACAGTAGTTTTATTCTTTACACCCCAAATCTGGGCCCCGGTAACCACTCGGGCGACTGACCTACTATTTTATATACTCACTGGACATAGACACATACAAGACTGGTGTAATATTTCCATAGACACATATAAGACTGGTGTAATATTCCCATAGACACATATAAGACTGGTGTAATATTCACGTAGACACATATAAGACTGGTGTAATATTTGATAATGATGTAAAAAATAAGAATTCACAGTAATAACGAAAATCATACAGTAGAATATCGGCAACAGGGCCTATGCTCCATCCCACTTTGAGAGGGGAGGGAAGGGGATACGCGCAAGCTGCATGGGCTAGTAGTAGTCAGCGACCCATAGCTGACTCTTACCGTCTCAGCGCAAGAACAAATCTGACCAACATTCAACCCCGCCTCTCCGTAGCGCCACCGGGGAAAAAAAACGACTATCAAAAAGTGGGTGGTGATCGAAGAGGGAAAAACTAGCCTGGTACTAAAAAACAGACTATGCTGAAGTTGGATGTTTTTCCCGAACGATATGTGAGAAACCATAGCTCATGCTGAAAACTGCAACACAACGCATTACACACTGCATCCCGCTATAACCAGCTGGGGTATGAGAATGAAGAAGAAGAAGATTCAGCAACAAGATGAGAAACATGAGATGACAAATAAAGCACGCAAACAGTAAACCAGAACCAGCAAAGAATTAAAATGAAACGTAACTGCAGACAATCGTAAACAAATTGGCAAAAAGCGAAGAAAAACAAATAATTTGCATTAATAGATAATAATAATCATAAGAGATGTAGAACGGCAGAATAAATGTTTACAATAAAAACAGAATAGACTGCAATAAAATGAAACACAAAAGACATGCATGATAAAATAGCTAAAAATGTCAAATATGAGAAAAAATCGGATGAAAGGAGAAGGCTGTCTTATTAACACAAGCAAGAAAATTATATTTCATACAATATAAATCAAAGAGGAGATGAATGTATGAACTATTTATTCAATGACAAGGAAGGCAGCAAAACAAAGCGGTACAAAAATGAAGGTTGACACCAATTTTATCATTAAATATACGGTAAGAAATTAAACAAAGAAACATGGACAGACTTCTGGCCGTTTCAACATGAAAATGAAAATCGTGGCATATCCTTTTACAGAACGTAGCAATTAACAACAGTAAACGAGTGGTCGATTTTTCTAGGCAGCATTTATACGTTCAGTAGTTTGCCATTGCTTTCTAAACGATGAGGTCTATTTTAACAGTTCGTAAAAATCCAAGGTAACTAGTTTGCTTCAAAATTTGACGCAGCGGAGTTTGAACCAGGTGTGCTTGGGTTGGAATTGAGCTCACTTGACTGAAGCTCTGGACTTGTTATCAACATTGTTGTGTTGAATCGTTGTAGTACATAGACAGCACGCACATTGACATACACATATCAGTTTCTGCAAACATTACAGTTTAGAAGTTGTGTAATTAGTGTATAAGAAAGATACATACATACATACATACATACATACATACATACATACATACATACATACATACATACATACATACATACATACATACATACATACATACATACATACATACATCATACATACATACATACATACATACATACATACATACATACATACATACATACATACATACATACATGTACAGATTCATCTTTGTATATAGGTATGTATGTATGTATCACATAACAAGCAAATATAATAGCAAAATGATAAAACTAACAAAAAATTTACGTTTCGGTCATAGACCTTTATCAAGGAAGACAAACATAGACAAGGAATACTAAAAAAAGCTAAACCAACGTTTCGGTCATAGACCTTTATCAAGGAATACAGACATAGACAAGAAATACTAAATAAACTAAATTAGACCTTTATCAAGGAAGACAAACATAGACAAGGAATACTAAATAAACTAAAGAATGCTTTAGTTTATTTAGATTTCTTGTCTATGTTTGTATCTGATAAAGATCTATATCAAACGTTGGTTTTTGTTAGTTTTATCATTTTGCTATTACTTTGCTTGCTATGTGATACCTACTACATGTCTTTGTCTTTAAACGCCAATTTATCAACGTATCACCGCATCCTCCTCGGTTACCTCCCGATCTGATCTGATCCGCTCTGACCAGACTAGATTTGTATTCTTCGTTTGCTCTTTCATTTGTCTTCATCTCCAAGAAGTTGATTTAATCTGTCTGCATCTCCTAGAAGTTGATTTCATTTGTCTTCATCTCCAAGAAGTTGATTTCATTTGTCTGCATCTCCTAGAAGTTGATTTCCTTGTCGCATCTCCTAGAAGTTGATTTCATTTGTCTTCATCTCCTAGAAGTTGATTTCATTTGTCTTCATCTCCTAGAAGTTGATTTCATTTGTCTGCCTCTCCTAGAAGTTGATTTCATTTGTCTTCATCTCCTAGAAGTTGATTTCCTTTGTCTGCATCTCCTAGAAGTTGATTTCATTTGTCTTCATCTCCTAGAAGTTGATTTCATTTGTCTGCCTCTCCTAGAAGTTGATTTCATTTGTCTTCATCTCCTAGAAGTTGATTTCATTTGTCTTCATCTCCTAGAAGTTGATTTCATTTGTCTTCATCTCCAAGAAGTTGATTTAATCTGTCTTCATCTCCTAGAAGTTGATTTCATTTGTCTTCATCTCCTAGAAGTTGATTTCATTTGTCTTCATCTCCTAGAAGTTGATTTAATCTGTCTGCATCTCCTAGAAGTTGATTTCATTTGTCTGCCTCTCCTAGAAGTTGATTTCATTTGTCTTCATCTCCTAGAAGTTGATTTCATTTGTCTGCATCTCCTAGAAGTTGATTTCATTTGTCTTCATCTCCTAGAAGTTGATTTCATTTGTCTTCATCTCCTAGAAGTTGATTTAATCTGTCTGCATCTCCTAGAAGTTGATTTCATTTGTCTGCAAAGCCAAGAAGTTGATTTCATTTGTCTTCATCTCCTAGAAGTTGATTTCATTTGTCTTCATCGCCTATAAGTTTTGCTAACTTTTCGCAGGCAGCGCATTTCACATGTAGTTCTTTACTGCGACCGCGCTTTGCTCATTGTCCATGTTTGCAAAACACAAACATGTCTTAGGCGCAAAGCGTCTAGTGCCCGTGGCGCAAAGCGTCTACTTGCATTAGGCAGAATAATCTAAGGTCAGTCGCAAGACTCAATGTGATACGTGGATGATTTGCATATTTGGTATAAATAAAATTTTAACATATATTTAAGAACACGAATACTGAAAACAATTTACAAATCGTTTAGTTGAGCTATAGTCTGCTTTGTCAAAACCAGACTCTATCAGATGTAGCTAAAGCCAATCAGAGGCAATCTGAGACAATCAGAAGTAATCTGTGAGTGACAATTAGAGACGCTATGTTCAAATCTGATCTAGTTAGAATCAATCTGAGGCGATCGATGGCAGTCTGTCGCAATCAGAGGTAATCGAATGTAATCAAAAGCAATCTAAGTTAATCAGGGACAACCAGAGGTAATTAGATGTCAAAACAAACCTGAGGCAACATGTGTCAATCATGTGTAATCAAAGACAATCAGAGGTAATATGTGACAATTTGAGACACTCACATGTAATCCAATCAAACGTATGGAAAGCTAGGTATAATCAAAGTAATCAGAAGTAATATGGTGCAGGTGTAATCAAATGTAATCAGAGGTAATATGTGTATCAGGTGTAATCAAATGTAATCAGAGGTAATATGTGTATCAGGTGTAATCAAATGTAATCAGAGGTAGTATGTGTAAATCAGGTGTAATCAAATGTAATCAGAGGTAATATGTGTAAATCAGGTATAATTAAATGTAATCATAGGTAATATGTGTCAATCAGGTGTATTCAAAAGTAGTCAGAGGTAATATGCAGAAATCAGGTGTAATCAAATGTAATCAGAGGTAATATGTGGTAACTAGGTGTAATCAAATGTAATCAGAGGTAATATGTGCCAATCAGGTGTAATCAAATGTAATCAGAGGTAATATGTGTCAATCAGGTGTAATCAAATGTAATCAGAGTAATATGTGGCAACCAGGTGTACATAAATGTAATCAAGTTAATATGGTCAATCAGGTGTAACCAAATGTAATCAGAGTGATAATTTTGGGGTCAATCAGGTGTAATCAAATGTAATCAGAAGTAATATTTGTCAATCAGGTGTAATCAAATGTAATCAGAGGTAATATGTGGCAACCAGGTGTAATAAAATGTAATCAGAAGTAATATGTGTCAATTAGGTGTAATAAAATGTAATCAGAGTTAATATGTGGCAACTAGGTGTAATCAAATGTAATCAGAGGTAATAGTGTCAATCAGGTGTAATAAAATATAATCAGAGGTAATATGTGAAAATCAGGTGTAATCAAATGTAATCAGATGTAATATGTGGCAACTTAATACTGTCATATGTAATAATAATCAAACAGATATAACCGGAAGAAATCAGGTGTAATAAAAGTAAATCACTGACAGACTGATACGATCGAGGAGATCTGAGACAATCTGATTTATTGAAAAATTCTGTGGCTGCTGTAAAACTGGACATCAATTAGATAAAATACTAAAATATCTATTTGAAAAAAAGACAGTGAAGACACAGAAACTGGGTAGTACAGACAGTTTTGTGGCTGGAAAAATTAACAAAACCACAGTCTGGATTAATAAGAATTCATCAGGGTACAATGGAATAAGCAAAGTAATCTAAAATTGTAAACAAGAATAAGGAAACAAAATTAATGAAATCCAGTTATTATGCATATCCAAGTCGAGTCAATTCGTGAAACACTGATAAAGAAGAAAACGCATCAAGCGACACATCACTAGACAAAAGAGAGTATACACTATTGTATGCCCTGAACAATAGGTTGCAGAACAAGAGACTGGTAACCAAGAACAATGGTTCTTCTTATACTTCGTAATATATTCGTTTATATTTTATTATTGTTTTACCTTTGTTTTTCCGTTTTGAGTTGTCACAATTGTTTCGTTTTTCGTCACAATTTTTATTTTTAGGGCCGTTAGAGATTTATGTCTGAGTTGCGTCTGCCGTCTAAGAAATAAAGTCTGAATTTCTTCACCTGTTGTATTCTTTGCTTGATAAAGGCTTTTTGGTAAAAATGTCGATGTATATTGTTTTTGTAATTTATAAAACTACATTACTTTGTTTTTACGTGTTTAAACAAGACAGCATGTATTAACGTTGAACGAATAGAGATATTCCTTTCCGTTTGTTCGCTTGAAATATTATCTATATATTCAATATTGTCTCTTGTATACACTTCACTGTCTCTGTTAGCTCACACAGAGGTCCGTGGGGAATTCGTTCCATTGTTGTTTACCAGGCTATTAAGTTTATCTCAGTATATCATATTGGAAAGGGGGCAGGGGAGTCGTCTCGCAGTATGTGCTCTGCAGTCTGGGGTTCACGTCTACATTGAACACATGACTGAATTGCTAACAAAAGAAATAAATAAAACTGTTTTTGAGAGCAGTAGACAAAAATCTACAGCTTCAAACACATCAATATCGAAACAAATAAATACAAACAAAAACTCAAACATAAACAAGAAATGTGATGCAATAAAATAATAGAATAAATAAACAAGGCATAGAAAGGGGAAAAAGGGATTGGTACTTAAACCAATTATCGTAGATGATTGGTGGGCGGGGTGACTTTTGTGAAAGTCAAGCTAGCAGTGTGGAAAAAAGCAAAACAACACACAGCTCATTAGTTACTCACAAGTGGACGGATGTTTACGTGAAAATAACCAATGAAAATCCAGGGTTTGCTTACAGAGGTGCTAGAACAGAGGACGGTGCAGGGGAAAGAAAAAAGCGGTCAAAGGAAATGAAGATCGGACAAAAATGGAAAAGTAAAGAAAGAAAAATAGAAAATGATGGAAAGACAAAGAAGGAGTGGCAAGTAATTATCTGGTAGTTGCGTTTGAATGACTTTAAAGTGTATTTATAGCTGTTCGTTACTCAGTACACGTTACTTAGTGCTCGTTACTTAATCGTTACTTAGTGATTGACTTGTGAACAGTGAAAAGTCGTGCTTTACATTTACAGCTTGAAATCTAGCTACCACCCAGCAGTCCATTCAAAGATAAGTCCATTCATTGTTGACAAAATGATATTATTACACTCAATCCATACACTTAATTAGATAGACAGAGCATCTGTCACAAGCTATTCATCTAACAGAAATCTTAACAACTAGGAATGCCAGGACTCAAGATCAATGAAAATAATAACAACTTTAAGATATGCGATACATGTACGCTCAGGTGAACAGGAGTTACAAGAACTATACAATTGACAAACTAGAAGATATGGATTAGACATTACATCAGAAACAAATACTATGGTAATCACAGAAATGGAGAAACCTAATGAATATAAAAATACATCGGAGAATTACTACATCAAGTAAGAAGTTCTTATATCTGTCAGATGTACAGATGTATAACAGAAATTCAAAGAAATGAATGGCAAGGATATTTCAATTATGAATTACTACATCCAAACAAAACAACAGGATAAAATAGAATGATCAAATCTATATATCCTATATTAATGTATCTCGAGACATGGACAATGAACAGCAGTTAGAGACTAAATGATGCTTTGAGATGTGGATTATAGAGAGAATAGACAGCTTTCATGGATTGAAACAGACAATACAAGTTTAGAAAATATCAAAGAACATTATGGAATCAAAATTCAGACAGTAGTATTTTGGCCATAAAAGACAGACAACTGATAAAATCTCTACAGAAAAGTTGAGGGAAGACAAGTAGGACGAATAAGTGGAGAAACTTAAGAAATGGACAGAAAGTCTGAGTGTGCACAAAGGCGAGACAGAGATGCTGGAGATTCATCGCACACCTTCGATTGAGACGTGACTATGTGAACCATTAACTACTGTGAGGAGTCAAATTCAGTCAGCTAATGATAGTGGCATTTCATAGAGCAGGCCCTTTCGTTGTATTACATTTCAGTTTCATCTTTGCTGACTATGGTAGAACAAATACATAGATATTGGTAGAAATATTGTATCTACATTATGTGATATCTGACAAACAGTTTTGAACAAAACCTTTATGTGATAAATATAAGTGTTTAACTGTGTTTTCAGAACTATTTACACTTATTGTATGAAAGAGTTGGACGATGAGCTATACTTGTACGCTATGTTATTAGATTTTCATGATCGACGATGGACATTCTATTCGTCTCTGTCCTCCGATGCAATCATCAGTCCATTTGCTATGTACCCAGAGAAGTTGACTACTATATCTTTCTCTCTCCACTGAAGCGAAACGTTGGCATCGTCAAACGCCTAATTTGAAATCTTCAGTGTCTGAGCCCGCATGCACATAATTGAGAGCGTACCGCATATATGATATCGGCTCTGTCCATACTTCTGCCCTCTTGAGTCGTGGCATTGTTTGCAAGAGAGTCAGCACGCTCGTTACCCAGCATTCCAGCATGTCCAGGCGTGTACAGCCAAGTCGTTTTCTTGAGATGTGATCTCCGAATGATGTCCACCCATTCCACACGCATATTTCCAGATTCAATCAGTTGAAGCATATCCATCGAGTCTGATATGATAATCGTATGGGTAACCTATTGCTCAGTCACACATGACAGAACCTGGAGGCAGCGATTATCTACGCCTATCGATGGACACAAGCGAGTTGTGGGTTCTGTCCAACACCCTATGTTCTACATGTGAGGAAAGAATTTGTCCATTCTACCTCCTGCACACTAGTGAATAGAAATGTGATGTGAAGTGATTACATACACTAATGTCTGAAAAGACTACAGGAAATATTTTATTAATATGTTTATGGAAAGAGTATATAATAACATATAAATTGCAAGTTAGTATAAAAAGTTAGGTCAGTAATAGCTGTCCATCACAAGGGATGAGGACAACAGCCTCAGACGTGTGCTGTTGCACCTCTCTGGTGTGTGCGATGGTGACTGTAGAGACCAATCCTAGAACACAATCCCCTATCTCAGGTGGGGTAAACATGATCAAGGTTAGACACGTGAGTGTTGTATGTTCTGTTTTTTTCTTGCAGCTCGTTTTCTCTGTGCCTCATCGGCACGACGATTCTCAGCTATGTGAGTTTCTCTTGTGTTGTTACAGTGCCACATTTGGAAATCTTGCGCCAGAGATTTCCAGCCCATGGTGTCTATATCGAAGCATTTTAGAGACACTTTAAGAGTGTCTTTAAAGCGTTTTTCTGTCTACTAGCTGAACGTCTGTCCCTTCAAGTTCGCCATAATCAACTGTTTTGGGATGTGTTTATCAGGTATCCGAGAAACGTGACCGACCCATCTCACGTGTGCCTTCTGTAACAGATAATTGAAGAGTCAGGTAAGACCTCATCTGTTCATATAAATGTTTATATATATATATATATATATAAAAAAAAAAAATATATATATATATATATTTTCTATCCAAAAATATATTCATTTTGATCCAGGACTTTTGCTCTTTGGCTCGGTGCCATCGACATCGCAACCCTTCGGTTCGGTACCAAGAACACCGTAAATCTGGAGAAAGTGTGGCTTTTCTGACAACCCGTGGAATTGAACCGCACTCACAGGAAGCTTGTCACCCGTCGTCCAACACGCTACCAACACGCTCTGCAGACGGGCAAAAATAGAATAAAGGATAAAAGAAAGGAAAGTGAAAATGAATTTCTTTTGTTCTTTTTACTCGAGCAAAAACTCAATACGTGAACATATGCCGAGTCTTGGTTATTATCAACATCTGATATTTGAGTGTTATATCTATTGACAGTTCAAAGGAAAAGTGAACAAAGAAAATGTTTATCTCAACATAACAAACACAAAATAATAGCAACAGATAAACTAAAACATGTCAACATATATATTTATCAATAGAGATCATTTGGAGAAGATGAACAGTTTTGAATTTCTTAGTCCATTGATAGCAAACAATGGAGGAATAAAAAAGTAATTGAAGATCAAACATTTCTCTGCGAGACCATAATCAGCTGAAATCTTAATGGAGTGGAACAGACAAGGCAACAAAAGTCAGATCTTGTATTTTTTAAGTGGTAAAATAAGGGGGCGAGACTTTGACATTTGGCAAATCAGCTAAAAAATACATAAATGCATTAGAATATAAATGGTTTAGAAAGGTTCTTCATATACACATAAAACAAATAATCAAAACTATCCAACAAGAACTGAAAATTGGAGAAAATTCATTGATAAGAAAAATAAGATGAATAAAACTTAATTTTCCGAACACATGACGAGACAAGATGGTTGTGGTTGGAAGAATTCCAGGAAAGTGAAGAAAATGAAAACCAATGAGAAGAAGGATACAATATATAATAAATGACTTGAAAGTTACACTAAAAAAGACACATCATATGGGATTTAAGGGACATAGACTGAAAAGGACTTTTAGGGTGGCAACATTCTGTCTGCATTGGAGATGCTACTAGATATGACATTAAATATATGAAACTTTTATGTTCTACTAGCTGTACCCTGCGCGCGTTGCTACGCCTCCAACAAAAAATTGAATTACGCCCCAGTCGATATACTGCTTCATTGCTACTAATGTCGTGTCCCAGTTGATATACTGCTTCATTGCTACTAATGTCGTGTCCCAGTTGATATACTGCTTCATTGCTACTAATATCGCGTCCCAGTTGACATTTCTCTTATCATGATTCGGAATGCATAGAAATCCTATGAAGAAACAAACCTGGATTGCGTATTTTAACTTCAGCTTGTTTGTAAAATTGCCTTGAAACGATTATTTTATGCTATGAAAGAGATCGTGGTTTCCATAGTTTTAAAGCATACGTCATCGAATCTTGTGTATATAGTAATGTGTATACCGTAGACTTTCGGAAACTTTCATAGCAAATTGTAAACAAACTTAGAAACTCTCGATGAAATTAGCTTGTTTTCGATTTTTTCGAAAAGTTTCAGCGCTACCTATTTCAAACTATGACAGGTAGCATCCCGACATCAAAACAAACATATCCTGTAAATTTCAGCTAAATCTGTTCAGTAGTTTCCGAGTCTATAGGTAACAAACAAACAGACAAACATCCATTTATATATATATAGTAGATAATACTTCTTACAACAATGCTCCGACTCAAGCAGGCAGAAGAAAGGACAGAGCCGATGTCATCAATGCGGTATGCTCTCATTTATGTGATATGGGCGAGTCTCAGACAATGGAACAAGTGCGAGAATTAGAAGTTAAGTTTGGATATGCCAGGCAGTGTCGTCTTCGTGGTAGAGAGAGAAGATATACTAAGTAACTTCTCTTGGATACAGTGAGCAAGTGGACTCTTGGATGGCTGCTGCAGCGGAGGACAAAGCACGCAAAGGAATGCTCACTTTGCCGTGACATCCATCGCATATCATAACATAACAATACTTCTTAAACAATTATAGATAGAAGAACACATGCAGTTATTGAATCTATGAGTTAAAGACTGTCTCTATAATTAATGACCAATAGTATCAGTTTACTCTGTCTCAGGCCATGCAGTCTCAACAATACATCATGCGTATTGAAACACATGTTGATTAGCGTTTAATTAAGTGAAATGCTTCACATTTCTTGCCTTGAGGTCATTTATTCTTTCGCTGAGTATGTGTCCAGTCTTTAAAAAAGATACGTCTAGTAAGTTTCTAGTAAACTTTCCGTTTTAGATTGTCACTGCTTCAACGAATTTTCTTTTCTATTTATGTTAGCTTTGTCAATGAGTTGTGTGAGTTGGACAATCGATGCAGACAGTGACAAGTTCTTTATAGATCGATGCTGTTTGTCAGACTCCTTCTATAACGAATCTTCGTCAAACTCTGAACTGGTCTACTTGAAACATTTAATTAACAATTACACAACCTTCAGATGTTAGTTTGTCTGTAAAGTCAGCAAGCATAGTCATATCGAATCCCGCGCATGTATTCACAATAGTAACTGATTCATCATCATCTTTGAACACATATGTTTATGCGTCTAGAAATGTGGCTCGTAAACATTTGAAGGTGATAGTTAATCCAACAATATGTTTTGGTCCATGATTTCTTCATTTATAAAACAAATTTAACGATACTTTCTTAGTGAATGTGAACCTGAACTGTTTTTGTAACCATTCATCAAACATTAGATCAAAAGAATGACATTTGATAAAGTCACATTATCATCATCATCATCAGGTAGCTTGTTCCAAGCAGAACTTTGCCACCCTGAAAGAACTTCAGAATTTCCTACTCTCATATGTCAGATCTCCCGCCTCTTCGCAGCTGTTATACTCAAATCATAAATCTACATCACAAATCCATCTTCTCCGTGATCTTATCTCTTCTCTTCTTTACGTTGATGCCTTATTCCATAATAGTCTTCTGCTAATATTCGTGTTAAAGGAAACCGAATGTCTAGCAAAAGACTTAGGTGACAAGTTAAAAGACCTACAGCCGAAACGTTGGATATTCATTCATGACACACTGTATATCTTCACATCTGCGCATTTACAACACACTGCACGTAAACATCCTGACTTGTTCGATGCAAATGACGAAGAAATCAATATATATCTAGTATCAGTAAGCAAATATTTACATCCCTCTAGAATACTCTACAACGATCGTTTGTCAACAGAAAAATGTATTTTTTTACAGACAAGAACATAAAGGTCCATGTAAGGGTCATACAAATACACTCAACAGCAAAGATAAGTGAAATTAGATGTACGCAGAAATAAACGATCACATAAGCTAATTTAAAGCATTGAGTAATATTTACGATCTCTAGTTTGACTCATTCAACTCCAGCTTTAGATTCTGGTGGATCCATTCTGATAGATGTCAAAAATCAATATAAATTGAAACGTTCTAACGTATATCTAGGTTTCAGTTACATAAAAGTCATCATCATTGCCAGTCTGGAGGAAGTAAAAAAAAAGCAACTCGGTAAATGTCCGGTGAAAAACGTAAGAGACGTATACTTAATAACAGCTGATTTGTTTAATGTTTGACGTCCCATGTTGAAGAAGAGATTTACTGATTCGACATCATAATCTGGATGGACGAGAAAACTTCACATACAATGATAGATGAGACATATGCCAGTCTATATAGGCGGAAAGACAATCACCAATCTTGTGAAAACCAGAATGAGATCACCTTCCTGTCGAACTCTGGCAACGTACTGAGTAAATTCTTCTCCACCGCTTATTTCTTAACCTGGAAAATGATCTACTAGCAGAAAGTAGATTGCTGATAGTTGTAAAAGTATGAGAAAACAACGTTCTTTTGAGGACCTCCGCACTCATATGCAGACAGCACAAATGAGATAAACCAGACACATTGTTTTTTACTTATGATAACAACATCCTAAAGCAGCTGCTTATCGGTGAGCTCAACATACAACAAAAACGTCTGGCGAATAGAGCAACCTCATCAACGATTCTCTGAAGATTTCTATTTAAAGGTTTGAAAATGAAGGATAAACTTCAATGCACTAGGTTTTCCCCATATAGTTCGGTCACTCTCCACAGAAATGACACATTACAAGCGAAGAGTAGGGCACAACACACGAACTCTGTAGCTCCGGCAACAATTCAAGGGATCACCAGAAATAATGTATCTGTGAACCTACCGACTATATCCGGATTCAAACAAACGATATATAGAACGTAAAATTTGGTATATTTTAAAATAATATCAACATCACTTTCTTGGGAACCCCATGCGTAGGACCGCATCGTGAGAACACCATTAGCTGCGAGCGTCCATATTGTAGAGAAATGCTCCAGTTCTGATATTTAGAGATAAAGCTATGCGTGGAGAAACATAACAGAGTAGCACACACACACAAAGACACACATGGACACACATAAGTACAATGACGACCACATATTTCTAACACTTTGCAGGAAGCTTAGTGCCAATGCTCTGCAATCATATTAACAGACGTATCGGTGGTAAAATAGGTACAAGACTGAAACTGTTGTCATCATCGTTGGTAATGGACATCAATTAATACTATACAACATATAAAAATAATAATTCATACCTGAGAAAAGCAACCGAACCATTACATATACGAGTAGAATAGAATTCGTGTAGTCATTTTCGCACAATATACTCGTATTTGATTTCTGTCTCATTGTATGAATTAACCCACATTAACAAGTGTGCTAACTAACTCACATTAACAAGTGTGCAAATTAACACATATTAACAAGTGTGCAAATTAACCACATTAACAAGTCATTATTACGTGCTAATTAACTCCACGTTAACAAATGTGCTAATTAACCACATTAACAAAGTTGCTAATTAACCCACATTAACAAATCTGCTAATTAACTCACATTAACAAGTGTGCTAATTAACTCACATTAACAAGTGTGTTACTTTAAAAGGCATTTGAGTTCGCTAATTATAGTATGCTAATTTATTGAAATATTCCATTTCACTTCTATCGCTGCCAGTAAAATGTCATGGGGTTGTGATTAATTTATCTTTGTGTACAGACCATCTTTGTGTACAGATCATCTTTGTGTACAGACCATCTTTGTGTACAGACCATCTTTGTGTACAGATCATCTTTGTGTACAGACCATCATTGTGTACATACCATCTTTGTGTACAGACCATCTTTGTGTACAGATCATCTTTGTGTACAGACCATCTTTGTGTACAGATCATCTTTGTGTACAGACCATCTTTGTGTACAGATCATCTTTTTGTACATCAGCTTTCACTGTTGAGACAAGAAGACCTGGACAAAGAAAGACCTGTTATCAGTTCCCTTAACTGACATATTCAAGGAGGTCAGCATAATACGGATATTTAATTCTTGTCGTTTAGGCAAAGCTGTACCGATCACGTTTTAATATTTATTTCCGCAATCCATATCGTAAGGAAATCAGGGTCAAGCATCAAACAATTAGAACATGTTTTATTCATGGCTTCCTAAGAATGAAAGAAGAGAAAGTCGCAAGAGGCGTTTTCTTAATGTTTGAATGTTACCAGTAGATAATAATGATACGCTTTATGACGATTATTATTTACTATTTTAGATGAAAACTATAAAAAAATGAATGTGTTGGTGGTGGACTTCTAGTTTCTAACGAAATATCCCCTGTTAAAAAACAACTTGTCATTAATCGGTGAAAATAACACTTCATTTATTTACTATTTTCAACCTTTGTTTTCTCTCTATTTCTTTTCTGTTTTAACATAAACTTTCATTGAGACGCGTTCCATATTCAATGGATCTCAGTTTAGTTGACATATCTTTTCAAGACGGAAAAAATAATTTTTGAATTATTTAAATCTATATTTTCTTCTGTAACATTTTGTTTTTGAGCTTTGTAGTTAAATAGAGTCACCTGAGACGACGAGGTTTCTGACATGCTAATTCAGAAACAATGTAGAAAGCTTTAAGGTATCAAATGGGAAGTCAGTGCTGTTCTATGGCTCGGAAACATGGAAGACAACAAAGGAAACCATCAGAAAACAGCAGACCATTCGTAAATAGATGTTTACCTAGAATAGAGGGACTGAGATGGTATGACAAGATTACGAACGAGAAACTCAGAGAAGAACAAAGCAGATACCAGTGGAGAAAGAGCTCAGGAAGAGACGCTGGGGATGGATAGGACATACATTGAGAAGACCGACAGGAAGTATTGCAAGACAGGCAATGTTCTGGAACCCACAGGGAAAGAGGAGTAGTGGAAGGTCTAGACATACCTGGAGAAGAGTGCTGGAGGCTGATATTAAAAGGATAGGTAAAACATGGAAAGAATTGGAAGGGATGGCAAAGAGAGAAAGAGCTGGAAGAAGTTTGTTGAAGACATGTGCCCCGGTGGGAGTTGAAAGGTGAAGGAGAAGAATCTTTAAGGTTCTCTTGATTTCAAAATGTTATGTTTACGTCAGCGTTTAGACTCTAGACTTTCTTCTCATACCATAGCGCAGTAGGAAAATCAATCATGCAAACTGGAATGCAGCTGTCACTGCACAACACTGAAATTCTCAGACTAAATTGTTCCAACAAATATGTATTAAACTATACTTATAATTATAATTTTTCAAGATTTTTAAAAAAGTTTTGATAAATGTAACTATAACAATATATTTAAACTCTTGCAGTTCAAAGTTGTATTAAGTATACCATTTACATTAACCAAACTTAGGTCAAAAAACATTAGTAAGATTGTTGTTGTTGTTGTTATGGTTAGAAATAAATGAAATGGAAATAAACAAAATAGGAGGATACGAAATATATGAAAAAAATATAGTTCATACTGTAGACAATCTTTTAATGTTGCTGTTAATATTAATATATATCTGTGATCAGATCTTGTGGTCATGCACAATCTTAAACCTGTCTCAAGGACGATATTCTCAATATTTCCAGGTCACAGCGACAGTTTAATGACTCTGGATCAATTATCTGCCCTCTTTCCAGAACAGATGTCAGCTGTTGTAAATTGAGCAGTTTCGAATTGTGGTAAGAGATCTGAATTTGGGTTCGATACACGATTGTTATTGTTTGCGATTATTTTATGGCTAGATTTGATCTTCAGTGATATGTACTTATAGAATATAGAATCGGATATATATATATTTAGCTTGTACTGTTAAAAGTTACATAGGCTCTGCAAGAAATATGTCCATACCGCACTATTCTAGGTAATTCGTCCAATCTCTTCTATGAAACTTGAGTCTGATATTTGTCACATCTCTCAGTAAAGTGCATTCAAGTGTTTCTCTATGACGTACTTTTCTTCTTGACCACCTTGTCTCTCACTTCAATGCCTGCTTTGTGATTCTTTGATAATTTATTCACACATTATATTTATTCTCAACATATCTTCATTTTTCATTTCTTGTAATCGTTACTATTGATTGACCAGCCATTTGACTGGTTTTTAAAGTGTTTCGTGTAGTGCTAGCTTGTTAATGGAATGTGTTAATAACAGCCTATACTTTAATAAATGTATGGAGAACAACCTAACAGTTCAGAAATCGACGAACACCAACCTATACCTTGAAATGATTTGACAATGATATTCGATAATTTGTTGCATCAATGGCTATATATATATATTTGTTTGTTCACAAAATATAATAAATATAACATAGGAAATAAGACAAAAATGCTTCTTATACAATAAATAGCAACAGAGATCACTAGAGCAGTCTGACTGCTAATATGGTGCGAATTTTCGTTATAATAACGACAAAGATCACTAGAACAGTCTGACTGCTAATATGGTGCGAATGTTCGTTATTAAACACAAATTATGGAAAATGATGGTCAAATTTAATTAGTTCTACAAATTGATATTGCAAGAATTATGTTGTAATAAAAGCCTCATTATCTTTATGCATTAGATACACATTTTTCAACTATTATTCGGTTATCTTGACAAGGAAATCTACAACTTCAATTGCTTGAGTTAAATAAACGCTAGAGGATATTGGATATTAACTGCCTATCATGAGATTAGCTGATTCAATGATAAAAGTTAAAATTATAGCAAATTTACTTTTTCCTCAATGTAATCTGAAAGTTTGTTTTACTGTGAGTTAATTATGTTTCTAGAGCCACTATATCGTAGTGGTTAGTGCGTACGCTTACTAAGCTCGTGATTCAGGTTCAATTTAACAGTTAGAGTAGGAGTTTCCCAACCTTTTTTGGGTCATGCCCCACCAAAGCCTTTCTAAAATTCTTATGCCCCCTATGTAACATATACATCATTTTTAATATTCCAAAATTGAATTATTCAATTGCCTCCCCCTTAACAATCAAATTGCCCCTTTGGGGCGTGTGCCCACTGTGGAAACACCACATTACACTGTTATTGTTTGTTAACTAGAACAACCTTCCTGATGTATGCTGGCTTATAACTCGTATAGTCAGTACATGCTAGGGCATCAACCATAGTAAACATTCTGTCACCTAGACATCAAACAAGCTATTTCTAAATACACTAAGTAATACTAAGAACATATGCACATTTTATATAATATTGTAAGATAATGTTGTCGGGATGCTTTATCAATTTTATCAGCAAAGAATAAAACAAAAACTAGATAACTGAATAGAGTTAACATACATCAACAACAATTCTGGTATATCCTTTACAGGATGTAACCATTACCCACAGTAAACGAGTCGTTGATTTTCTAGCAACTACTTATACATTCAGTAGTTTGATATTGCTTTCTGAATGGTGTGGTCTATTTTTACAATTTGTAAAAATCCCAAGGAAACGAATATGTTTCCAAACTTGTCCAATAGGGGTTTGAACCATGTACTCTTGGGTTTGTGATCGAGCTCACTACCGCTTGAGCTACAGACGCTCACTAACATACATACATACATACATACATAAACCAATAAAGTAGGCTAAAGATGATGCCGGGACAAAACTTATTTAAAAAAGGACTTAAACAGAACTACACAAATTTTCCCACCTTCAAAAGTACACAAACAAACTTTTCAAATGCTATGAAGTTCGTGCACTGTAGCTGAGATCTTCATTGCAAGATATACATTCAAACACACAAAATAATTCCCAAACGTAGAATAATGTTGTGAGCATCTGTAGCTCAAGCGGTAGTAAGCTCGATCACAATCCCATGCGAACCTGGTTCAAACCCCACGGTAGACAAGTTTGGAAGCAAATTCATTTCCGTGGGGTTTTTACAAAAAAGGTAAAAATAGACCTCACCGTTCAGAAAGCAATATCAAACTACTGAACGTATAAGTAGTTGCTAGAAAAATCAACGATTCGTTTACTGTGGTTAACGGCTACATCCTGTAAAGGATATGCCAAGATTTTGTCAGAATGGTGTTGGTTATATCAGTCAAATCATTCATAACACTAAAGGCGGCAGAAGGTTGAAATAACCTAGAACTCCAGACAAGCATGTGAATATAGATATCGCTCGCCAGCAGAGAACTGCAACTGTCTAGAGAACAGATTAAAAAACAAATGCTCATGAAAACGGAATACGTCAAACATTAATGACGAGGAGGAATCAACACATACTAATATCTCAATAGCTATGGCAAATACATTAAACAATATCGCTGGATTGATTGTTAATCATTTTTAACTTGTTGAAAGTATCAGTTTCAGATCACTTGTGTAGATATCAGGTAAAGATTCCGAATTGTGATCTAATTTAAAAAGTCGGGTATCTACTTCCGTTGAGTGCATTTGGGAATTTGACAATACTGAAACTAAAGAGCTTATGTGTGTTGTGCATGATCCCAGCGCTATCCAATTATTTCAACTGACAATAGGTAAATAAAACCAATGGGGGGGGGGGGTGTCTCTGAAGCGTAGATGTTAGGTGTTGGTCTCTAGTACCAATAGTACTAGGTTCGCTCCTTCGTGTAACCATCCGGATATTTCCCAGAGATTCCTGATCTCAGTGTAGATGAGATCGAGTTCCTAATCCTATCTCAGACGGACGATAAAACGTAGGTCCCGTGTTCAATTTGAGCACGCATAAGAACCCTTGGCAGTTCAAAATTGATAAGAGCAGGCTGGAAAGCTGCTGCACGAGCAAAAATTCATTAGAAAAAACTAAAATTCCTAACAAAATATTTTCACATTTTTATAAATTACACTGGGACCCTGGCCGATGCTACGGAGTTCGTGCACTGCAGCTGAGATTGTCCTGTGTAAGAAAGAGAACGGAGCACACATGGTTACTCACAGAAGTTCCATGATGTTGATCCTATTAATCAATCAAATAAAACCAACAACAAGAAGAATTAGATTAAAATAATTGGTCTGAGAATAAAAGTGTTCATAATTTGTTTATTTACTATACAAGGACGTTGAAAAACTATTATATGATGTTTTGTTGTAATACAAAGCAGGCGTAATTGGACATTATAAAATATTATATAAAATGTAGACAAACTAATAAAATAAGTAATTGTATGCGGAAAACGCCTGCCTTTTTATTTTGAGATCGACTGCAGAAACTATTCAGAAACATTGAAGTAAATGTTAATATGAGCATAACATATATCCACATAAATAAAATTGTAAACAGTCGATACGGAGAATGAAGGACAATAAAGATATTTATAATTTGTTTAACGATGTGACTTCTCACTTGTGTGGTTCCAGGGCCCGCAAGGGAAGCAAAGAATATCAACTCTGCGGCCTACAAAGCATGTCGTAAAGGGCAACTGATGTAGGACTTAGTGGAACTACCATAGTAAATAAAAGCGTCATAAAATCGCATCTGCTGGCCTACTTATAGGCACATAACTGGCATAACGTAAACTCGCTCTTAGGCTCAGATCACATACAAATCACACAGAGTGGTTAACAACTGGTCGATATGGAGCGCTCGAAGAAGCGAAGAACCCTGTGACTTCGTACTTTTGTTACCAACCATACACAGTTGTATTGCAATGATGTCTACTGAATTAGTCAGCATACTGGCTTTACGTCGTCTTAAAGTGTACAGCGTGCCAGTACATCTTCTCACATTCCCCTCAATTTTCTTTAACCATCGTATCATGACTATTTATGTGTTCAAATATGTTCTTGTTTTATTTTTAATTTCCTGCAGTAATTTTGAAAAATCATGACTAGTTTTTCTAGAATTTCTTTACTTGTCAGTTTTCGTTCCACGAAATATGTTCTATTCTTCTGGAAGCTCACACCTCGAATGAGTACCGATGTCTTAGCTAAGGATGGCAGTGCCAAAGAGCAAATTTACCAACCCTGTCTTTTCAAGAGGTCAAAACCCTCAAAGAGAGAAAATCTGCAGTAAACTGGAAGACAAACACTGGATATGATTATGGAAAAGACTCCCTCAAAGACCTAAGCAGAACAGACCAGGTCAATTATATTTCGACTCCGCACCGGACACTGCAGACTCAACAAACACTTATATAGACTAGGAATAAGTCAAACAGCTCTCTGCCAGTGTTAGCAGGCAGAACAGACACCAGAGCATATCCTGCACGACTGTCCTCTTCTGGGTGAGCTGAGAAGCAACACCCAGTGACCTGAAAACTAAGCTTTGGGAAACCTGACAGACCTGAAGCTGACCGCCCAGTTTGTGGTCGACAGTAAATTAAGCGCATGACCAGAGATCGCTGAAGAAGAAGAAGAACAATATACAAATACTGAGTTAACATAGCACTTGATAATCTTCATATTTATCTTATTTGCTATTTATTTCAGATATCATCTGCTCATTTTTCTTTAAATATAAATATAATTTTCCTTCATTCATTTGCATACATCATGCACATTACTTAACAAATGTGGGAGTGCTGGAATAGATGAGATACTGTACATAATTTTACAGATATCAGTGAGCAGCCTCTTAAGCAGGTTTTTCGCCCGTGTGGTGCCGGGGTCTGCATGGGAAGCAAGGAATAGTACCACTGCAACCTACAATGCATGTCGTAAGAGGCGACTGATGTAGGCCCTAGGGATGCTACCCTAGTAAATAAAAAGCGTGCAGAAATCGGATATGCTGCCTACTTGTAGGCGCATAACTGCACAAAGTACAATTGCTCTTAGCCTCAGATCACATACAAATCACACCGAGTGGTTGACAAGTGGTTGATATTGAGCGTTCTAAGAAGAAGCAGGTATTTTTCATACACTTAAATAAAGTGCCGTATCTTAATCTAGCAATGAAACCCCAGAAAGCATGGCGAGATTTCTCTGCTGTTTTATTTGTTAACAAGACGATATAAAAATGTTTCCCGTTGCGTGAATTCGACCTTCAGGAAGAAACTATTTTTTAATGTTGTAAACGACAGGAAGGGGCGTCAATCATTTCTTAAATATTTCACAAGTTTTCCTTTTTTATTAATGAAATATAAGAATATCAATAGAATCCTTAAAACTATTCCTATTTTTACATAGTTTGTGTCACAATTGAATAAAGTTTGGAATTATCAAACTGAAACTAATTAGAAAATGGTATCAAGTATTCAGCAATGAGCAAGTAACTGAAAGATGGAATCTATAAAAAAAAAATAGCATTTATATTTTGTAATGAATAAATAACTGTAATATCCTGTCCCTAGACCTTTGTAACATAATTATGGAAAAAAAAGATGAACGTACAGGAAAATGGTGCTGTATATGAAACAAAACAACAAGAATACTTGGTTAAAATCGATGACAGAGATGTGGTATAAGATAATGAACAAGAAACCGGTAGTATATTCAAACAATGAAATAAGTGGAGGTAAACTGGAACTAAATATCAATCTTAACAAGGCGATATATATGATAATAACAAGAAATGAAAATAGAAAGGAATGTGAATAAATGCAAGTAGATAATATGAAAAAGTAGTGAACAGAAATATGTAAGTTTTTAGACGAGAACTTTAATAGCTCCAACATAATAAAAAAAGAAATAAAGTCTACAATACAACCAGGAAGTAAGATATACTTTGCCCTATAACACCTGCTAGAATATAAGTGTATATTCAATATCACTAATATCACACTATACAAAACTCTAATAAGTCCAATTGTTCTGTATGAATCTCTTTCTCTCTCTCACGATCCCCGTTCTGTATGAATCTAAACACCAGGACATCACAACAAGACGAAACATCATTACAGACATTTGAAAACAGTCTTCATACGAATCTTTTGGTCCAATGAGGATAAAAATAGTAGATATTAAAGAATGAGAAACAATACGCATATTTATAATTTGTATAAATGACTATTAATTACCAGCATTATAGAGGTTAACAGAATACGCTGGCTGGAATATATAGAAATAATAGCAGAGGACAGAGGTCGAATACTGCATACACAAAAAAAAAAGATTAAGAGGAAGAGGCCACGAGGCAGACGAAGTGAAAGATGGAGGATAATTAAGTAGATTTAGAAATACTAGGAGTCAGCAATTGGGAAAATAACACTAAGAATAAAGAGAAATACTAGGAGTCAGCAATTGGGAAAATAACACTAAGAATAAAGAGAAATACTAGGAGTCAGCAATTGAGAAAATAACACTAAGAATACAGAGAAATACTAGGAGTCAGCAATTGAGAAAATAACACTAAGAATAAAGAGAAATACTAGGAGTCAGCAATTGGGAAAATAACACTAAGAATAAAGAGAAATACTAGGAGTCAGCAATTGAGAAAATAACACTAAGAATAAAGAGAAATACTAGGAGTCAGCAATTGGGAAAATAACACTAAGAATACAGAGAAATACTAGGAGTCAGCAATTGAGAAAAGAACAATAAGAATAAAGAGAAATGGATGTATGTCATATCTGCACAACGAGCCTACGAGGTTTGGAAAGCTGAAGAAGAAGAAGAAGCAGAAGGAATAATAGCACAATGTCATCAAGTATTAACATTTTGCACTAAGTGAGAAAATATTTGAAAGATTGTATCAAATATTCTAGTTTCGAACAAAATAATATCTCAAAGATAGAATAAAATATCCATATTGTATATAAACTGCGGCTGATCATATACATCAAGAGATCGTAAAGTCAGAGAGGTAAATGTATAGACTATCGTTCACGTTTTCCTTAACACGAATATTCTAACAACGCAATTGTTATGAAAGAAAGAACATTTGTGACAAGGACAATAATGTCAACAGCAGAATGAGTAGTCAACGTTAGAGAATATTGAGATAAAACCACAGATAGAGAATAGTAAGGATGTCAAGAACGATATAAGAAAAATAAGACGGGACAGACACAATGAAAATATAGGTAATTTTAAAAAATAGTATACTCGTAAATAAATTGTTCAAGGAAAGATATATGTGCCTAAAGACAAAGAATTCACTTCATTCCACCTGATTTCCCCATAAGACTGTCACTGTTGGCAGAAATGTCACGTCATCTACGAAAGTAATGAATAAAGCACGAACTCAGTAGCTCCAGTCACATTATTAGGGATCTGATGGAAAAAACTGCACAACTGACTGTCCGAATTTGTTACAAGATATGAAATTACATTATCGCATTTCCCGTGTTAATATATTATTGCAAGTCTCGTGTTAATGCACTTGACACTGAAGTGATCTAGGAAGCAATAATTTAAATTATTTAAACGCTGTTTCACACTGTACGTGATGTTTATAACATGTGATAACAGATGTTACAGTTACCTGACCATAATTACAGCGCTTTAAATACCTTAAAAAATATATAAATGCCCGAGGGGAGGGTTAGGAATGTGTTTAATCAACTAGCCATGGGAACCAACAGTATGCACACTCTTCTGTTTGGGGAGACTGAGCTCATATGTGTCTGCCGAAGTGCAATGACGTCAGTTAAATAGCAGCTAACCGAGAGGAAATAACTAAATCGTATTAATAAAAGTATACATTATTGGTTGCACTGTTAGCACTACCATCGTGTTGCCGTGGCCTACAAGGGAAGCAAAGAATAGTACCACTGCGAGCCGCAAGGCATGTCGTAAGAGGCGACTGAGGTAGAGACTCCAGGAAGCTACCCTAGTAAATAAAAAGCGTCGCAGAAATCGGATTTACTGGCTTATTTCTAAGCGCATAACTGGCACAACGTAGAATTGCTCTTAGTCTAAGATCACATACAAATCACAAAGAGTGGTTAACAATTGGTTAATGTTGGGCGTTCAAAGAAGAATAAAGATGATGTTAACACAAAAATTGGAATGAATAATATACAAAAGGATAAGTACTACATTTTGGAAAACAATACTTTGAGATATTCAAGGATGAGATAAATCTGATAAATGATACATTTGAGAACACATTCATAACATCAGCCACTAACCTAAGTAAACTAAGTCTTTATATAAACACACATATATAGTGTCAATTGTTTCTCCTAACAAATGATAAATAGATCAGAAAGAGCCAAGCAGACTAGATTTTATGACAATTGGTATATCATTTTCTGTAATCATGAAAAATACAATGTAAAAATAAAGGGACAATACATTTTGAGTAAAAGCACAAGAGAATAAATGTTGTAGCTAGCTAGTAGACATGGAGGAGCCATTTGAAGGGGAGTGTAATAAGTGCAATGATTACATGATACATACATAAAGATTTATAAGCTTGTAGAAAGTTCTAGAATATGACATATGTTTGCTTGGTTGTTCTGTTAGAGTGCACATAAAACAGGGGTCGATGGTTTATTTTTTGTGAACCAGAGAACATTTTTATCAATCAAATTGAGTACGTGCATTTTCAGTCTTTGTCCATGATCATGAGCCATTATCGTATTGCTGATATGTATAAATATATATATATATGTAAAAGTTATAATAATAGTCGTCCATCGCAAGCGATGATAACAACAGTCTCTGACGTGTGCTGTTGCCCCTCTCTGATACAATGTGTGCGGAGATGACTGTCCTGCTCCATTCTAGGATGCAATAGTCTACTACAGGTTCAATATACATGATCAGGGCTCCAGATATGTAGCTATTGTGTGTTCGAAGCTCGTTTTATTTGTTAGTGTTTTTTAATTTTTGATAGATTCAGTTTTTACTTTTTTTTCTTTTGTAACGACAGTTGTCATTTCAGTCGGAATCGTTGCACTTTCAGCTGTAGTTATATATTTTGTAATACTTTATATTATAGTTTTGAATGAATAGCTTCCTTTATTACGGAAGTTATTACATTTTCTGTTGCATCTCTCATTGATTCGCTCAAATATTCATGTTAACAGCCCCGTATAATGAGAACAACAGAGCAGCATACATGAAAACAGGAATTACAATCAGAATGATATGACAACGATTATAATTAATAAATGATCATGCAGTTAATTATTGGCTGTCAAATTAGTTTAAAACATCTTTGCTTTTAACCATGATGTTATCTCAACATTTATAGGGAAAATTGTAACAAAAATGTCTTATTTGCACATACACCATTAACGTATGTAATGATTACATGCATATCTCACCTTTTATATATTCTTTTTTTGAAATACATTTATTATTTCTTTGCTTTCTAGACATGTAACAAATATGACATAACGAATATGGCGTCTCTCTTGTACAATTATGCTATTCAATATTTGTCAAAGAATTTAGATTGTGATTATATTGATTACATTTGTGTTACAGCTCATGAATTGAAGTTAAATATCCTACAGATAGAAGAATTTACAGATACCAGAGATAAATCAGATCATTTCAAACTATACATATTATTTGCAATGAGAAATTCAATTTTGCTGTCAAGATTATTGTTGACTTTTCTCACTCTTGGCGACATTTTGGCGATTCTGGAGCTCTGCGTTATCAACATTAGATTTGCATTGATTTGTAAGCCGTTTTCCCCTTTCATTTCATGTTTTATTCGCTTAGATCAGATAGATGTTTTCTATTGTGCTATATTTGTTTGCTTCCATTTTGAAAACGAGTGATTGATGGAAATATTGACTAGTTGTTCCTTCATTCAATAGCTGTCTTGAACATCACTTTGCCACCCTAACAGTCCATTGTTATTTATCTCTCCTATAGACCAGATGTCCAGTCTCTGCAGCCGCTATGCTCAAATAATCAGTCACTTCCTGAATCCATCTTCTCCGTTTTCTTCTTCTTCTCCACTTTGCTGTGATACATCCTGACATATTGATCTTCCCCAACTTTCGTTTCACTTTACGTCTAAAATACTTCTTATTCTTATTTGTAGCATCAGTTTACTTTGATCCCGAATCATTCCTTCTGGATAGATCTATTTGTATCCTCTATGATTGGTATACAGAGGACTGTTCTGTAGCACTTATTATTAAAGCTCATATATGCTACTGAACTAACTTGTTAAATGCCAATGTTTCAAGCTTATACATTGCAATGGGAATATGCATGTCCTTAGTTTTGATCTTTGTTTTCTTATCAATTTCATTCCATTCTGACTTTAGTTCTTCAAGATAGGCTGCTACTTTATATGTATATATATATATATCAGTATAATTAACCTTACTATTATCAGTTTATTATTCGTTATTATTTTTAACTGTAATAAGAAAAAGTAAGATTATCTTGAATTACTTCTCTGGTTCCCAGTAATCAAAAAGTCAAAAAGTAATTATTCTGGTATGAAGTTATGATTTAATAGTTCCAAGTATGACTTTCCTATTTCTTTTGCTTTGTGGCTTAGACGTGTACCCTATAGTCTGTTTTCTGTTTTAGAAGTCCATTTCTCCATGTAGTGGATGGTGATGCATCATTTTGATCCTTTAAGCGTGTAGAATCATATTTCTCCTTATACTGTCTTCCATGGGCTGTATGTTGACTGCATTTTCCATTTCTACAATGGTTGATGAGAGAGAGAGAGAGGATGACCAAGGAGAAGGTGGGTGTTAAATGTCATAAACGCCCGTCTGCCCAGCGTGTTTGTAGCGCGTTGGACTACGGGTGACTAACCCTCTGTGTGTGCGGGTTCAATTCCGCGGGATGGCAGAAAAAGCCACAGATTCCCCAGATTTACGGTGTTCGTGGCACCGAACCGAAGGGTTACGATGTCCATGGCACTGAGCCGAAGAGCTGAAAAGCTCAAGTGCTTCTGGTTCGGGAAAAAAAAAAAGGTCATAAACAAGTTGAGCTTGAACGCCGGAAACCTCACGTAGAGCAGGGAGTCATTTAATGCTTTGTTCTCAGGAAGATAAGTTCCGGCAATGAATAGCTAGATGATGATGATGAGGATTAGTAAGACAAAGTATTTTATATTATAAACGGTTATTAAGGTTAATTGATTTGTAGTTAGCATTTATATGAGGAATGCCATTATATCACTCTAGACATGTCCACGTCTGAACATCTCCAGCAGCGCTCAGAAGCCAAAACACATCAGTTCGATGTTTGTTAATCAATCTCTTTTGTATATTTCGTATGTCGTTCTTTTGTGGCTGTTCCAATATCGACAGCCATCTCTTTCACTCTGGTCAGATCGTGTAATTGACAACACTGAAACTCCACTGCACTGAAAAAAAACTCTATGTGTTGAGCATGTCATCTCGGTCTTTTGCTTTCAATGTCATGTCGGTCTATTGCTTTCTATGTCATGTCGGTCTATTGCTTATGTCATGTCGATCTATTGCTTCTGTCATGTCGGTCTATTGTTTTCTATGTCATGTCGGTCTATTGCTTTATATGTCATGTCGGTCTATTGCTTTCTATGTCATGTCGGTCTATTGCTTTCTATGTCATGTCGTCTATTGCTTCTATGTCATGTCTTATACTTATGTCATGTCGGTCATTGCTTTATGTCATGTCGGTCTATTGCTTTCTATGTCATGCCGGTCTATTGCTTTCTATGTCATGTAGGTCTATTGCGTTCTATGTCATGTCGGTCTTTTGCTCTCTGATATCGTAGGCTTGACAGCCAATCTATTAGCTCGCTTCTTACCCTCGACATAACGTAAACAGGGATGAAAATAAAGGTAATTTCTCAGATCTCAGTCTGGGCCAAAATATCCACTCAATATTGTCTTACTATTCTTGTTTCTACTTTACAGTACTGCCGTGCTGCTTTAGAACACCGTTGGGAGTAAGTCGTACTGACTTAGAACACTGTTGGAAGTACGCCGTATGACTTGGAACACTGTCGGAAGTACGCCGTATGGCTTGGAACACCATTGGAAGTAAGTAGTACTAGTTTAGACCACCGTTAAGAGTAAGGTGTACTGGTTTTCATTACAATCGGGGTATCACTTACCGTTTTGTATAATTCAATTAGAAGTAAGACCTAATGTTTTAGATTTTTGAGGAAATTCAAATTGATCAATATTGTTGTGTGTAAGATTTCGTGGAAATAATTCTAATTGGAGGAGAAAGTTACTAGGTTACACTACGATCTGGAGTCAGTAATATTGCTTTATTTAGGTCGTATCTACCGTGAACCTGGGTGTTTCTTGTACTTGATAATATTTGTACATGTTTGAGAAGAAATGAAGCAATACTAAAGCAAGTTATTGTCATTAAAATAGTACAGGAGAGAAATATCAACTTACATACAATATTAAATAGGTGCTGACATCCATTGTTCTCGAGACAAAGATGACGTAAATGTAATAAACATAAAATTGTGAAATGCACAACAAATACAAGCTTGTCTGTTACCCAGCTAAGACTTACATCCTTATTTTTTTTATTAACGGCCTGATTCATTGCAGTTATATCCTGACCAAATAATCGTAGTCATTCAATGAGGATATTCATAACAGACTTAAGCCACATATCTTTGCTGAACTGGTTAGGAACAAGTGTTTAACCAAATAATATTCCCTCAGACTGCACAAACAGAGCTCTGACCAACAATTAATTTTTCGTTTGTCAAATTTATTTCATACAACACAATTGAATTCTAGATGCAATGTAAATGAATGACATGATTCTTACCTTGAACGTCATGTGTTTTACGCAAGTAGTAATTTGTTAATGTCATGAGCGATCATTTCTCTTTAACCACAGATAATTAATACTTACGTAATAGTGTGAGAACAAGACAGTGTGAAAAAAACAACCTCAAATGATATAGGTTAGCTTCGCAACCGTGAAGTGCAAATTTTAATTGATCTGTATTATGTTTATGGAAGCTTGATTACATAACATTGGTAAGGGTGAGCGACGCGACTTTGGCAACCTGGGTTCTTGGACGATTAGAATAATACCCTATCTGACTACTGATGAATCCCCCATCGACCAGGGATCACTATTGACATCCACTAGAAATGATAACTAAACTGACACAAAAGTCACATTGCCTTAGCTCCATTGCATTGAACGTACGTTGTTTTATTTGGTGAAACTGACATAATTCTGCACGTTATTAACGCATCTCTCTCTCTCTCTCTATTCTGTAACGCTCCTGGCGTTTAGGGCAGCGAAAAATGTAGGCAGCGACGCACACCATCTAGATAATGTATACCAGAGCTACTCTGGTATAAGTAGTGATGCAAGCAGTTATATTATACGAGTTCTACTCGCAAGACAGAGGAGAAGACTCCCCGAGTGACTGTCTTTGCATATCTCTCCCGGCCGACTGGAAAAGCGAAATAAATTAAAAAACGAATCGTATAAAACTGACAAGGTACGAGTTGTCAGGTGGAAAATATTCACGTCCATTGAAGTAATGGTGGCAACGCCTTTGCCAGCTGTCGGCAAGGATCGTCGGAAAGATGCAATGTGACGTAAAGACACAAGAGAAGATTGCAGTTAACTCCGTACAAGAGGCCAAGCGCAGATACATTCATACGGTAAGGTTGGCTGAGCACAAATCCTAAAGTTGCGTTCTAGTGCCTAACGAAACTGCATACCCTGGATCAACTGGGCAAGGTAATGTTGTTCTTACAACTAACATCCCTGGAGAAACCTGGCGAGCGCAAAATCTAAGTTACGCTGATAGTGCCCAATGAAACGACCATCTGGATCATCTGTGCGCAGCCCCAGTCCAGTGTTTCCCTGGGCCAGGGAAAATACAGAGTAGAGACTGCAAATTGTAAAAGTGCCTCGAAAAGGCTGAGAATGTTCCTACTCCGGAATTAACTCAACGTGACTTGAAAAGTAAGACCGACATTGTAATGGTTCGATATGATGTCCAAATCCAAAGATTGGCGAAGGCCAACGTTTTGTCACGGTGTGTTACATGAGTAAGATGCCATCCCTGCTTATGTGCCCCAAAATGACTGAGAAAAGTTCCTAATCCGGAACGTCCTCACATAATCAGAAAAGGTGCACAGTGTAGACATGCTCATATGTGTAGATCATAAAGCCCAACCATACGGTAAAAATGATCGTTATAGAGCAATGAATACACGAAGCAGTCGGCAAGGGACCGTTCCTAATATCAGTCCTAAATGGTAGTAAATGTTCCTATACCAGAACGACCTCACCCAGTCATTTGAAAAGTAGTAAATGATCTTTGACTTAGATCCGAGCCAAAATATACGGCAATAAATAATCATTAAAGAATGTTTATCATACGATGCGAAAGAAACGCCGTACTCAGTCTGTAAAGGCTGCAGTACCAAATGCTCTTTGGCGTTTAGTTTAGTTTAGTTTAGTCGTCGGATCACCATCACTGCACGTCGAACAAATTAGTCCATAAGTGCTCCGATCTCTCCCTCAGTATGTCCATCAGCGTGTGGCGACTAACGACACCAGTTCTTTGTTGGTTTACAATTTTTCTTTGTCTGCCAGCATAGCGTTCTTGTCGAGCTACACCACACTTAACTTTGAGTTCTTGCAGTCTGGTTAGTGTTGTGGTTAGCGTAGATATGCCAAGCCCACATATACGGCGAAACAGATCATGAAAGAGAATGTGTACACACGCAAGAATGGGATGTGTGGGGGACCGACTGTCACCGAGACAGACTCAAAACATTTCCTTAGGAGAAACACGGTAGCCATGACCTACACGAGTATGGTACAATACACAAGTAGGTGCCTAATTTTAACAGAAGTTCAACGTTAGTCGTTCTTGTCAAAGATCAATTATATATCACAATAAGAATGATTCAATTGGTCGCTAAGAACGAGCACTAATAAGTAGAAGAAGAATATAACTGTAGTTATTATTGTGTTTCTTGACAACTTTTCGTTCCTAGTGGTGTTAACACATATTGTTTTAATTAGAAAAGTGTCATAATATCAAAATATTTCTTATTTCTATCTGTCCCTCTTTCTGCCTCTCTCTCTCTCTTCTATCTTCTCTGCTACTGCTTTATACGTATTGTGAGGACTAAGATACAAACCGAGAAAGACCATGTTTGATATGTGTAGTCAGAACCAGAACCACATACAGATCATGTCCTTCGCTGCCTCTTATTGCACCACAGATACAGATTAGTCTGACTAACGAAGTAAGGATAAACAAAATCTCATACTTTTCACAAGGGTTCTAGATAAACACACCACGAGTAAGAAATCTGAAATGTTCCATACGAAGGCTATTGTCCCAGCTCTACAGCTCGTCATGAATACATTGTTTGGTAAAAGTGCTTACAATGTGCTGCAAGATATGTTGTAGACTGTAAGGGCATTCAAGTCTACATAACGTGTTAGTAAAAACGAACCGGCACCCTATTGTCTTGTTATGTTATTGTTTTATTATCTACATTGTGCTATCTTGCATGTATATGAAAATGTATAATGATTAGTATAAATTAAAGCGACGTTTGGTGAGACCATTATTCCTCAAAATTAATTTACTAGTGAATTAATGAGACATAAACGATCGTTTGCATACTCAACTTTAGCACATCATATTTATATATTCCGAGTTTTTACTTTTATGTCCTTAGGGGAAAGTGTATTCACAATAGTTATGTTCTTGTAACTGTCAACCTTTTCAGTAATGCACACACATTATGGATGCGAGAGTTGGAAAGCAACAAAAGCTCTAGAAAGAAAATTAGATAACTTTGAGAATAAATGTCTTAGAAGAATACTGAACCTCAAATGGTCAGATTTCAGATCTAATACACAAATAAGACAAGAGACCAAGCAAGAAAATGTATCAAATTTTATAAGAAAGCGCCGCTGGAACTACATCGGCCACACACTTAGAATGGATGAGAGAAGACTCCTTACCAATCCCTCATATGGACACCAGAGGGAAAAGAAAACGAGGAAGACCAAGAGAGACTCTGCGTAGAACCATCATCAGAGAAGGCTCAACGATGGGCCTAGTAAACATTAAAGACCTAAAACAGATAGCAACGAACTGTGAGACATGGAGAGCTATGACCTCTGCCCTATGCGCCGCCCACAGGCCCAAGAGGAAAGACTAACTAACACACAAACACAAGAATGAAAGTGCAAGTATTTGACAGCACTTTTTTGTTACCACTGAGCATTTTGTTAGTGAATAAAACCTGAAATTTATAGAATGTGCAATCATTTCAGATGATACAATTTCTGATCGCTTAAATAAAATTTCACAGAGCAACAGAAATCAGCTAATCAATACATTGTAGAAGACGTGTTATTGGTGCTAAATCTGGATAGTAACCGAAGAAGGATAATGACAAATCAATAGACGATGATAAGATGTCGGATGAAATCAATCGATAAGATGGACGCAAATTGAGATAATGAATGATAAAATCAAGCAGCCCAAAGGTACGTCGAGAAGAGAGACAAGTGGTGATGTTGTTGTTGTATAGTCTCAATACATATCCGACCATCTACAAGAGTAGACATGGACAACCAGTACAAATGGCTCTAAATATGATAGCACTCACGCATAGTGTAGATTTAATGGTGGATGGATTACAGAAGTTCAATTGAGGTAATGTTATTGACTAGTTAAATAAAAAAAACTATAGAAAAGGAGTAGCTAATGTTTGCCAGATTTTCTTGTGTTGGAATAGTCTAACTTGCATTTCAAGTGTATTAAAATGTCACATCATTGGGATGTCTTTAATCAATTTCACTTTTAGCGTCAAAGAACTAACGCTGTTTTATTTCTGAGACTAACTACCATTTCACTTTTAGCATCAAAGAACTAGCACTGTTTTATTTTTGAGACTAACTACCATTTCACTTTTAGCATCAAAGAACTAGCGCTGTTATTTTTTTTAAGCACGATACTTTCTGAGGCTAACTACCATTGCACGATACTACAGCTTAACTGCGATCAGATATTTTTTTGTGGAATTTTGTTTTCGGGTAACTACTCAAGTTATTTTATATTTAGATATTTGTACAGTGAACTATACTTGTTTTTCCTTACCCCGTCATTCTTGGTTTAGATATTGGATCAACATATTTTATAGATGGAATATTTCTTGAGGCCATTTTATGATTATTGTTTGTTCAACACGTTGTATTTGACAATTTGGTTTGATCGAATATATATTTGGATATTTAACCACATTTTACAAATTTGATTACATGTTCAAGCAAACATATAATCAATTGTTATTTATCTCCTGAACCTTTATCAATAAAAACGCTATAAGGAAACAATGCATAATGCAGAAGCTGACTGGTACCACTTGGGAAGCCGATAGTCGAATTCGAGGGTTGAATCCGAGGTGAGGTATACACTGGCGCAGTTAGACCAGTCTTGTAATATGTATCATCTCCATGGACATCAGCAGCCTACTCAAAGAAACTGATATTAGAAAAAAAACTAACAATCGATGTCTGTTCCCTATTTTGGGAGCGATCAAATCTACCCCCGTTACAAAAATGGAAAAGACAGTCAACATTCAACACTTGGAAGACAGAAGATGGAGAAAAGAGTTTCGTTGTACATCCATGATACCAGTCTTCCGATGAAATCAATAATGACATTACTATTTGTAAACAAAGATGAACGATAAAAAACAAAAAGTAAGACAGTTTTATGATGCACACTAACAGACTCGAAGTAACAAACACATTTCGATCAAAATACTTTTATCAAGTCAAGGTTACAAGATGAATGTATTGTAAAATATGATGGTACTGTTAGAAAAGCAACATTAAAGATAAAAGCACCGAAACACGACTGATCAAGTGACCACAGTTGTGACCTTATCAGACAGGGAAGATTAAATGCAGTCAACTGATATCATAACAAACAATTATGAAATGTTTATCACACTTGGACGACGAGTTCCGATAATGGGAGATATACTACGTTGATAAACTACCCTGGGTATTCAGTTCTTTAGGATAGCAATAATATCTGATATGTTTGTTTCTGTATCATCTATAGTCAGGGTGTTACAGATATGTAGGAATGATATGTTTCATGTTCTTAGCGAGGATTGACTGTTGAAAGATAGCTCGGCATTTAGTGACACAATGAAACGATTTCGAAGTTGACTGTAACATGAGTACGATTTGATCTAAATTAATGAGCCACAAGAACCATCAGTATAAATACTTTTCGACATCTGCTTGGGGAAACATGGATCTGCCTGGGTTTTATAATCTCAGTTCTTCTATATTGGTGAACTCTGGATATGCGCTTAATCCACTGTGTACCACAAGCTGGGCAGGTCAGCTTTAGGTCTATCAGATTTCCCTAAAGTTAAGTTTTCAAGTCGACTGGATGTGACTTCATGCAGCTTCTCAGCTTACCCAGAAAAGGGCACTTTTGCATGACATGCTTCTGTGCCTGTTCCGTCTGGTTACACTGACAGACAACGGTTTAACCTATTCTTAGTCTATATAATGTAAGTGTCTGTTGAGTATGTAGTGTCCGGTACGTAGACGAAATATAACGACCTGGTCTGTTCTGCTGTGGTCTTTGAGGAGGTCTTTATTGTTTGTCTTCCAGTCTACTGCAGATGTTCTCTTTATGATCAGTTTATCGTCTTGAAAAAACAGTGGTTGATAGACAATTTGTTTTTTGACACTATCTTCCTTAGCTAAGACATCTTCACTCTAATTGCTGCATTGAGATTTAATACACTGCATGTGAATTGAACAGTTTAAACATCATTTTTTAAACCTCAGTTCAATAACCAATACGTTCATTGTTTCATGTATTCATTGATGAATATAATAATAAATAGTAATAAAATCACGTATATAGTGTAACATATGCACTTCTGTTGTTTGTCTTGTTTTCCTCCATCTTAACATATATACAATGAGAGTTCGAATATACAGACAACGGTCAATGCTACGTATGTGATCGACTGTAATCTATATCTTGCCTTGTGTAGCTCAGCAGATAATATATAATCCTCTTAAGCTTAGATTCTCGCTAAAATAACAGGTTGTTGACACTTTCATCCTCAGTTTTCTTCTTTCCTTAGTTTAATCCTATACTATTCGGTACAGAATCAGAAGGTGTCTTAGTAAATCGTAATCCCTGTGTGTTCGAGTGACTTGTTTTAATGCAACCTCTAACGACCCAACATTTTTTAAAATCAAGATATCGCCCATTTTTATGATTATCTAAAGTATAAATCTCCCAGTACAGCTGGATATGATTGCATGATAAGCAGTTCGCTAAAGCAAATGAACTTCTTGTTTTTATGTGTTTATACTAATATATTATTTGGATTAGATAGTAGATGAGAGATGTTAGAGAAACATCTCACTTATTGAGATATACGAAGGAGATCTGTGTCGTGGAGGTAAGGTTCTCGCATCTCGTTTCAAAAGTACTCGGTTCTTCCATGCGTGGAACGATTGGGATTTTTTTCTCCAAAAATTTTGATATCAATGTAAGTGAAATCCGAGTTTCTAATCATATCGAAGATGAACGATACAACCCATGTCCCTTAAGTTGAGCACGTAACAGAAACATTGACAGCAAAAATCGATAAAAGTACGCAGCAAAACCGCTGCCAGGAAAAATTAAAATTTTTCTAAACTAATCAAGATCTTAAACATTACATCAGGATCCTCACCGTTACTATGAAGCCACAGAGTTCTTCCCGTGCAACAAAAGGGATCAAAGCACACATGTTTATTCATCAAAGTGAAATGATTGTTGTTCTATCAATCAAATACTAAGTAATATGTATGAGAAAGAAGATTAATATTTGGTTAATTACTTATTTATACATTAATCTTAGGGAGAAAGAAAATTAATATTTGGTTAATTACTTATTTACACATTAATCTTAGGGAGAAAGAAGATTAATATTTGGTTAATTACTTATTTACACATTAATCTTAGGGAGAAAGAATATTAATATTTGGTTAATTACTTATTTACACATTAATCTTAGGGAGATGGAAGATTAATATTTGGTTAATTACTTATTTATACATTAATCTTAGGGAGAAAGAAGATTAATAGTTTGTTACAAGGTCTAGAGGGTCAAAATGTGAAAGATGTATTTAATTGCACCGGGTGTCTGCAAATGACCCCGCCCCTCTAAGTAGAAATGGATGCCATCTGCAGAGAGCTTTACACAAAGCGTGAACTTTGTAGCTCCAGTAACAATATTAGGGACGTCTGAAAATAATACACACGTGAGCTGTATCGAACCGACAACTTTCAGAACACAAAACAAACGTCTAAACAACTTCGCCACAGTTACCACCCCCCTCCCTCTTCCCTCATAATTTGTGTATTAAAGTATAGTGAGATGAGAGATTTCCAAATTTCATTACTACAACAATATTAATGGAAATGTTTGTAACATAAATGGATTGTTTTAGAGACTTTGTTATATATAGCCGTCCATCGCAAACGATGATGACAACAATCTCAGACGTGTGCTGTTGCACCTCTCTGGTGTGTGCGGAGGTGACTGTAGAGCCCAATCCTAGAACAGAATCCCCGACCACAGGTGGGGCATACATGATCAAGGTTAGACATGTGCGTGTTGTGTGCTCTGTCTTTTCGCGCTGCTCGTTTTCTCTGTGACTCAACAATACGATGATTCTCAGCATTCGGGTTCCTCTTTGTTGTTACAGCGCCACATTTGGCGATCTTGCGCAAGGATTCCCAGCACGTATTGTCTATATCGAAGCATTTCAGAGACACTTTAAGAGTGTCTCTAAAGATTTTCTGTCCACCAGCTAAACGTCTGCCCCCTTCAAGCTCGCCATACATCAACTGTTTTGGGATGCGTTTATCAGGCGTTCGAGCAACGTGACCGACCCATCCCATTGGGCCTTCTGCAACAGGGTGTTGACGCTTGGGATCTTTGCTCTTGTGAGGACTTCGCTGTCTGGAATTTTGTCCTGCCAGTTTATTTTTAGTATTCTGCGTAATTCTGCTAAAAATTAGAATGATCAAATGCTATATATATCCTATATTAATGTATGGCTCGGAAACATGGACAATGAACAAGCAGTTAGAAGACAGAATTGATGCATTTGAGATGTGGATATATAGAAGAATAAGCAGAGTTTCATGGACAGAAAAACAGACAAATAAACAAATTTTAGGAAAACTAGGCATGAAGAAACAATTATTAAGAGAAATAAAATTCAGACAAGTAAAGTATTTTGGGCACATAAAAGGCATGACACCATGATAAAACATTTACTAGAGGGGAAAGTTGAGGGAGAAGAGCAAGAGGAAGACCGAGAGATAAGTGGGAGGAAACTTTAAGAAATGGACAGGTTACAGTCTGGCAGTGTGCAACACCAAGGCGAAAGACAGAGGATGCTGGAGATTCATTGCAGCCAACCTTCGATGTGGAGACGGCACCTGATGATGATGATGATTCTGCGTAGATAGCATGTGTGGAAATGGTTTAATTTTCTTGCGTGTCTGCTATATACTGTCCATGTCTCGCTTGCGTACAGCAGCGTGGTTAGCACTATGGCCTGGTAAACTTTCAGCTTTGTGACTATGCTTATACCCTTCCGTTCCCACACAGTGACACGTAACCTTCCGAACGCAGCACTGGCTTTGGATATCCTATTGTTGACCTCATAATCTATATTTGCCGATCTGGTTAGGAGGCTGCCAAGATAAGCAAAGTTGTCCGTTGACTGGAGACGCTGGTGTTTAATGTTGATGACTGGATCGTAATACTGTTCTCTAGGGGCGGGCTGGAACATGACCTCTGTTTTTTTGGTGTTAATGGTGAGGCCAAACCTATCACAGGCCATTGAGAACTTGTCCATGTAAGTCTGCATTTCTTCCGCAGAGTTGGTAGCGAGGCGCAGTCATCAGCAAACAACAGGTTTGAGATAGTTGATTTGTAAAGAAAAGTGAAATATCCAGTTCTCATACAACAATGTATATTGTATGTAGTTAGGTCCCTACATTCCGTGACAGACTCCTGAAAGTAATGGGTTTGTTTAGACAATGAAGTGTAGAAGATATGACTAAATTCTTTCAATGATATGGTAACGTGGAAAGGATTATGTTGCATAAGACGTTTACATAATTTGCTTGTTAAAATAATATGGTGAGAAGTAAGGTTTCAGAATCTGCCCGTTAAGATATAAGAATAAGAAAGAATATTATATCACTTGTTAATTAAGAGAGTACAGCGAGAAGGAATATTACACAATTTTGTTAATTATCCGTGAAACATCAGCACTCAATAACATTGTTCTTTGTTCTCAACATTTCCAGTGAATGTGGCTTTATCCTACCCTAACCAACTCTTAATTTTATAATTCCAGGACGTAGGCTGTGCTCTATTTAACCAGTTGTTAGGATGAGCTTGTTTATGTATTCTTCTTTAATGATATGTTTTTTGTTTGTCTTCAGAATTAATTACTATGTTATATTTTCTGTATCATGTTTCTAGTTTTTAGTTAGATTCCTGAAGTTTGAAGCGGAACCAGCCATGAAATCAATATCCTGAGCAAATCAGATATTACAAAAAGGTTAATAATCAACGTTTTTGAGGGTTTTTAAGTATTCTTGCAGTAACTCTCAAGTAATGTATTCTAAATAATATAAGTTGAAAAGTATCAGAGGCAATATACAGAGGTGTAGAGCACCAACAGTGAGTTGTAGAGAACACCAACAGTGAGGTGTAGAACACCAACAGTGAGGTGTAGAGCACCAACAGTGAGGTGTAGAACACCAACAGTGAGTGTAGAGCACCAGTAGTGTAGGCACACAGTGAGGTGTAGAACACCAACAGTGAGGTGTAGAACACCAACAGTGAGTGTAGAGCACCAACAGTGAGGTGTAGAGACACCAACAGTGAAGTGTAGAGCACCAACAGTGAGTGTAGACACCAACAGTGAGGTGAGAGCACCAACAGTGAGGGTAGAACACCACAGTGAATGTAGAACACCAACAGTGAAGTGTAGACACCAACAGTTGTTTAGAAATAGTCGTATTTATTTGTAATAATACCATCTACTGAATGATAGAAACTGCAAATGATAGACCAATGCTGACATCAAAGGACATGTAGAAAACAGATCAGAAATAAAGAGCTGAATAGGGCAGGCCAAAACAGCGTTCCAGAAATGAGAAGCATTATATGCAACAAGTAATTGTCAATTGAGATCAGAATGAGAGTTATAAAGTGCTACATAGAGACAATACTGACATACGAATGCGAATCATACACATTAAACAAAACAATCAAGAGAAAATCTCTGAGGGCCACAGAGATGTAATTTTACAGAAGAATGATGAGAATCCCATGGACTGATAAAATGACTAATATAGAGACGTTGAAGGAGGTTAAGACATAGAGAAAGCTTATCTTCAATATAAGAAACAGGCAGTCATCATTTTTAAGGTAAGTGATGAGAAAGGGAGGTTTAGAACACATTGTGACAACTGGTAAAATCAAGAGGAGACAAGCAAGCGGACGACAGCGAGATAAAATTGTGGATAGTCTAGCTTCATGGCAGGGAAGAACGTCAACATCTGAGATAATAGCAAACATCAGGGACAGAGATTGTGGAGATCCATAATACCCTACCCAGCTGGCACGACAACTGATGATGATGACGTAGAAATGAGAAAAAATAAGAAAAACATTCAATAGATGCTACGCTACATAAATTGTCTCTGGAGACTACTAGGATGCAATTATCACCATCCCTTGCTTTTTTTTGGGGGGTTAGATTGCTTCTATGGTATCCATTAAGTTGTTATCAAATTTGATTTTTTCAACACTTGCTAGCGACTATCGTGTCAAACTCGTTCAGAGGCATTTGTAACGTCAATGAAATTGTAATAGAAATTGGACTGATGCCGATAAGTGCTTTTCTATCATGACTCTGATGTTGTAAATTTGCTTAGTAGAACTCCTATTTCTTTTTAGAAAGCCAGATTTTCTATTTATGGCAGCTACCAATATCTCTTTATTTCTTTAAACAAGAAATATTCTACCTATAGAAATCACTAACCTACTACTACTTCCAGCTCTAGTCTGTCAGATTCTTATAACAAACACTTGACATAAGTGTTTCTACTTTTGGCATTATTAAAATTTGTTATGTCCATCAATTATAAATGTCACTTGAAAATAATTTTTTTTTCAGTCGAGTTCTATGATTCTGGAGAAAGTCAGCGTTTCTCACTGAGACTCAGTTGGATTAATGTGAGTTATCTCTTACGTCCACCCTAGGATCTTCACGATATGATACAATGTTACATTATAACTCCCGTCGTTGTACTTTAACGTGGGGTTTCTCTGTCAAATCTTATAGTTACTAGTATGTACACATGTGTGTCTTATTGAATAGTATGTATACACGTTGCCTTAAATTCGGTTATACCTGTCCAGCAAGCCGTAAAGACGTAACCACACAGATCATAAAAAATGATTAACTTGGTTGATTATAATGAAAGAAAAGAAGTTAATTACATATCATTTACAGGACTTTGCGAATCGACCCCAGCTTTTTAACGCTGTTTATGATTTTCTAGGCATTATTACGTTCAGTAGTTTGCCATTGCTTTCTGAATGGGTGGTGCCATCGTCCTTTGTTAAAATCCACGCGAAACAATTTGCAACCAAACTGTCCGCAGCGTGATTCGAACTCAGAACGTCGAGGTTAATAGACCGACTCACTAACCCTAAGGCCACAGACGCCACCAACGAAAGAAAACAACCAAAAAATCATTACCTGTATGTATCTTCTCAACTGTTAAAAAATATGAACTGAAACTGTTCAATTGTACTTCTTTTCCAATGCACATGAATCCTACTTACTTTGAAAATATTTTTGGATACATATCACGTGTTCTTTCTGCTCTAAAATTTTTTTTTAAATATTTATATTTGATAATATCAATATAATTGAGGATTTCCTATAAATATTATTTGTTTATTAAAACACTGAAATACGATCTACTATTGGTAGTCTAACGAGTATCAATAATGGGCCTATCAGTCAACTTTCTATTCTTTCTCTTCTCTTCACTAGACACAGATGGACAAAACAGACAGTAACCAGCAAGTATTGTAACATTTTGAATGGTTGCAGTAAAATAAATTCCCGTCCTTTTATCTGACAAGTCTGACCCACACAATATCTTCGTTTGAAGACCGTTTTCTGCCACATCGTCTTTGGTCAGTCTTTCTTTCATCTTCTCTCTGGTGTCCCCTTTCATGGCAGTTCTTGTATTGTCTGTGGGTGGCATCTGATCACATGTCCTTTCGTGTTTCAGTGTTAGTCTATTATTCATTATAGGGTCACTATTTCAGAATTAAACGTCCTATTCTGTACACGATAATGAGGTTTCAAAAGAAGCCGACACACAAAGCAACCTGATCAAAAGAATAAGAATCAAGCAATCAATGTTCTTTGAGTACATATTGTTAAGAGTAGAATTGGAACAATTCGTAACAACAGGCAAAATACTGGGACGGAAAGATCATTGAAGGCAGAGAGAGATGTTGAATGGTCCGATATTGTGTCTCGATAAGAGATCGATATCAGAACTGATTAACTGCATCATGGAGAAAGAGAGTTGTGGAAAGATATGACCACATACACCGGCAGGCATTTTACTTGATCGATTGTGTGCACCATCACTATTTCAAAATAGGGCATTCTATTGCAAACATATTCACTTTTCAATTACTTAACTTTCTATTGTGTACACAGTCGCTATTTCAGTAATAGATTTTTCAACTGAAGACAAGAGAAACAAGCGAAAACTTATAAGTCGTCACAGTAACATACATGCCAAATCGCCATCAGTAAATTCATACATACATATATTAGGTACACAGTCATTATCATAGCAACCTATCGTTTAGTACAGCGGTTCCCAAATGTACATTACCGCTGACTCCCTTTTAAATACATTTTGCTGCCGCGACCCACACAATTTTCTATATATGAAAACCTTCTAGTGATGGAGTTATTATTATATCACACAAACAGTCAAGATGGCTTCAGTTTCTTAGACTGCAGGAAACTTCAAATGTTCTTTCATTTTGTCCTGTCAGACATTTAGTCTCTGGTGTGGTAGGGGTCCTTCGATTTCGCAGCCGAACTAGTTTACCACTGTTCTTATACATGTTTTAAAATAGATTTTATTGTTTGAAATATCAAAGTTCATAATATTTCTTCAAGCGCTTGATTACCCTTGTGCGTAGCTCGCGGATCTACGCAGGTCCACATACCCCAGTTTGGGAAACGCTGGTTTAGTACATTCACAATCACTTTTTCAGCACTAGATGTTCTATTGTGTACCTAAATGCTTTCATAATTTAGTATAATTCTGTCCAGAGTTGCTATTTCCAAACATCATCTACAGTTCAACAGACAGTCAATCTTGCAAATCATGAAACCATATAAAAACAAGCACAACTATACGCTTATAAAGTGTTGATGTATATGAAAGGAAACACAAACACAAGCTGCAGTCATCGTTTGCAAACAAAATCAATAATTTATATATTGAATCAATTTTCGCCCGTGTGGTGCCGGGTCCCACAAGTAAAGCAAAGAATAGTACCACTGTGACCTATAAGGCATGTCGTAAGAGGCGACTGATGCAGGACATAGGGAAGCTACCGTAGTAAATAAAAAGCATCACATAAATCGGATGTGCTGGCCCACTTATAGGCGTATAGCTGGCGAAACGTACAATCGCTCTTAGACTCAGAACACATACAAATCACACAGAGTGGTTAACAAGTGGTCGAAACGTACGGAGCGTTTGAAGAAGAAGAAGAATCACTTTTAAAATAATATTTTAGTCACTTTTATATTCTACAGCAACAAAATAAAACACGTCGAATATATATTCAGGATATCTAGAATCTAAATATCTAGAAAAACAATAATTAGGACTATCTAAAATAGATTTTTGCCCGTGAAATAAAAACTTCAATGCAATAACAGCAGCAATAAAACTCACACAAAAGTAGAGATTACTAGAAAAAGTAAAAAATGTATTTGCCGTTGTACAGGCATAAACAACAGCGTTGTTCAAAACCATGCAGAATTGAATGTATATGTTTGATCAAACTGAAAGTAACAATGGTGTAACCAAGTTATGATCATTCAATAAAATCACGTTGAATATCGAAATCATCAATGCAATCACTACACCAGATCACAATCACAGATTCATGTGTTTAATTACAAATACTTTGAGTTCACACGTGTAAGAAAATGCACAATTTTGTAAGAAAACTTTGAATAAAAGGACGCTATAAATCACATCTGCGGTATCATTAGTGAACATTATAAAAATTTAACATCTGCAGTGAAAATACTACTAAGAAATATTATCAAATGACACTGATTAATTATACAATATAATTATAAGTATACAATATAATTATTAAAAAATACGACTAACTTAATATAAATATAAATATACAATATAAATATAAATATACAATATAAATATACAATATAAATATACAATAGAGAAATAAAATATAAATATACAATATAAATATACAATAGAGAAATAAAATATAAATATACAATATAAATATATAATATAAATATACAATATACAATATAAATATACAATATAAATATACAATATAAATATACACTAGAAATAAAATATAAATATAAAATATAAATATATAATATAAATATACAATATAAATATACAATATAAATATACAATATAAATATAATATATATATATATATATATATATATATATATATATATATATATATATATATATATATTATATATATATAAAGTGTAATATAAATATATAATATAAATATATAATATAAATATACAATATAAATATACAATATAAATATAAAATAGAAATATACAATATAAATATACACTATAAATATATGATAGAAATATACAATATAAATAAATGACTAATTATACAATATAATTATAAGTATACAATATAATTACACACTTTGGAAAAATGAAATTGGCAAACAATTTTGACAAGATCAAAAGAAGTGCGTACCATTCACTTTTTAACTCAGTAGATGGAGAGTTGGTCGAATACAGTCGTACAGTCGCTGCAGAGCACTCGATCCTTCACTCGCTTCGGAATCAATATGAAGATTCGGGCAGTGAGCCGAAACATGGATTTCAACCTTATTGAACGATAGTCTGACATATCCTTTCTCTATGATTTATTGAACGATACTTGGCATATCCTCTCTCTCTATGATATATTGAACGATAGTCTGAAATATTCCTCTCTCATGATTTATTGAACGAGAGTCTGAAATATTCTCTCTCTATGATATATTGAACGATACTCTGGATATTCTCTCTCTATGATTTATTGAACGATAGTCGAAATATTCTCTCTATGATATATTGAAGATAGTCTAAATATTCCTCTCATGATATATTGAACGATACTTGCATATTCTCTATGATATATTGAACGATAGTCTGAAATATCCTCTATGATATTGAACGATAGTCTGAAATATCCTCTCTATGATTTATTGAACGAGAGTCTGACATATCCCTCTATGATTTACTTTACAAAATCTTGCACATGTCGCGTACCAAAATAGAAATGAAGAGAATACGCAAATACATATCAAAATAAAGCATCAGAATTGCAAGATGGAAAAAAACTAGATTCGTCCAGCAATGACAGAATATTGAAAGATCTGTATTTAGAATTAATCGCTAGCTGAATTCTGCTAATTTCTTTCTTTCTTACACAAATCTGAAATAATATAGGGATTAACCAAATTCCATTCTATTTATAGTGTAATGAAATATGCATCTTTACGCACATTGTTTTAATATACGGTGTTACAGCATTTACATACATTGTTTTAATATACGGTGTTACAGCATTTACGTACATTGTTTTAATATACGGTGTTACAGATTTACGATACATTGTTTTAATATACGGTGTTACAGAATGTTTGATATATTTAACATTTACAGAATAGTGTTACATTTAGTAAGTTTATCGGTAATGATTTTAATATACGGTGTTACAGAATGTTGATGATATTTAATATACGGTGTTACAGAATGTTGATGATATTTTTCGATTTATTCTGTTATTCTTCTTCTTCAAACGCTTTATATCGATCACTTGTTAACCACTCTGTGATTTGCATGTGATCTGAGCACAAGAGCGATTGAGCCAGTTATGCACCTACAAGTAGGCCAGCAGATACGATTTCTGCCACTCTATTTATTTACTAAGGTAGCTTTCCTAGGCGTTACATTAGTCGTCTCTTACGACATGTCTTGTAGGTCGCAGTGGTTCTATTCTTTGATTTCCTCACGGGCCCCGGCACCACACCGGCACTGTTATGTTATAATTGACATCACTGCACTCCGAACGGACACATACGTGCTCAGTCTCTCTCTCTCTCTCTGTAGATGATGACTGCTATGTATGATGATTATTCATGTAATACACAGGCTACTCATGCGTCTAAACAGGTCTTTCCTGCTTGTTTCACGCTTGATTTCATACTCCCACATTCTCATCCCCATGAGTCATCTACTGCAGTGTCCTCTTTCAACAAGTGATCAGTTACTGACCTCGGTATGTCGAGCCTATCCATATTAAACGTTCCATTCACGGGTTCCCTAGAGGTCAGAACAAGTGATGGAACAAAATATCAAATGTTTACGAGCGAAATAGTTGAGTTATTTTTGTAACATAAAAATATTGATTTTCTTTAACATGTGCGACCGATATGAAATAGTCACAGAGTATCGTTATTATCATCATCAGCATCAAATAACATGTCCTGGGCAGAATTTTGTTACTTTAATAGTACTTCTAAATCTTTCTCTCTCGTATGCCAGATGTCTAGCCTTTACAGCAGTCATGCTCGTATCCTCTGTTACAGTCTGAATCCATCTTTTCCGTGGTTTTCCTCTTCTCCCCTTTACCGAGATGTGTCCTTTCATTATGATCTTTTCCAACCCTTCGTATCTTGTTATACTTCAAAAATACTTCAATTTTTGTATTCTCATTTGTATCATCAGCCAGTTTCCTTTGATCTTGAGTTCTTTCTGGATAGATCTATCTGTTCTCTTCTCTGTCCATGATATACGAAGGACTCTTCTGTAACACTTATATTCAAAAGTACAACGTACATTCGCTCTTAATCTCAGATCACATACAATTCACAGAGTGGTTAACAAGTGGTTGATATGGAGATTTGAATAAGAAGAAGAAAAAGAATAGAAACGTTACCGAATAGTTATATATACTAGCAAATATTTCATTAAGATAACCTTCTTTATCTGTTATCTCTCTCATCTAGAAGACATACTCAACAAAACTGTAGTAGAACATAGAAGACATACTCAACAAAACTGTAGTAGAACATAGAAGACATACTCAACATAACTGTAGTAGAACATAGAAGATATACTCAACATAACTGTAGTAGAACATAGAAGATATACTCAACATAACTGTAGTAGAACATAGAAGGCATACTCAACATAACTGTAGTAGAACATAGAAGACATACTCAACATAACTGTAGTAGAACATAGAAGATATACTCAATATAACTGTAGTAGAACATAGAAGACATACTCAACATAACTGTAGTAGAACATAGAAGACATACTCAACATAACTGTAGTAGAACATAGAAGACATACTCAACATAACTGTAGTAGAACATAGAAGGCATACTCAACATAACTGTAGTAGAACATAGAAGACATACTCAACATAACTGTAGTAGAACATAGAAGACATACTCAACATAACTGTAGTAGAACATAGAACATACTCAACATAACTGTAGTAGAACATAGAAGCATACTCAACATAACTATAGTAGAACATAGAAGACATACTCAACATAACTGTAGTAGAACATAGAAGATATACTCAACATAACTGTAGTAGAACTTAGTGAGACTATGATTTTTCTACATGACATTTAGTTAGAACATAGAGACATACTCAACATAACTGTAGTAGAACATAGAAGATATACTCAACATAACTGTAGTAGAACATAGAACACATACTCAACATAACTGTAGTAGAACATAGAAGATATACTCAACATAACTGTGAGAACATAGAAGACATACTCAACATAACTGTAGTAGAACTTAGAAGACATACTCAACATAACTGTAGTAGAACATAGAAGATATACTCAACATAACTGTAGTAGAACATAGAAGACATACTCAACATAACTGTAGTAGAACGCCTGCAAACATTATGTTGTTGATGTTGACGTTATCCGTCATGATTCTGTCTTACAGGTGACATATTTCTAGTTAGGAATTCAACATCAGTTTTGATAGAATCCAACTGGGAGAATTGTGGTTATTTGTGTAAGTAAGAATCTCAGTGAGAAACGGTATTCTTTGTATCCCAGCTGATGCTCTGACAAGTTGCAGCCGTCAATACTTAATGCCTCTAACTTGAGTATGCGATGGGGTATAGGCTATTTATAGCAACTCTTGCATTACTATTGTCTGTAAATGTATAGTGTATATGTGTGTGTGTATATATGTGTGTGTGCAGGTGTGTATATATGTGTGTGCAGGTATGTGTATGTGTGTTTGCAGGTGTGTATGTGTGCGCGTGAATTTGCAGCCACGTGCTCTTCGCGTACATGTATGTATGTATGTATGTATGTATGTATGTATGTATTCAGTGGCGGATCGTTATTAAGGGTCAGTGGTGCCAGGCCCACCAAAATTAATGTGTAATGTGTAATTATTATTTTATAAATTAAAATATAACCTAACCCAAAACCATGATAATCCAGAAAATTTGTGTCTGGCCCCACCAACAAAAATGAGCACGAGCCGCCACTGTATGTATGTATGTATGTATGTATGTATGTATGTATGTATGTATGTATGTATGTATGTATGTATGTATGTATGTATGTATGTATGTATGTATGTATGTATGTATGTATGTATGTATGTATGTATGTATGTATGTATGTATGTATGTATGTATGTATGTATGTATGTATGTATGTATGTATGTATGTATGTATGTATGTATGTATGTATGTATGTATGTATGTATGTATGTATGTATGCATGTATGCATGCATGCATGCATGCATGATGCATGCATGCATGCATGCATGCATCTCTATGCAGTTGATAGAATCAACTGGATGTAATTTTTGTATGTATGTATGTAGTATGTATGAGTATGTATGTTGTATCATGATGTATGTAGTATGCATGTATGTGTATGTATGTATGTATGTATGTATGTATGTATGTATAGTATGTATGTATGTATGTATGTATGTATGTATGTATGTATGTATGTATGTATGTATGTATGCATGTATGTATGATGATGTATGTATGTATGTATGTATGTATGTATGTATGCATGTGTATGTATGTATTGCATGTATGTATCGTATGTAATGTCATGTATGTATGCATGTATGTATGTAGATGTATATGATGTATGTATGTATGATGTATGTATGTATGTATGATGTATGCATGATGTATGCATGTATGTAGATGTGTTGTGTTGTATGTATGTATTATGTGTATTATTACATGATTAATAGTTATAAAAATTAGTTAATATGCAATTCCCATGATATAGCACAATACAATGAAATAATGGTATAACTGAGTGAGTATATATTTCTGTGAATAAACTGAATGAAATTGATTAATGCAGTAGAGCCAGATTGTGTTTGATAATTAATCGATATTTGTCTTGAGCTTCACTTTTGAACATAACAATGCATGTTGATTGAATCTATAAGCTTATTAAAGCGTTTGATGTTACGTGTTGTAATTGCATAACAATAGAAACAGAATTAGGATTAGGTGTGAGTTTAACCAACGAGTCAGGGATGCCACCAGTGTACATAGCCTTTAACATTTGAATGGGAGAGTGCACACGTAACAGAATGTTCGAAATGATTTGAGAATCGTAATCAATCAAAGCCACAAGTTATATGTGTATATTCTTCTTCTTTACACGCTTCATTTCGACGACTTGTTAACCACTCTGTGTGATTTGTATGTGATCTGAGCCTAAGAACGATTGTACGTTGTGCTAGTTATGCGCCTACAAGTAGACCAGCACATCCGATTTATCGAGTCAGCCTTTGACTGTCCCAGTCTACATGCAAGGCAGACAGGTTTGATTTCCGTCTGACAGTCTTACAATGGATATGTTCCTTATTTGTGTTTCCGTCTTATAATGTTACAAGATGTATGTTCCCATCTTACAGTTGGACAATGTACATGTTCCGCTTCCAACGTCTGAAAAGTGATATTATTTTTCTTCAAATGGACCTACTTTTCTTCTTACAGTTTCATATAGGACTTGTTTACGTGTTACATTCTCACAAACTGAATTTGTTTTGCTTTTTTTTTAAATGACATAATGAGAGTTTCTTTTAGCTCGCTAAGTCTAATGACTATTGATGGAGACGTTGTGTACTCTTACATCGTGTACACACTTCTAAACATCTGACTGTCTGCAGGGAATGTATTTTTCCCATCTGTCTGTCTGGCACATAACAGGTCTTCAAGACTGGTGTGAAATCTATAGCAGCGTTTGTACATTCAGCGGTAGTCGTCATTCTTTAGGTGAGATCGATTTCCTTATCTGCTTTTCTTTGGGATTATGAAGTCCCTGATGGATGTTTGCCGAGATTTTACAACAGAGAATTTTGTGTGCATCACGCATTGAAAAGTGACAGTACAAGCGATGGGAGAAATAAGTGGTCAGAGATGACGAATACAAAGATGTAGAGTGTTTACTTCGAGCCATTAATTAATATTGCGTTTTGATGCATGTTTAGTATTGAGGAAAGGAGCAAACCCACTCAATGGAGGATGTTCTTGATTTTTTATGCAAATTTCTTTAATACCTGTTCCAAACAGTTAATTTTACAAAGATTTAAATACAATTTTGCAGTTAGTTGACGGCTGAAGAGGATTTCAGATAAATTATTATTTATTGAAAAAAGACGATATTTAAGAAACTAAACTAATAAATTTAATCAAGACAATTGTACATATATAGGAATAAACCGATGCTATATTTTACATCAACAGGGAAACATTTTATTCAGCTGACAATGAACTAATTAGGTGTGTATTATTCTTTCTATAGGTGTTCAAGATAAAAGCAGCCTTGAACGGAGCTAATCTGATATTTTATGAAAATGGAAAGGTTCAGTTATGACATAGTTATATCAAGTTTGTGTGTTAGGCAGGACTTAATGAAGTGTGGAAGAGGCGATGAACAAAAAATGTATAACGAGCTTAGTCAGAACCCGTTTAAATAGTAAATACACAACATGCAATAATAATGGAAACTTTTGATTTGTTAATGGGACTAAATTTATCTTGAACACCCTGTATAATAGATGTATGTGATAAAATATCCACCAAAAAGTTGCTTAATGTTTGCTAAAACAGTTACACACAATTTTTAGAATATTTCATCACTGTCAGCTATGTACTTTCAATGAAAATTTCGTGAGTCTGCCTTTAGAAATATCAAAGTTATTTCGTAAAAGCTTCATAAATTGCTAACTTTGCATAGAAAAGGAACAACAGAAAATGTTGATATTTGCCATTTGAAGACAGTGGTCACCACGAACTATGGAAAATCCTTCTGTTTCTGCATCTTCCTAATTCCTAACAAGTCTTCTAAGCCTTCTCATTTTCCTAGAATCTGCCGTAGACATCTTTTATTGTTTCCTAGAATATAAAATGAGATTAGTGTTCTTCTGTTAGAAAAATGGTGGCACCGATATCAAAATTGATAACATATTTCGCTGATAACCACGCGTCGTGCTAATTCCGGGATCAGAGGTCAAATGTTGCAAAACCAATTTTCGGCGTGCACACGGTACGAGACTGAACTACAAGTTTCCTGATCCTTTACTTGGGTATCTAAACTACTTGTACCTTATAGCGGAATAAGGTTTGCCTGAATGGCACAATTGCACTGGTGATAGAAAAGAACCCATATCGGACAAATGTGCCATATTATGGCATATGGCTACCTAGAATTTATAACACGAAAAAACTGGGAAAGAAATGTGTAAATAAATCGTCAGCTTTAATGTCCATTATGTTCAAGTGGTTTCCGTGTAGAACCATCACTAAAAGTACAAACGTTAAGTGTTACTGCAGGACTACTGTACCATTCATAGTTCTTAATTTTCGGGAAAACTCGTGTGAGTTATTTTACCTTTCATTAGCATTTGGTAGGTACTTCCAGCAATTACTTACACATTTACAGTGCAACAGCCTTTGCCAAATGTCTACGGTCCATAATACAGGGTGTTCAACTTAAAAGCAGCCTATGAATGGAGCTAATCTGGCATATATGTTGGAAATGAAAAGGTTCAGTTATGACGTAGAATAGTCAAGGTGTGTGTGGTGTGTAATTGTAGTGCGGGAAGGGGCGATGAACAAATGTGACGTAGGACAGCTAGTCAGAACCGTGTTAAATAGTAAATAAACACAACGCGTTAGGTTATCTGACAACTTTCGATTTGTCAATGAGGCTTCAATTATCTTGAACACCCTGTATATTTCATTGTCAAATTACCTCAGAGTTTAAGTTACCGTATTGTTATAGTTAACGGGTGCGTAATGTATTGTTTCGTATTCTGTTAAGTTGGGATAATAGTACATCAATTTATCTACACAGTTATATTTATATATTTTATGTTATCATCAATGCGAAAACTAAGGCTTAATTTATACATTCAACTGTGTAATGACAAAGTGAAGAAACGTTCATTTGTTCACAACATGTACTTCAGTGTCGTATTTAATGTGCTAATAAATATGTCTTGGAAAGGTTTTTAAAGATTGGTTCCTTTCCTTTGCGTTCCCGGCCTAGACTGATGAACCAATTTTTATCATGAATTTTACTGTTGTTTTTTGAGACTCCGTTTCTCCGTACAGCTTTTCGCGAAGCTCTGTGTGTTGTGGCCAGTACTCTTTCCTTATACCTGCTAAACGTTGACAGTCTTGCAAGACGTGTTCTGCCGTCATGTCTGCCATATTGCAGGGGCACAGGCTAGTTGTGCCAATTTTAAATTTATGGAACATGTGGGCTCGGAGCTTGTTGTGGCCGGTACGGAGGCGAAGTATGGCAACTTGTTCACGTCGAGAGAGACCATAGTATCCGTCACTGGCTGTGTGCTGAGGGTGGTCTTTTGCCCATTTGCTTCTGTAGTGCGAACCGATGGTTGTTTTGACTTCCTCATAACCGATCTCGAGATCAGTCTGAGGTAGTCGCCCGCCCTCTTTGGCTAGCTTGTCGGCTGCTTCGTTTCCCTAACGTTGCAGTGTGACGGTATCCACTGGATGACGGTGCGTTTGAGTGAACTCGTTAGTTCAGCGAGGGACGTTTTGAGCTCATTCATCTCTGTTTTGCCAACGCATTTAAGTGCCGTGATGACCGATAGAGCATCGGTGAATATCACGACCTTGTTACGTGTAGTGCTTCTTCTCTCCAAGATCATTTCGGCCGCCTCTTTGATTGTCTCTGCCTCTGCTCGGTAGTTATTTGAGTATTTGCCAGTTGCAATCGCTTTCCTGACCGTTACTTTCTTTGAGATTTTAAGCACTATTCCTCCTCCGCCATCGCTTATTGCGTTATTTGCCGATCCGTCCGTGTAGACGTGCGTCCACTCATTTTCAGGGTACTCTGATTCTATGTACTCTTCTGTTGCAATTTTTCTCTGAGGTTTTTTTGGACCCTTTTGTTCAGTATGCCTGGGATTGATTCCCTTAGTTCTGGCATTGTGGTCTTCCATGGCGGGCACTTGTCGATTGCCGGGATTGGTTTGGGTGTGCATTTGGAAAGGACTGGATGTCCATGGTCAGTGCTAAGATTCTATACGAAGTTAGATTCCGTGATTCTCCACTTTCGATTCCATACATGTCTTTCATGCGATTTGGATGAATCTGAGCGAAAGATTGGTTTAATTCACCTTGACCTGTTCTTCTACTTCTTCTCCAAACGCTCCATATCGGCCATTTGTGAACACTCTTGTGATTTGCATGTGATTTGAGCCTAAGAGCGTTGTGTCAGTTATACGATTAACAAGTATGCCAGCACATCCGATTTCTGCGATGCTTTTATTTACTAGGTAGCTTCCTAGGTACTCCATCAATGCCTCTTGACGTGCCTTGTAGGTTGCAGTGTGCTATTCTTTGCTTCCTTCGGGTTCCTGCACCACACGGCGCTTGATCTGTGCAGGCACACAATGTATGTTTCACATAAGAATATAAATTTACTGCAAGTCCGTCGATTCTTTGCATGTAACTGCTCTACTATGACCATACTCAGGGTCTCAGTGGTCGATTCTATTGCATGTAACTTGACCTACTTGATCATACCCAGGGTCTCAGTGTCGATTCTTATTGCATGTAACTTGACTCTTCTTGACCATACTCAGGGTCTCAGTGGTCGATTCTTATTGCATGTAACTTGACTCTACTTGACCATACTCCAGGTCTCAGTCTCTTAGAGTAGATACGTTATTAAGTTAATTAAAACTATTGAAATATCTAGATGCCTGATAATATCAGATGGAAGATGTAGGCAAATGATAGCTTAGGACAGGTCACGACTCTATATAATTTTGACGTACTATTTATCCATTCAATGCTTGTGTATTGAGATTGTAAAAATATGACTTCAGTGTTGCATACATCTAGTAATGACATAAAGAAGTGAATCTTTGACAAAAATTTGGCAGACACAAATCTGGAGGCATAGAGATGTAATCTTTACAGAAAAAATATTAAGAATCCTACTTACTTCTGAAATACTATTATGCTGTTATGAAATAAAGCTTATGACTACAAAACTAGTGAAGCAGTTATCATTTTTTGAGGCATTTAATGTGAAGATATGGGCTAGAATACATTGCGGCAACAGAAACAAATTTTATGACGAGCGATAAAGACAAAGGAGAATGCAAATTACTATCAGCATGAGAATATAGCATGGAAGAACAGCAACAACCTAATTGACTGTCATCGCTGGAAACAGGTAGTTGTAGGGATCCATCAGCACCACCTGCAGCAGGCAAAGATGACAATGATGCTTGACGTTTCTGTCGTTGTCTCCTGATAGTGGCATATGTCATTGATCTCAATTGATGTTGTTCGATATGCATAGTGATCCCATTGATGTTGTCTCGAAGGACATTTCATACTTTGATCCTCATATTGATGTCTCTGATAGTGACATATTTGTCGATACTTGATCCTCATATTGATTTTTCTCTGATAGTGACATATTTGTCGATACTTTGATCCCCATTGTTGTTGTCTCGATGTGACATATTTGTCGATACTTTGATCCTCATATTGTTGTTGTCTCCTGATAGTGACATATTTGTCGATACTTTGATCCTCATATTGATGTTGTCTCCTGATAGTGGCATATTTGTCGATACTTTGATCCTCATATTGATGTTGTCTCCTGATAGTGGCATATTTGTCGATACTTTGATCCTCATATTGATTACTCGTTTGTCCTTGCTTCAATAAAACTGTCAGTAACATATTTTTATCCGTATTACTTAGTGCGCATATGCTGTCTGTTGTTTGTCAGGTAGATCAAATGTTACAATTTTACTCGGAGATTGTGAGTGCGTAATTGTTTTTGACGGCACCATGACAAGTAACACTATTATGATTAATGCTACTGTTTTTTATTCTCTATTCATCATCAATATTACCATGTATCAAGCACACTGCTTTAGCATGAAAATAAAGGTCTAAATTAGAAGAATGTACTTATTAGTAGTGGGATTGACCATTTTGCTCAATCACCATCTATAGACATGACACGCCACCTGCCGAGATTACTGCATGAACTAGTTGTTCCTAAAGGCCCTAATAGATCTACAGAAAAAAAGTGTGCTCATAAACAAAACGACATGGTTCATGGTAACCCCCGACCTTTAAGACGCATGATAAATTATTTAATAACTATGCCAAAGAGACCCTTTTCTAACTGGTTTAGATCAACCTGTCTATCCACAACTTCTTGTTCCTAGCAGTTTTTATAATTTCAATTAACATGTTGTAGATTATAATATTAAAATGTGCATGTTTTTCATTTGTAATCTTTCTTTACACCATACCGTTTAACTGTGATTCAATAATTTAAAACAAACTTAGATGTAACATACAAGTAACACGATACTGAACTAATGCTACATTTCTCTTGTGGATGTTGACGTTCTAGCTACGATTTTTCTGAAAGTAATCAAATTTGATTCCCTTCATGGCAAAACATCATTTACATTTCTATTCTCCTCGAATCGATTCATTTTAATCGTTCGACTCAGGAAGAGTATAGACGCATGTTGCTTCTTGGTGTAACATTGCTGGGTTCACCGTGCACTGTAACTTCTGTACATTGAATGTATGTCACGCATCAGTGAACACACACGCATTTCAATGCTTATCACTGCCAGTTTTATAGTCAGTTCTGAAGAAAAAAACTGTATTCAGCATTCGTCAACAAATCAGCAGGAGTGAACATGGAGAACTGAAGACATTGTGACATTTGAACAATGGTAAATGTCACTGGTTGAGAAGCAGTCTGTTAAAATATAATGGTAATGGTGAACATAAAATTGTGCAAAACAATTAAATTGAATTGCAATAAAAGATTTGAAATTCTCACAAACTAACATGATAACCTGAGTTGAAAGGAGTTACAAGAATGACAAATGCCCGTCTGCCCAACGTGTTCGTAGCGCGTTGGACTACAGGTGACTATCACTCTGGGTGTGCGGGTTCAATTCCGCGGGATGGCAGAAAAAGCCACAGATTTCCCAGATTTACGGTGTTCGTGGCACCGAACCGAAGGGTTACGATGTCCATGGCACCGAACCGAAGAGCTGAAAAGCTCAAGTGCTTCTGGATCGGAAAAAAAGAAAAAAGAATGACAAATACTTACTGTAAAAAAACACACAGAAGTGTGTATCTGTTGTCTAAATGAGACTATTCTGTAAAAACTATTACTGTACATTACCATTATTCTTATTTAGATGTTAACATAGAATTTAAAACTCTGCCAATGCCGGTTCCAAGCCCGGATGAAAAGGAGGAGGACTTGTGCGTGAGGCCAGCTATCTCATCACAAGAAGTTGAAATAGCTACAGAAACTTGTAAGAAAGGACGCCATGCTGGTAAATCGACCAGTCAGGTGGTGTGCGGTGCACCTAGTGCATCAATGACGGTTGCTGAGGAAAGCCGCTCTGCGGAAGTCAGCAACCCGACTTGTACATTACTTGACTCAAAATCACACACTAAAATTGGATTTTGGAATGTGAGAACGATGGCCACGGCTACAAAATCAGCCCAAATTGCAGAAGAAATGAAGAGATACAAGCTGGACATACTGGGGTTAAGTGAGGTGAGATGGCCTTAAACAGATAGAAGAGTAGTTAGTGGATTAACTTTCATATATTCAGGAATAGAAGATGGTAAACATTTTGAAGGAGTGGGTATAATGATGACACCTAGAGTAGCAAAGAGCATGTTAGAATGGGAACCCATCTCGAGTCGGATAATTAGAGCCTGCTTCAGTACCAGGCATGTCAATATGACAATACTGCAGCGTTATGCACCAACAAATGAGGCTGACGATGATAAGAAAGACACATTTTATGAGCAACTACGAGATCAAATTAACAAGACCCAAAAACATGACCTGCTAGTAGTAATGGGGGACTTTAATGTCAAGGTTGGAAGTGATAATGTAGGGGTAGAGAGAGCTATAGTAAAACAAGGAATAAACACAATGAATGAGAATGGAGAAAGACTGGCGGAGTTATGTATGCTGTCAAACTTAGTAATTGGAGGTACCATCTTTGCACATAAGGAAATTCATAAACTTACTTGGCACTCACCAGATGGAGTGACCAGGAATCAGATTGACCATATGTGCATAAATACACAATTTAGAACATCATTGCTGTATGTCCGTGCAGATGTAGGAAGTGATCATAATTTATGCATAGGTAAATTGAAACTGAAATTGAAAATTCACCATACTAAAAAGAACAACTGCGAATAGACAGTCAAAGACTACAAAATAATGAGGTAAAAGAGGAATATCAGCTAGAACTTAATAGGTTCGAGTTACTCAATGGTGAAAATGAACAGAACATTGAAGACAAATGGACTAAGATAAAGGACACACTATTTGGGGTAGCAAATAGTAGCGCAGGATTAAAGACGAAAGACAGAAAACCCTGGATAAGCGATGACACCTGGAAATGTATTCAAGAAAGATGAAACTAGCAATATTTAATACTAAGGATGCAACAGATGAAATCCAAGCTAAAGAGGAATACAGACTAAAAGACAAGGAAGTGAAAAGAGCGGCTAGAAGAGATAAAAGAGCATATGTCAATCGACTGGCCGAAGAAGGGAAAAGGCAGCTAAGACTGGAAACAGTAAAATGCTATACAACACACTAAAACAACTTACTGGAACTTTTGTTTCAAAGGGTGGCCCAATCAAGAGTAAAGATGGTAAAGTTCTAACATCAGATACCGAGCAGAAGAAAAGATGGGCAGAACATTTTGAAGAAATATTAAATAGACCTGATCCACCAGTACTACTCAAGTTTGACGAAGAGGCAAGAAACAGCACCCTACCAATTAACGAAGAAATGATAAGTGTAGCTGAGGTCAAGGAGGCAATCAATTCCTTGATAAACAAGAAGGCAGCGGTGATGACAACATTAATGCAGAAATGCTCAAAGCGGCTGATGATACAACTATTAGCCTGGTGCAAGAACTATTTAATAAAGTATGGGAAGAAGAAACTGTCCCAGATCAATGGAAGAAGGGAATAATTGTTAAGATCCCCAAAAAGGTGATCTCAAAGATTGCAACAACTGGAGAGGGATCACCTATTATCAGTAATGACCAAGACGTTCTTCAAAATCATTCTTAATAGAATCAAAGGAACAATGGACACAACCCTGAGAGAAGAACAAGCTGGATTTAGACCTGGGAGAAGCTGCTTAGACCAAATAATTACCCTACGACTAATTTTGGAGGAACATATTGAGAAGCAACAACCACTCATACTAAATTTCATCGATTTTAAAAAGCCTTTGATAGTCTACACAGAATCTCTCTGTGGAATATTCTGAGATGCTATGGAATACCAGACAAAATAATAAACATTATTAAGAGCCTCTATGATGGTTCATAGTGTACAGTTCGCACTGATGGTGGACACAGCGACTGGTTTATGGTTGAAACCGGAGTAAAGCAAGGCTGTATTCTATCTCCGCTATTGTTTGGAGTGACCATTGACTGGGTGATGCGAAAATGTTGCAGGGCGAAACTGGCATCGATAGGGTAGAAAATAGTCAACTAGAAGATTTGGATTTTGCAGATGATATTGTCTTGTTAAGTAGAAACAACCAAGATATGCAAAGAAAAACAGACAACTTGTCATCTATAGCATCAAAGTTGGACTGCAGATAAGCTATGAAAAACAAATATAATGAAGACACCTATGGCAAGTAATGCAGATATCACACTGGAATCTAAAATGATAAAAATAACAGAGCAGTTCACCTATTTAGGTAGTATTTTGACTGCACAGAAATGTTAAAAAAGAAATTATGATACGAATTGGCAAAGCAACATCAGCTTTTAAAAGTCTAAATAAAATATGGAACTGCAAGTTATACAGTATTAAAACTAAATTACGAATTTTCAATTCAAATGTTGTATCAATCCTAACATATGCCAGCGAGAGTTGGAAAATGACTAAAGATATAGAAAGCAAGTTGAATGCATTTGAAAATAGATGTCTGCGAAAAATAATGAATATAAAATGGAACGAATACAGGAGAAGTGATGAAATCAGAGACATGTCTGGTCAACCACTAGTGACAACTGTTATAAGAAAGAGAAGATGGAGATATGTTGGGCACACCTTGAGGAGAAATGATCAACGAATATCAAAGCAGGCATTGAAGTGGGATGCAAAGGGTTCAAGAAAGAGAGGTCGACCTAAGGAGACCCTGAAGCGAACTTTGCTGAGAGAGGCAGGAAATATCAGTCTCAGTTCCATGCAGGAGATTGAGCGAGTTGCCCAGGATAGAGCGGTATGGAGAAATTACTTGCAGGCCCTATATAACGTATAACGGTAATTATTATTATAGAATATTATAGAGGAATTATTATTATAGAATATAAAAGTCATTGTCTGTTGACATAAGTTCTGACGCTTGAAAATTAGGTAATAAAAATGTTAAAGAGGATCAGAGAAAAAGACAGGTATAAAATAGTTTTGTACAAGATTAGCAAGAATCCAGGTAACGGCATAAGTGTTCTCATGATGAACCAAACGAAAGCAGACATTAAAGTGATTTTTTTCTGATTAATTTGGTGCAATATGCACAATGAAACTTGGCTACAATTACTACACTATACTGTAGATGATCCAACACTTCTTGATACGTTTTGTAGGGGTGATATCTGTCTAACAGATTTCTTCATGTCTTAAACTGTCCCTCCCAACTATATCGTGGTGGACTTCTTATCATCTTGCTTACAAACTTTGCCTTCAGTATTGTTTTCCAGCGCCTAGTCCCTATGAAATTTAAAGTTCTTTATGTGTCTTTGCGTGATTTACTTTAACAATTCCCTCTTAATTCCCAACTGTTCCAGATGATCTTCATTTGTTTGTTTCGGTGTCCATGAAATACGAATACATTCCTATACAAATTCAAAAAATGCAATTACGTTTCTTCACTACATGCTCAGTGTCTACGTTTTTGAACAATATAGAAATAACAATACATCACTAACTAACTATATTACCTGCCTTGGAACGGGAAATGTTTCATTTTCGTATCATTATCACATTCTCCATAGGAAATCTTGACTACAATAGACATTCCAATATTCCATGTCCCTTGAATTGATGATGCACTCTGTCCGGCTATACTTTGTCCATCGCTTGATGATACATATCCTGTATATGTCACTGCGACATTCTGTTGGCTAATCTTTGACAAATTCTTGAAACATAACAGAGTTATAAAGAAAATAGCCTACACCAGATGTCCGTTTATATGTAACACGCGTTTAGATTTCCCCAAATTTGACACGGTTGAAGATACACACTTCAATTGTAAAATATGCAATAAATCATCTAACAGTTTTATGAGAGCTATCACCATAGCAATCCGAACATGTGCATATGTGCTCGGATTCCCGAATTAACACTTCCAACACGCCAATGTGATGTTGATTAATTAATATGTTTGCATATTTGGTAAATTGTTCTTTCCGCGCTGCACCAATTTCTGCTCAAAATGGTCGTCGACTGGCAATCGTAATTCTGAAACTCTTCTGTTCATAAAAAACTCTCTCAATGTTATTTCAGTCCAATGCAGTTCCTTATGATATCTTACCGTCCAACCAATCTATCAGTTTGTTCATTACTTTAACAAATATTGAGGCTGACACTAATGAAACACAATTAAACATCTTTCGAAGTCGCACTTTACAATCCCTGCTCCGTTTTCATTGTTAGCTCTCTTTTACCGTCTACATTTAGATAGCACCACGTGCTCATTAATAGCTTTTATTATACCACTTGACCGTATGTTTCAACTTAACTGAATGTATTCTATATTCTTAATGAAATCATACTTCTGGACATGAAAAACTGTATAACATTCACAATACGGACATTGACTTAGAAACTTCAGCATAAATAGGCTGTTCAAATTTCATAGTTTTTCTTGAGACAGACACAAGGATTTTTAGTTTCATAATATATATACATATATCTCGGAGAAAAGACATGATATCAAGATAAATAAGGGAAAACAGGAAGCAAATAAATAGCGCAAGGTGTTGAAAGCTTTGTTTATATCAGAACTTATTTTTTCTGCTATTACTTGTAATCAACAAAGTTCCTTATTGTGAGAATAATATAAACAGGTGAAGCTGCCTGTTTTCACGCAATTTAATTTCTCTTCTGTCGAGAACAATGATTCATGCACAGTAAAGTTATCATCCGTTGTTATAGTTTTAAATTATGTAATCATTTTTTGTAACATACATATCAACATTATTATATGTTCCTTATATCTGAAGTCACTCGCCTCATATAAGTTACTCACATACAAAACGTATAATCAATATAGTTATTTATTTATTGGTTACTAGACTGACGTTATTGCACTCCGGACAGACCCATAGGTGCTCAGTCTCCCCTAACAGATTTCGAAGAGTATGCATACTGATGGTTCCTGTGGTTCGCTGGTTAAAGACACTTCTCACTCTGTCCCTCAGGCATCCAGTTCTACTCGTACACGGGTAACCCCAAACTGCTCAAACCGCTGGATGGATTGAAAATCTATTTTAGTGTCCTCATCCAACAGGCAGTCGTGAATAAGCCGAAGAATATACCCCTTATCCATCTTCAACTCCCAAACAATCGAACCTGATGATGTAAGACGTTCGCCTTCATTACCGCAAACACCTGCTTACTCAAGTCAGTAGGTCCAAGTATGAGTACATGTTGGCTGTACAATATGTAAGACTACAAGTAAAGTATTAATTAACGATGTGAGTACATGTTTGCTGTACTATAAGACTACCAGTAAGATTAGTTAACGTGTGAGTACATGTTTGCTGTACTATAAGACTACCAGTAAAATTAGTTAACGATGAGTACGTTTGCTGTACTATAAGACTACCAGTAAAGTATTAATTAACGATGTGAGTACATGTTTGATGTACTATAAGAATACCAGTAAAGTATTAGTTAACGATGTGAGTACATGTTTGTTGTACAGTAAAGTATTAATTAACGATGTAAGTATATGTGTGTTGTACTCTTAGACTACCAGTAAAGTATGAATTAACGATGTGAGCACGTGTTTGTTGTACTCTATCTGATTCAGTGAGCACAATGAAACAAACCGTCAGAAACTTCCGGGTCTGTATAGGCTACCAGTGGCGTCTGCACTCCGATTCTGTCCCGGTCTGCTCGTGTTTATCTCAACCTAATTCTTTCCAAGTGCGGCCACAGAGTTAGCTTTTGACAAATGAGAGCAAATAGTTATATCAATAGGAGCTCTGATTACATATTCTATATCAGATTAAACATTTGTTGTGTCTTTCTATAGAAGAACACCATAGTTTGAAAAATTTAGATTTGTTTGTTGCAGACATAGAGAAATATCTCACATTTAGAATATTAGCAGTTGTGATTATGTTTGGAATAGTTTTATCCCGCTAGGAGTCAGGTACTAAAATGGAACAGAAAACACAATGTTGTATATGTATTCTATTAGTGGGAAATTATACATTTTTATATTTGTGGAAGCTTACAGAATAGCCTATTGTCTATTCCCAGGTGGAAGATGTAGTTGGCTGTCCACTGTTGCCGTTATGCATAGGGATGGGATCTTTATTTTGCGTTCCAGAGCTAGATAAGTCGCCTTTATTGTGTTGTATCCGTGTTTATGTAGTGTGGTCTTGATATTGTCTATCCATCTTTGTCTTCCCTTAGCTCTAGTACCTTATATCTTTTTATTGTATACATAATAGCATCTTTGTAATAAACATTTCATTATCTAACAATTGATTAATTGTTTAGTTTTTCTTTTAAAGCATGAAGTGAAGGTTTGTGATGAAGATTGATAGGTTTACATTACAAATAAATGAGGGAGATATATTTACATTGGTTTTTTTAGTTAGTTACGTAGATTAATAGATAATGTAAAGTTGATTGATTTTGAAAATCAATAAAAAGATACGAGTGTTTTGAAAAAGAACTGTTAGATACAGATAGTAACAGTTTCAGAGGATTGTTGCTGGAGCTACGGAGTTTGAGCTTTGTGCAATACTCTTGGCAGGTGGCGTGCCATTTCTGCTGATAGGGACCGAGACATATGGGGTAAAACCCGGTGCAATACATCACTCCTTCGGCTTTAAAATCCTTTAAAACTTGTTTCAGAGGACAAGAAATTTCATCAGTATGTAACAAAACGCTTGTCTCCATGTCTGTGCAATGGGCCCCAGCAAAAAAGCATGTTTGTGGTTCGATTTCAGTGTTTGGAAATTGTTTTTAACCACAATCTCTAAATACCCGTTTGTTTATCTATTTACCATATTCATTAGCTTCAGTGCTTCACCTGGGGTTCTTACAACTTCCTATTCATTTATTTCAATATATAACGAAAGAGGAATTTACTCCTCGACAATAAATTGTATTTTTGAACTAATGATTATTGTGACAAATTCGTAATGCTGTTAATATTCTTCTTCACCTTTCAACTTCCAAAGGAGCACATGTCTTCAACAAACTTCTTCCAGCTCTTCCTCTCTCTTGCCATCCCTTCCAACTCTTTCCATGTTTTAATGTTGTTAATACTCCACTTAATTCCTAAAATATTGTCACGTGGACATTCTTAGTTTGTTTTTATAATTAATATTTCTTGTTGTTTCTAATGAAACGTTTTGCTGCAGAATATCACAAACTTTACATTTAGTTTTGTTGGCTAGTTTCAGAATTTCTAGTGACACTTAATGTTGAAATTGTTTCCAACAGTTATATTAGTTTTTAGTCAGAGCAGTTTCTATAATAAATAACTTTGTACAGGTTTCGATTGATGGTAGTAGTAATAGTAATTACAGTTTCAACTGCACGGCAATGGGTTTCCACTATAATTGCCCCGTCCCAGGCCAGCAAACATCACTTAAAATGCCAATCATTGTTTACTGTTGACTCGTGAAGCGAATAGAAGTCTCGACACAAACCCACAGCTTGCAACACTCGTTACATGTTTCGAATAGAAGTCTCGACACAAACCCACAGCTTGCAACACTCGTTACATGTTTCGAATAGAAGTTTTGACACAAACCCACAGCTTGCAACACTCGTTGCATGTTTCGAATAGAAGTCTCGACACAAACCCACAGCTTGCAACACTCGTTGCATGTTTCGAATAGAAGTTTCGACACAAACCCACAGCTTGCAACACTCGAGGCATGTTTCGAATAGAAGTCTCGACACAAACCCACAGCTTGCAACACTCGAGGCATGTTTCGAATAGAAGTCTCGACACAAACCCACAGCTTGCAACACTCGTTGCATGTTTCGAATAGAAGTTTCGACACAAACCCACAGCTTGCAACACTCGAGGCATGTTTCGAATAGAAGTCTCGACACAAACCCACAGCTTGCAACACTCGAGGCATGTTTCGAATAGAAGTCTCGACACAAACCCACAGCTTGCAACACTCGAGGCATGTTCGAATAGAAGTTCGACACAAACCCACAGCTTGCAACACTCGAGGCATGTTTCGAATAGAAGTCTCGACACAAACCCACAGCTTGAAAACACTCGTTACATGTTTCAAAGAAGTCTAGACACAAACTTAAGCTTGCAACACTCAGCATGTTCATAAGTGATCAGATCTCCTTCGCAATATCTCCAACAGAGTCCAGCGACTGATCGTACCAGGTCGATTAGAGTGCCAACACCACGTTCTTTACGTACGTTCTTTGTGTTTGCAGAACACGCAGAAGGGAACAACCGTAACGGCAAAGCACAGCAGTTTACACATGGATTTCTGCATAAGGCATGCGCTTGATTGCTGGCGACTAGCTTTCCACCATTTTCTGAATATGTAATTCACAACACAGTCATAGTGGGAACACAATACGTATTCCGAATGAAATTCACAGTTCACAGTGCTGCTCTAAGCCCTAATTCAATAGCTTGGAGACGGAACCGGGTTCTCAAAGTCCAAATATGAGGGAAAATGAGCTAGCAACCGCACCCAAAAGCAAACAACAAGCTCAAAGTTCTTAACGGTCTTGCACTCTTTTCCGCTATGTTGGCCAGTTGAACTACTTAGGTTTTTAGCCCTAACTGAATCGTCTATATCCGGTAAATATTATCCAATAGGACACATATTAACACACACACACACATATATGTATTAATGATAGAATGTTTAGAACATAAATTCTAACGTTATACTACCACCATCTACCCAGCTGTATAGTAGTTGCTGTCATAATTTTTATTTGCAAAATAGTAGGCGCTTAGAGTTGACTTATTTTGGATTTTCTTAGTTAGAGAAAAAAAATTACTAATCGACGTCGAAGCTACTGTGCTCTTGCTCTACCACTGACTTACTCAGCTAAGTTTAATAAGATGTACCCCATATAAGAGCTTTATAAATGCATAGACTTCGAATCTATTAAACATTCCGGTATTTGCAGTGGACAATTGATTGAAATATGGATAGGTCTGTCCTACGTGGGCGGAGGCTAAGAAGTAGTAGTCGGTTTCTGCCGTTTTAAAGTATACCGTGAAACGATACACTATTCTTTATTTTTTCTCCAATCATGTTTGCCTCACAGCGTCAGGTCAAGAAGAGATTTCTAAAACGGGTCCTTGTATGCGCTTCGTAGATAGTCTCTTTCGTCGCCTATGTTATCTCTGAGGTCCATCTTTTGCGTGGTCGGCCTTTTGCTGTGTACCCATTGTATCGGAGCAGCATTGATCTTTGAGTTGCGCTGTCTGTTGGTAATCTGCTTACAAGGCCGAACCATTTAATGTGTTGTTTCTTGATGAAGTCTAGTACTGATGTTGTACCACGTTTTTCCTGAAGTCTTCATTTCTCAACCGGTCTCTTCTTGTAACACCCAGCATTCTGCGTATACACTTCATCTCTATCGTAACTAGTTTTCTTCTATCATTTGTTGTCAGTGTCCATGTTTGGCGCTGGTAATACAATAAACTATAGTAGTGTTAACGTTAGATAAATTGTAATATATAAACATATTCCGATTATGAAATGAATAGAACGTCAGAATGTTCTTTATTTTCATGCATTAGATATATTCTATGAAAGTATTTTGCCCAAACAAAAGATGAAAAGAACTAAGAAAGTAGATATCAACATCAATTACAAAGTCATGCTGCAGGGATCTAACAGGGAGCTCAACAAGTTCACTTTCTTGGAGCAAACAATACATATCACAAAGAAAGATTAACTTATTTGGTAAGCACGAATGCAAATAAACAAATTACAAAGACAATCCACACAATATAGGAAGTGCATATCTGATACAATAATTACCACCTGCCATAATAGATAAACTTCATGATATTGAGAGAAAGAACAGTTCGACCGAACTACAAAGAGAGTCTTATCGCTTAAGTATACAAAGAAACACCATCCTACAATCGTATAGACTCATGTATACATAAATGAACAAACAGCTAACGCAATAGAAATCAAAGAGGTAAAATCTTGTTTTAATCTAAGTAGCTGTGCACAAATGATATTGTCAGTAGCAACATGTAAATTCTCTAACAACTTTAGAGAAGAATATTGAAAACTGAGGCAGAAATTATAAACGTAGACGAAAGCACAAAGAAGCAACACTCTTTCCACAGCTGCAATATCTAGAGTTATAGAACTAATGAGCCATATATATATATATATATACAAATTAAACGATTTAATGAGATCACTATAGCAAAAGCTTGAAAATGTAATGATAATGTGGATCCAAACTTATTGCAGCGTATCTGGCAATGTTGAGAGGAGTGGGAGGTGGAGGGAGGCACTACTACAACAAATTTCTATCAACATAAACGATAACAGGATTTACAAATTTGTGACAAGAAAATACACGATGAATTGAAAAACATGCCAACCATCAAACGATCGTTATTATCTGCTCAAAAGAAAAAAAGCAAGTGGTAACAGTCAGACACTGCACAGGCCACAACAGACTGAGACACTACTTTTTAAACTAGCTATTATAATACGAAGAGAAAATAGAGATATTTTGGACATCAAAAAGACATGAAGGGCTGGAGAAGACCATCATGGAAGGAGGCATACCGACAAAGAGAAGAGGAAGACCACGGAGAAGATGGATTCAGGATGTAACTGATGGTCTGAACATGACGGCTGCAGAGGCAGGACATCTGGCCTATGAGATAGAGAAGTTCCGGTGGACTGTTGGGGTGGCAAAGTTTATCTCAGGACAAGCTATTTGATTATAATAATGATGATAATTATAATACGAATTTCTGATTAGTGTGACTAGTACTGAAAAAATCACTACTAAACATCTTTTACAGAGACTACGTCTATAATATGAGAAGAGAAGACTGATATGACCATCACCAAAATGTTTGTGTAATAAACGTTTTAGAATTATTAACAATCTGAGACGGACTTCTGTTTTCTTAGAAAACATTCAAGTTCTTGTCTGAGAGTGAACGAAGAGGAAGAATTATTCTCGTTAACTTTCAATGCGTTATACACTGAGGCTTTCAACACTTTTGACAAAGTTGCGACTCAATCAAAGAGAGCTGGGTATGCTTGTCTTTACTCTACACTTGAAGATTTGTACTAACTTTTCCATTCGCACCTACTATGTTCATTTCATCCTGGAAGCGATTCAGGAACAAATTTTACAGAAACCCATTGTCATCGTCAGGGATGGTAAAGTGTATATTGTTTTTATTGAAAACTAAAGATAAAACCGACAGTCTCGTGAGCACGTAGCAAATACAGAAATATGTGAAAAAGAAACCGTTGGGAAGCACCCAGACCAATGTACATGATAAATAAGTAAATATTAGACAAGTATTTGATGGCTCCGAGGGGAAAAACCCAATTGCCAAACAATGAATTGAACCACAACCTTTGTCTCGGCGTTATCGCTTAACCATGAAGACAACAAGCGTTAGTAAGACCCCGACTAGCTAATTCTTCTAATAAAAAGTCTTAATCTGTAGAGTTTTTCCAACAGCATAGACTAAACAAAAGTGGAAACCTGATCGGATTTTAACAGTGCTATTATAAGCACAGACGTTTTTAGTTTTGTTTACAAACATAACATTTCTACAAATACTATCATTATGAAAATTGCACTGGAAACATTTGCCAATGCTACAGATTCCGTGTACTTTTGTTGAAATTTTCCAGCTAAATAATGAGATCCAAGCATAAACGGATTATCGTGAAAGTGCATTCATGATTGATCTAATTGATTGATTAATTGAATGCCGTCTCCATATCGAAGATAGGATGTAACAGATCTCAAATGTTTGTTGTTTATTGCCACGACATTGCTGTCTGTCAAACAGGTTAATTGTTCACCTCTTTCTGTTTCTCTTTTAATAATATCAATGTCTTCATTATCAATGCATCTAAATAAACCAAGTGAAGAAATTCAAATACTTATGAAGCATATTTCACAAGACTAATAACCCTAGATGAATATTAGTCTAGTAGTTATATAAGCGATATATCTTATAAACTTCTCACCAGTTTACCTTCTAGCTGTCTGTACATTTTCCATATTTTAACAGATAAAAACAAAATTTATGAATCAGAACTTTTATTACGAGTATTGTTGTTACAGAGCAACATGGCATTGAGCAAGGCGCGTCACAAAAAATATGAATGTATTTATTAGTTAATAAATTGAAATATAACCTAACCAAAACATGATTTTTCCGAAATTTGAGTCTGGCCACAACAGAAATGATCACGAGCGACAATGGTTTTAGAGTTATTATATAGAATATTTCAGTTCAGTTTTGAATATCAATTTATTCGACACTAGTGTCACAACTTCCATCTCATTGTTGTATATCGACGATGTTTGGTCCAGCTCTATTCAATTATTCTTATTTAATTATTTCTCTCTGTTGCTAATTATCATTTGTTTTTAAATGTTATTCTATTTCCATCATGATTGTATTTTGCATAAATGTTTCAAATTTCGTTAATATTTTTAGATATCGTGTATCACATCCCTATATTGTTTATTTTGTTAATTGATGTGTAGAAATAACATAATTTAGTTCATTTATTCACAATATGTTTACTGTTTACTAAAAGCACTAAGACAGAAAACAATAACTGGCACAATCGGTAAAGCATGATTGGCGATAAAGAAAATGATCTCTCTACTTTTGCTTTATCACATATTTTTCTCTATAGATCTCACAGTCAAACTTCATTATGTATGAAATATTGTATTTGTCTCTGTCTATATCCTTCAAAACAAACTTCACTCCTAACCTTTTCAGTACTTGTTTATATATTAGTTTCTGTGTTTATGATACGACTATATCTTATATAAATTCCATCTCAGTTTCTCTTCTAGCTGTCTGTACATTTTCCATGTTTCCGTACCAGATAAAATAATGAATTATGAATGACATTGGAACTTCCTTATTATCGAGTATTGTTGTTAGCAGTGGCGGCTCGTCCTTAGCCAGTTGGGCGCCACAAATAATATGTAACGTGTATTTATTAGTTAATAAATTGAAATATAACCTAACCCAAACCATGATTTCAATTTGATCTGACCAACAGAAGATCATGACCGACACTGGTTGTTAGATGTTATTATAGAATATATTTTCATTCAGTTTTGAATATCCTAATTTCTTTCCCGACACTCAGTGTCACAACTTCCATTCTCTATTTTGTATATCGACGATCTTTTCTTGATTCAGCTTCTATTCAATTATTCTTATATTTAATTTGATTTCTCTTGTTTGCTAATTATCATTTGTTTTAATGTTATCTATTTCATCACTGATGCTGTATTTTGCATAAATGTTTCAAATTTCTGTTAATATTTTCTAGCAATATCGTGTCATCAACATCTCCTATATTGTTTTTTAATTTTGTTAATTGATGTGTAGAAATAACATTAATTTAGTTTCTTTATTTTATTCACAATATGTTTACTGTTTACTACAAAAGCACTCAGAGACAGCACACAACAATAACTTTCTCAATTTGGTAAAAAGCAAATATATGGCGATAAAGAAATGTCTCTTCCTACTGTTTGTTGGTTGATCACAGTATTGTTTCTGCTACCGCAGATCTCCTGCCCAGAAACACAGCGTCAGACAAACTTTCAGTATTGTTTCTGCTACCGCAGATCTCCTGCCCAGAAACACAGCGTCAGACAAACTTTCAGTATTGTTTCTGCTACAGCGGATCTCCTGCCCAGAAACACAGCGTCAGACAAACCTTCAGTATTGTTTCTGCTACCGCGGATCTTCTGCCCAGAAACACAGCGTCAGACAAACCTTCAGTATTGTTTCTGCTACCGCAGATCTCCTGCCCAGAAACACAGCGTCAGACAAACTTTCAGTATTGTTTCTGCTACCACAGATCTCCTGCCCAGAAACACAGCGTCAGACAAACCTTCATTATTGTTTCTGCTACCGCAGATCTCCTGCCCAGAAACACAGCGTCAGACAAACCTTCAGTATTGTTTCTGCTACCGCAGATCTCCTGCCAGAAACACAGCGTCAGACAACTTTCAGTATTGTTTGCACAGCGACTCGCCCAGAAACACAGCGTCAGACAAACCTTCAGTATTGTTTCTGCTACCGCGGATCTTCTGCCCAGAAACACAGCGTCAGACAAACCTTCAGTATTGTCAAAGAATCAAAGAAATGATAGAAACTTTGTCGAAAGAACAAAATAATAATAGCAATAACGCAATATAAGACACTTGGCAGCGTGAACATATTAATAATAGTACAATGGAAGGTTGAAGGTATTTCTATTTTAAAAATTACTCAAACATCCAAGCTTACATGAGAAAATATTACAGTAGCTTGTGTTTAAAAGTTACTCCAACATCCAATCTTACATGAGAAAATATTACAGTAGCTTGTGTTTAAAAGTTACTCTAACATCCAATCTTACATGAGAAAATATTACAGTAGCTTGTGTTTAAAAATTACTCTAACATCCAAGCTTACATGAGAAAATATTACAGTAGCTTGTATTTAAAAGTTACTCTAACATCCAATCTTACATGAGAAAATATTACAGTAGCTTGTGTTTAAAAGTTACTCTAACATCCAATCTTACATGAGAAAATATGACAGTAGCTTGTGTTTAAAAGTTACTCTAACATTCAATCTTACATGAGAAAATATGACAGTAGCTTGTGTTTAAAAGTTACTCTAACATTCAATCTTACATGAGAAAATATGACAGTAGCTTGTATTTAAAAGTTACTCTAACATCCAATCTTACATGAGAAAATATGACAGTAGCTTGTGTTTAAAAGTTACTCTAACATTCAAGCTTACATGAGAAAATATGACAGTAGCTTGTATTTAAAAGTTACTCTAACATCCAATCTTACATGAGAAAATATTACAGTAGCTTGTGTTTAAAAGTTACTCTAACATTCAAGCTTACATGAGAAAATATGACAGTAGCTTGTGTTTAAAAGTTACTCCAACATCCAAGCTTACATGAGAAAATATGACAGTAGCTTGTGTTTAATGAGAAAATATGACAGTAGCTTGTGTTTAATGAGAAAATATGACAGTAGCTTGTGTTTAAAAGTTACTCTAACATTCAAGCTTACATGAGAAAATATGACAGTAGCTTGTGTTTATGAGACATATTTATAAACTTAGATGAGATTCAACATAAGAAGATAACAATAATTCACAGTGGGAAGAGAAAACCGATTAAATAAAGGCAGTTTTATTGCAGCCTAAAACAATATTTTAGTAGCTTGGGTCAGTTTGAATATAGTACAAGAGTGAGAATTATTGGTGCGAGATTTATTGTAGTGGACACCGAAATTACAATTTAGAACTGCTGCTGTTCCCCCAGCCAAAGCTTTAGCTCTTTATAACACACAAATCTCAAAGCATTGATGTTTTTAATTAAGAGATTTCACTAGCCACTCTCCAATTTTGGATATATACTTGTTTCAACCAGAGACGAGAAGAAGTGGAAGCATGGCAGACTGAGACAAGTCTGCGACTTATAAATAGACCAGATGATTCTCCATCCTTATTTCTCTAGAAAGTGGCTTACTGCAAGCTTTTCAGATTTAACATTTGCTTCTCCAGACTTGACTTTTGATCTGGTAACGGCTGTGTTGGATCAACTGACAGACAGTGACCACCTACCTATTTTAATTACTCTTGACTATAAATAACACATCAGCTTGAGATAACACTCAAGATAAAGTTACACAAATAGTGACTGGTTCAATATTGCTAACCTGTCAGATCTATATGTTCTCATTTCCCATAGCCTTTACAGACAGTATGAAGACAGTTCATTTCAGCTTTTGGATCCTAGTGCGCAGGTAGTAGGAGGGCAAATTCCTTTCCTCGCGTGTGTAACGTTGAGTGTGAGATTGAACCCACAACCCCTTGTATCGGAGTCAATAGCCAAACGTTTATGCATTATGCTAACCCGTTGCATCTGATGCATATACACAACAAGAAAAATCACATGTAACTTCAATCAAGAGAATGTATTTATTAAAGGCTTTTACTACCGCTATTTCAGAAGCAGACACAGAATCATAGACACGAGGATCAATACAGAAATATATTCCACTCTGGACCAAAGAATTATAAGAACTTAATCAAATTCTTACAGCAGATAAAATCAAAGCTGAAACAGATCCCATAAAGGGAGAACGATATACAACAGAAAACAACGGAAAATAAACCGAAGACAGAAATAATACTAGCGACTTGAAAAAAAAGCTGGTATAAAGAAACGAATAGGTTTCAACACATTCTTTTTTCGATCCAGAAACACTTGAGCTTACAGATCTTCGGCTCGGTGCCATGGACATCGTAACCCTTCAGTTCGGTGCAACAAACACCGTCAATCTGGAGAACCTGTGGTTTTTCTGACAGTCCGTGGAATTAAACCGCACTCACAGGGGGCTTGACACCCGTCGTTCAACGCGCTACGAACACGCTGGGCAGGCGAGTGTTTAAACTGATATAACGGATCTAGATTATGCAAGTTTGTAAAAATATTAAAAGGAGAAATTAATCAAATAAACTTTCTGTAATTCTATCAGAGTAATACAGCAGAAGTGGTGTAGTAAATCAGCTTCTACGAAACATGATGTCACTCAGAGGGTACTTCTATCAGAGTAATACAACAGAAGTCGTGTAGTAAATCAGCTTCTACGAAACATGATGTCACTCAGAGGATAATTCTATCAGAGTTATACAACAGAAGGTGTGTAGTAAATCAGCTTCTACGAAACATTATGTCACTCAGAGGATAATTCTATCAGAGTAATACAACAGAAGTCGTGTAGTAAATCAGCTTCTACGAAACATGTTGTCACTCAGAGGATAATTCTATCAGAGTTATACAACAGAAGGCTTGTAGTAAATAAGCTTCTACGAAAGATGATGTCACTCAGAGGATACTTCTATCACTAATACTTTTCTTCGATATGAAAAGATATATATAAACGAAATGAAACACATTTTCAACTTTAATTTTTCTTCTTTGCGTTCGTTCTTTACGACTAATTTTAATCACTCTTTGTGATATGTTTGATCTTTGCCAAGAACTTGTATACGATGCAGATTGGTTTGGTAGGCCCCTAAACATATATACTTCTACATGTTTAGGACACGTGCATTCAATAACTATAATTTACATGCTGTCTTATTTGCTGATGACTTAGCATTAATTACTTCTGTAGAGAATATTGTTGCAAAGCAGTACATGCTTGAGACACTCAAATGTCTCAGATCCACCCAAATGTCTTACAGCAGATGTCAAATGTCAGATTACAAATGTCAAATGTCTCACTCAAATGTCTTAGATTCACTAAAATATCTCAGATTCACTCAAATGTCTTAGATTCACTCAAATGTCTCAGATTCACTCAAATGTCTTAGATTCACTCAAATGTCTTAGATTCACTCACATGTCTTAGATTCACTCAAATGTCTTAGATTCACTCAAAAGTCTTAGATTCACTCAAATGTCTTAGATTCACTCAAATGTCTTAGATTCACTCAAATGTCTTAGATTCACTCAAATGTCTTAGATTCACTCAAAAGTCTTGAGAAGTTATTTACTTGCTGGTGACAAAAATGAAAAATCGTGACATATCTTTTACATGACGTGACCATCAACTGCACTAAACAAGTCTTCGAATTTCTAGACAACTCTTTATGTTTAGTAATTTGTCATTGCTTTGTGAACGGTAGTGTCTGTTTTTACTGTTTGTGAAAATCCACGCGAACAAATTTGATTCCAAATTGCCGGCCGCGGTGTTTGAACCAGGTACACTTTGGTTGTGACACATCTCACTACCGCTTAAGCTACATACGCCCAATATCTAAGATGTCTACTTACCAATAAATGAAGCAAAGTCTTGACATTCCAATTTTATTCGAACATCTAAGAATCACAAGTTGCAAATAACTTTCAATAATCAAACTCTTACATATGTTGACTACCTTACATAAGCTGGAAGTAACGTTCGACACTTAAGTAGCTTAGCAAAAGCAAAATCAAGAAAAATCAAACCTAAAATCCACAAACAAAGCTAATAAGAACTCTAGCGGGTTCTAATTTGGGAGCGAATCTTAGCGTCCTCAAGAGATCGTATACAAAGTAAGTGAGTCCAAAACTTGAATATGGAATAGCAGTCTGAGAAACAGCTGCAAAGTTTACATTTTGAACTACTCAACTATACAAAATTAACCTCTTCATATAAGGACAGGTGCTACGCTTTCCCCTCCCATAACTGCAATGGAAACACTAAATGGCTTCCAAACACTTGAAGACAGGAGAGATGAAAAATTGCATTATCTTTTCTATAAATACAACCATCTGAAAGAACATTCCATGCATTCCCGTACCCAACAAACTCACTGAGAAAGACTAACAAGAACCAGTATCATTCACACGGCTGAGTCTAAGATGAATACACTCAATGTGTCTATAATATAAACACATTTTTTACTTAGATTATTGCAACAATATCTTCCTTGTTGCTCAGTGCAAAGTTTCTCCAAGATTATTAACTCAATTATGGGAATTGTAACCAAATAAATCCTGATCCTAGCGGAAATGAATGGATTAAATAAACTTTATCTCAGTCAGTCATGGAATAGAGCTTTTACAGATGGTTCAGTCAAGGATACTGTGGTATATAACAGTTGTATACAGTGGTCAAATATCTACAAATATTGAACAGGCTATACATAGTGGATCATTTCCTTCCAATTTGAAAGCAGAAACTAATGCCCTCTTTACGACTTTCACTATCCTTTCTAACCCGAACCAAACAAAAGCCAAAAGAGTAATTTTCATATCCAACACCATATAGGTCCTACAAGCAAATGTCAACCGAAAGGATACATAATTCATGGATCGTATTTAAATCAGATAGATAAAATGGAAATTCATTCTGTTATTCAATGAATTCCTGTGCGCTGTAACATTACGGAAAACAAAGATACAGGAAAGACTAGCTTAAAATGGCAGTAATATGATATAAGTAAATGAAGACGACTCATTAGGGAATTAACATGGTTATAACAACACGTATTCAAAAAAGATAGTGAGATTCATATGCAAAGTATTCACCTAAACAAGAGCTAATTTATTCCTTATGTAGAGAGAAACAAGGAATCATCTTTAGACTGAGAACTGGTCATTCAAGGCTTAGACAACATATATTCAGAACTGTCAGTGTTGGCATCTTATCGATGTATGAGAAGACTGCAGTAAAACTATGTAGCAATGGCGAAACATGTAAAAACAAAGTACAGTAGTTTTACAAAATACAAAACAGTAACAATACTCAGCAACGTTTCGACCAAAAGGTCTTTATCAAGCAAAGGATATAACAGATGTGAAGAAATTCATATGATAAAACTGTGGAGAAAGGCTAACATGTTCTTTAACAATATGAATTGTATGATGATGTCAGAATAACTATTTCATTTCCCATAGAATCTAAGCTGAGTGAAACACCTGTGAACTTTAAATGTATCAATTCATTCATCCAGGGGTGAACCTTAAGGTCAACTGCGAGATTACAGGAGCTTGGATTGAAAATTAGAGTAGCCAGGGAAGAACGGCCCAACATGTATATGAGTAGGATCATCAGTCAATATCTAACAGGATATGTCTTGAGTGCAATGAAGATTTTCCAAACTAAAACGGAAACAGAAACCTCAAATATATCATGTCATTCATCAAAGGTGAACCGTAGATGTCTCATTTCATTCACCAAGGCCTTTGGTCTCCTGGTATATTTTTAATTTCTAACGGAAGAAACAATGACCAAATAAAAGGGATTGCCCTGATGCTTTCCCATTGAAAGATTGTTGAAATATCTTAGTGTTGGGTGTCGGTACATTGCCTATGTTTCCATCGACCATGTATGTTTCCTGTTCAACACGGGAAAGATTGTTGAAATATCTTAGTGTTGGGTGTCGGTACATTGTCTATGTTTCCATCGACCATGTATGTTTCCTATTCAACACGGGAAAGATTGTTGAAATATCTTAGTGTTGGGTGTCGGTACACTGTCTATGTTTCCATCGACCATGTATGTTTCCTGTTCAACACGGGAAAGATTGTTGAAATATCTTAGTGTTGGGTGCTGGTACATTGTCTATGTTTCCATCGACCATGTATGTTTCCTATTCAACACGGGAAAGATTGTTGAAATATCTTAGTGTTGGGTGTCGGTACACTGTCTATGTTTCCATCGACCATGTATGTTTCCTGTTCAACACGGGAAAGATTGTTGAAATATCTTAGTGTTGGGTGCTGGTACATTGTCTATGTTTCCATCGACCATGTATGTTTCCTATTCAACACGGGAAAGATTGTTGAAATATCTTAGTGTTGGGTGTCGGTACATTGTCTATGTTTCCATCGACCATGTATGTTTCCTATTCAACACGGGAAAGATTGTTGAAATATCTTAGTGTTGGGTGTCGGTACATTGTCTATGTTTCCATCGACCATGTATGTTTCCTATTCAACACGGGAAAGATTGTTGAAATATCTTAGTGTTGGGTGTCGGTACATTGTCTATGTTTCCATCGACCATGTATGTTTCCTATTCAACACAGGAAAGATTGTTGAAATATCTTAGTGTTGGGTGTCGGTACATTGTCTATGTTTCCATCGACCATGTATGTTTCCTATTCAACACGGGAAAGATTGTTGAAATATCTTAGTGTTGGGTGTCGGTACATTGTCTATGTTTCCATCGACCATGTATGTTTCCTATTCAACACGGGAAAGATTGTTGAAATATCTTAGTGTTGGGTGTCGGTACACTGTCTATGTTTCCATCGACCATGTATGTTTCCTGTTCAACACGGGAAAGATTGTTGAAATATCTTAGTGTTGGGTGCTGGTACATTGCCTTTGTTTCCATCGACCATGTATGTTTCAACAACATCAGAGATCTTCTGTTCGCTGATGACTGTGCACTAAGTGCCGGCTCTGAAGTCAAACTGCAAAATCTCATGAATAAATTCTCCACAGCATGTTCAAACTTTGATCTCATGATCAACACGGAGAAAACTGAAGTGATGTATCAACCAGCCCCTGGCAACGACTACAAGGAACCTATGATTATGATAAATGGTACCAAACTGAAAGCTGCACATAGGTTCACATACCTGGGCAGCACACTTTCACAAAATGTAAACATAGATGATGAGGTGAACTCCAGAATATCCATGGCTAGCAGTTCGTTTGATAGATTGTACGCCAATGTCTGGCACAGGGGTGGTATCAATCTTCAGACCAAGCTAAATGTATATAGAGCTGCAGTGCTCCCAGTACTGCTATATGCCAGTGAGACATGGACTGTTTACACCCGTCATGGTAAGAAGCTGAACCATTTTCACACAAATTGTCTAAGAAAGCTGCTGAAAATCAAGTGGCAAGACAAGATCCCAGATACCACTGTTCTTGACAGAGCTGGTATTCCCAGTATTAACACCATACTTATGAAACACCAACTTCGCTGGGCTGGACATCTCGTCCGCATGCCTGATCACAGGATGCCAAAGATATTATTCTACAGTGAAATGTCGAGTGGCAAACGCTCCCGAGGGGGCCAAAAGAAGAGATTCAAAGACACGCTCAAGTCCTCTCTAAAATCCTTCGAAATCAAGATTGATACCTTGGAAAAAGCTGCACGGGACCGAACATCCTGGCGTTCACTCCTACGAAAGGGTGCAAAATCCTGTGAGGCAGCACGTCAAGCAGCATCAGTACTGCGTAGACAAAAGAGAAAGGCCAGTGCACACGGGTCCCAGACTGTAGCAACAATCTCATGCCCACACTGTCCACGACTCTTCAAGGCACGAATCGGACTGATAAGTCACCTACGTGTCCATTGACTGATAGTACATTTTGTTTGTTGGATGAAGTAAATATGTGGTTATAATCATATTTGATTGACGAACATTATTATTATGTTTCCTATTCAACACAGGAAAGATTGTTGAAATATCTTAGTGTTGGGTGTCGGTACATTGTCTATGTTTCTATCGACCATGCATGTTTCCTATTCAACACGGGAAAGATTGTTGAAATATCTTAGTGTTGGGTGTCGGTACATTGCCTATGTTTCCATCGACCAGGCATGTTTCCTATTCAACACGGGAAAGATTGTTGAAATATCTTAGTGTTGGGTGTCGGTACATTGTCTATGTTTCTATCGACCATGCATGTTTCCTATTCAACACGGGAAAGAATGTTGAAATATCTTAGTGTTGGGTGCCGGTACATTGCCTGTGTTTCCATCGACCATGTATGTCTCCTATTCAACACGGCTTAGTTTAGTGTTCTTCTTACTCAGTGATAGTTATCCTTTCTTTCGACATGTTTTCGCTGTAGCCAACTCCTGTTAACATTCTTCGTCATATTTAATGTGTGTTTTATAGGCATCAATGTTAGGTTTTTTGTGTTATCATACATTGTAAGACCTTGCATTTTGTGCTCTTCTATTCTTATCTATATCTTTATCTCTGTTTTTATATGATGGGGTTCTTTACTTCCATCAGTTCTGTTATGTTATTTCAGATCTATGTTGTTCTATATCAATCTAGACATTTATTGGACATTTGTGTTGGTAACTTTCATTCATAGTTTCTATACTAATTTTGAAAATTTCAATTTTGCTTTTTCTCTTCTATTTTTGGATATTCTTGAGTATATTGCTTGTAAAGTCATAATACACTTCTGTGTTTTGCATAGAAGCTTTCTTGATTGCTTTTATGTGATTGAGAACTTGTTATTTTATTTTTTAGTGTTTCATTACTAATACTTCTGTTTGTAATTCTATGTATACACATCTGTGTGTGTGTGCATTCAAGATTTCTATAGAAAACATATCGTTACAGGCTTGTGTTTTGAAAAGATGATTACTTACGTGTGTGTGTCTTGACCACATTAACACTATTTTAAGCCAGTCATTAATCATTCGAAAATCGATCTGATTCCCCTTGTTATACCCTGTGTACACTACTTTCTATACCCCATTTTCTCATGTGTATAGTTATATTTGTTTACAGAATATATTACATTGACTCAGATGGGTATCGTTCCAGAATTTATAAATATTTCTCCTCTCTTGTGCATTTATCCATTACCATATAGTCATATGATATTTGACATTTTGTTTCGTTACTTCTGTATTCATGTTCTCCAAAAATGTGAAGATAATTATAGGTTTTACTGGCTTAATAGTTTCTTTTGATTTATAATAATACGTTAGTACTGTACTTTGTTGATGTAGCTATAATAATACGTTAATGTACTTTGCTGTTATAGTTTATAATTACCTTTAGTACTGTACTTTGCTGTTATAGCTTATAATTATCTCTTTAGTACTGCACTTTGCTGTTATAGTTATAATTATTCTTTAGTACTGTCACTTTTGCTGCTATAGTCTTATAATTATTCTTTAGTACTGTACTTTGCTGCTATAGCTTATAATTATTCTTTAGTACTGTACTTTGCTGTTATAGCTTATAATTATTCTTTAGTACTGTACTTTGCTGTTATAGCTTATAATATATTTAGTACTGTACTTTGCTGTTTAGCTATATATCTTGTACTGTACTTTGGTGATGTAGCTGATAATAATACTTTAGTACTGTACTTTGTTGATGTAGCTTATAATAATACTTTAGTACAGCACTTTGTTGATGTAGCTGATAATAATACTTTAGTACTGTACTTTGTTGATGTAGTTTATAACAATACTTTAGTACTGTACTTTGTTGATGTAGCCTGTATTAACACGTAATCACAAAGTACTGTAGTTTTACAAATTACAAAAACTATGCCAAAATACAGCAACGTTTCGACCAACAAGGCCTCTATCAAGCAAACGAACAACAGGAGTGACAAATTTAAAAAACAAATGGACGACCAAAAACAAACGTTTCTAATGAAAATCTGGAAATAAAAAGGAAAATCTGGGAATAAAAACGAGTAACGAAATAAATGTAACACAAAAACACACATAAAAACTGGAAATAGAACGGAAGAGAAACAATTAAGGATATGTTGGTACACAGTCGCCTCAACTCCAATATCCAGACTCATTTTGGCACTGTTCAGTGTGGACGTCGGCGTTGCAACACGTGCGCTTATGTGATACAGACGCGTACTGTATCTTTTCCTTTAGCCACGTTTCTTATTGACGATGGTTTCACATGCGAGTCCAGTAATCTTATCTATGCCATTATCTGTAAGCGGTGTAACAATGCTTATATCGGCGAGACAGGCAAGAGGCTCAGTGACCGATTCGCCCAACACTTGCGCGACATACGCCAATGCTCTATGACCACTGTAGCCACCCATTTCAATGATACTTGCCATTTAGGAGCTCACGATGTCCAGGTCACAGCCATCCGATCGTGTTCCTCGGATGATCGCAGTCGATTTGCTCAGGAGAATCATTTGATTTCTTTGCATGGTACCTTGCGACCACGTGGGCTCAACGTATTACATTCCTATGCTTCTTAGTACTATCTCTTCCCATGCATTGTAATCTATATGGGTATATGTTGCATGTATTCAAGTTATATATTTACTAGATTTTTCATTGTTTCTCTTCTGTTCTATTTCTAGTTTTTATGTGTGTTTTTATGTTACATTTATTTCGTTATTCGTTTTTGTTTCCAGATTTTCATTAGAAACGTTTGTTTTTGGTCGTCCATTTGTTTTTAAATTTGTCACTCCTGTTGTTCGTTTCTTGATAAAGGCCTTGTTGGTCGAAACGTTGCTGTATTTTGTCATTGTTTTTGTAATTTTAAAACTACAGTACTTTGTGATACATGTTTTGCCAATCAAATAGTTTTACTGCAGTCTCATCTTTTTTGTGAATAGCCTGTATTAGTACTTTAGTACTGCACTTTTGTGCCGTTGTTTTAGTTTTTGGGTACGATTGTAAGAATGTCATATTGAATGCATCTATTCTGTGTTTAGTAGCATAATATAGTCAATATTTATCCAACAATTGCAAATGCACTGTCCATAATTGAAGACTATCATTAAAAGGCGGAGATGAAGGTTTATTAGTCATGCTACTAGAATCATATGCTAGGATAGCTCTTCATATTGTCATCTGCTGAAAGAGTCTGGATCACCTTTGTATTTGCACGTAATGTTGTAATATCAATATTCTCTAACAAGTCATATATTAGTCTACTACAAGAACGTCAATTAAAAAGACAAATGTAAATATGCATTTCATTCTATTCCGCTCACAATGGAACGTAGAAATGTAACTTATCATTGATGATTGTCTTTGTGTTTTTTTAAAATCAGGATTTCTAATGTAAAACAATGCCAAAATGGATATTACTAACAATGTGATAGTTTTTCCTTGCAGTTTCTGTAATAGGTTCATTTTTGCTTGGGAGTGAAGGGGGCATATTTTGGTTCTTAGTTCAAGCTTAACACATAAAAGTCTGAACGAATATTGTCCAGTAGGACATACATTTGTTCCGATGGGTTACTGATATGAAGTCATGAAAAATAAGCCCACATTTAATTAATATATATATAAAGTATAGAATACATTAATTTAAAGTGCGGACGGAATACAGAATTAGGGTGCGCGCAAGCATACATACATAAACGCATGCACACACCAAAGAAATATGCATTCACTCAAAGCATATCAATAATATAGCGCTCTAAAAAAGAACATATGAATGTGACTTTGTAATACAAAGTTCCAAATTACATACTTCCAATTTCAAGTCAAGTGTAAGTAATTATAATAACGAGTCTTACATACAGCTTTCCCTAGTTCCAAATGACAATGACGAGGTGCACAAATCAATATTTGGTAAATTTGCAAGTCGACACAATAACGAAACGACGCATAATAATTTCTCCTACTAGAAGTCTGTATTTGTCTCCAATATGTAAGTTGTATGTAAGATTAAAGGAGATGTGAGTTAATCCCTATTAATCAAGTTGACCTGAGACGCACAAAAAATGTGTGAAACAGGATTATTAGAGCAGACTGCGGGAAGATGATTAACGTGAATATAGTGCAAGGTGTTAGGGAGAGGGGTTGGAATGTAGTAGAGGTGGGGAATCAGGGGTGGGGGGGGAGGGGGTTATTTTTTTTTTTTATGTAGGGGACTAAAGCCTCTTTAAGCCTCTTTAAAGCATCTTTCACCGCTTTCAACCTAAGGACAAACCTTGTTTTGGTTATATTACGCCCGTGTGTTGGCGGGGCTTGTAAGGGGAGTAAAGAATAGTAACACTGCGACCTATAAGGCGTAGTGTCGTTAGACGAGACTTAGGTAGGGGCCTAGGAAGCTACCCCGGTAAATAAAAAGCGTCAAGAAATCGGATGTGCTGGTCTACTTGCAGAACTGACACAATGTACAATCGTTCTTAGGCTCGGATCACATACAAATCACAAAGAGTGGTTAACAAGTAGTCGAAATGGAACGTTCGTGGAAGAAGAAGAAGGAGAGGGTTATATCAGATGGTGTAGACCAGGAAACATAAAAATAAGAATTAACTCCTTTCGGAAAATCCAATGCAATATACTATCTGATAAGTTTCATAAGAAGGAGAATTGTGAATGAAAGACAGATTTATCTGTTTCGGTACGAAGAAGATCAGAAAATAGATCCAGCTTGCAGTGAATGATAACATTGGCACCCAACACCTAAACAGTGTTCAGAAAGGCATAGAGAATTGTTCATAAATTGTTTTGCTTTTGAGAAGGTTTTGACAGTAAACATCAAGAATATGTGTGGCAAATGCGGACATACTAAATAATTCTCAGCAAAATGGAAGCAAATATCAAAAGTCTATTTATTAAATTGATAGGACAGACACGCATGACGACCCACGTTAGGAGAAGAAAATGTTGGCAGGTCAGGTATACCCTTGTGAAAGACATAGTTTACTGTATTGGGCACGCCCTTGAGTGGGACCAGCAAGAAAACGGAAAATGGGATGTCATAAACAGACCTGCAGATGGAAGTTTTCTAGTAGAAAATCAAGAAAACCGCCAGAAACATGGACAAAGTGGAGGATAGCTGTTAGGCCACTATGTCCCACGAGGATCGACCATTAATAATAAGAAAAATCAGAAAGAAGATTGAAATAAAAGAATACAGGATAAAACAAAATTGAGTAAACCGTAGCAAGATGTTGATGTTACGTTCTGTGATCATAACACATGTAACTGAAGAAGATATTGAAAATCTATCTTTTCTTTCTTTCTTTTTCTTTTTGTCGTCACACTGCTACCGGGTTGTTGCCCAGTGTCGTGGTTTTCTGTTTTTGTCTTGCGCTGTTCTGGAGGCTTGGGTGATTGTTATTTTTGCTCTTTCCCATGATTCTGCTATGCCATCTAACCATCTTTTTCGTGGTATTCCTCCCGACTTCTTTACTAATGTTCTGTTGTAGACAACTATCTGATATCCTATCTGAGGATATTAAATGTCTCGGTGTTGAAACCATACAGTTTGATATTAGATGAGACAAATTAATGTTATAATTAATGAAAATTCATCAATTTAGTATTTCAGTCCTCCGTCCCAACATTGGTTGAGTAGGCAACACTCAGAACATTATTTCAATTTATGAGTTGTACCGTACAACTTACAGGTTTACAGGAGGTTTAGAACACATTGTGGCAGCCGGTACAATCGAGGGTAGACGAGATAGAGGAAGACAGAGAGAAAATTTTGGATAGCCTGACTTCATGGCACGGTAGAACGTCAACATCTGAGTTGATACCAAACAACAACGACAGAGATTTGTGGAGATCCATGATGGCATACGCCAGCCGGCACGGCACCTGATGATGACCGTACATCTATTTTTACTAAATTCTTCAATGTCAAATTATTTTAAAGGATTAATAAACGTCCATCATTTATATTGTTTCGTCAAGGCTTAGAATGTGTTGTCTTGCTGTGTCCGTTGATGGTCAAAATCGAAAATCGTGGCATATCCTTTTCATGAAGTAGTCATCAACCACAGTAAACGAGTCGTTGATTTTCTTGGCACCACTTATACGTTCAGTAGTTTGTCATTGCTTTCTGAACGGTGGTGTCTATTTATAACTTTCGTAAAAATCCCACTGAAATTAATTTGCTTCCAAAGTACCTGCCGCGGTGTTTGATGTTTGAACCAAATACACTTGGGTTGCGATCGAGCTCACTACCGCTTAAGCTACAGACGCCCACGGCTACAAAATTATATATCTTAGATTATAACTGCTATTATACTTCTTTGACTTCAGTGAGCCCGTAATTGGTACTTGGTACCATTGATATAGCTGAAAGTAACAGTGGTAGAGCACTTATATGGTAACTTCGGCGGCGACTTCACCTTATCCAACACATTCATTCTGAATATCAATTTCTAGTTAACTCGAAGAGCTCAAAGATTCAAGAATCGAACAGTCTCCGCCAATGCAACGAACTATCTCACAGCAAATAATTTACGCCGACTTTCTTAAAACTTTAAATGAATACTTAAATATAAATAACAGACACGCACAGATACACAGACAAACAAGTGCATATACCCTATGATCATTTCCTTCTAACATCCTCACAATCGTCGTAAATAGATGCCTCCTGTAGCTAGCACCGCGCGACAGTGTATACAATTCAGACAGCGCCAACAGGGCGCAGATTTCCCGATCTGGAAGGACCCCAATAAATGAGACAGCGTGACATGTCGAGGCTTTTAACCTATTAACACGCTTGCATGATTCTTTCCTCTAAATTTCCTCAGCGATCTCACAGAACCGTTTTATGGATTCTAAAGAGGATGAAAACAGATGACACGGAACGTTTCTTCTTTCTTGTTATTTTCTGAAACAGGTTCTCTCTTTCTATCTTATATATATCGAAAAAATGTGGAGACTGCAGTAAAACTTGGAAAAATAGGTAAATACGTAAAAACAAAGTACTACAGTTTTACAAAATACATAAACAGTGACGATAAACAGCAACGTTTCGACCAAAGGCCTTTATCAAGCAAACAATACAACAAGAATGACGAATTTCGAGGAACACTACAAATGGACGATTACATGTGGAAACATAAACCTATCTGATGAAAATCTGGGAATAAAACGAACAACGAAATGAGTGCAACACAAAAACCGAAAGTGGAAAAGGAGATGAACAATAAACCATATAGTGGATAAATGACACATATATGGAGCAAACACACATATAGATAACAAGGCACGAGATAAGACAGTACTAAGAAGCATAGGAATGTAATGCGTTGAGTCAAGAGGTCCAAAGTGCCATAGAAAGAAATGAAATGAAACGCCTGGAGAACCGTTTCATTTCTTTCTATGGCACTTTGCGACCTCTTGGACTCAACGCATTACATTCTATGCTTCTTAGTACTGTCTTATCTCGTGCCTTGTTATCTATATGTGTGTTTGCTCCATATATGTGTCATTTATCCACTATATGGTTTATTGTTCCTCTCCTTTCCACTTTCGTTTTTGTGTGCACTCATTTCGTTGTTCTTTTATTCCCATTTCATCAGATAGGTTATGTCTCCACATGTAATCATCCATTGTGTGTTCCTCGAATTCTCATTCTTGCTTGTGTTTCTGATAAAGGCCTTTTGTCGAAACTTGCGTTATCGTCACTTTTATGTATTTTGAAAAACTGTAGTACTTTGTTTTTACTGTTTACCTTTTATCTTATATATACAAACACAGACACTCTCTCTCTGACTCTTTTCTTTCCACTCTCATATATACACTCTATCTCCCACACTTACTATCTTACTTTCTTTTCATCATCAAGGTTCGTATCCTGTATAGGACATTGCTCTCTTTGCAGCGCATCTGAAATTCACTCTGTCTCTAGCCAGTTCATCCACTTCGCCGATGGTCATATTCATGGTTTTCGTTTTTTTCTCTCTCATATATAAACACATGAGAGCCTCGGTAGCGTAGTTGTTAGTGAACTCGCTTCTCAAGGCTGGTGGTCTGGGTTCAACTGCCGCAGTGCGCGTGGAATTTTTCCCGACCGCGATGGCTCTCAGGTCGACCTAGCCTCAACTGGGTACCAGACATGCTCTGGGAAAGTAAAGACGGCTGGCGTGATGCTGATCACGTCACCCATCGTGTGTCGACGGTCAATGAAAAATATAGGCCTAACACTGTATTGACCTATATACCACGAGGTATAAAAGAGTTCATTTACTTTTCTTAATTTTTTTTATATACACACATTCCCACACATGCACTCTCTCTATCACATTTACCCACTTCCATAAACACACTATCTCTCTCAGACACTGCCTCACATTTTTCCACTTAATTAATCATTCTCAAATACACAAATACTATTTTTCTCGCTTACGCATCTCCCCGTAATAGCTTCATTTTCTCTCTCTTTCACACACCCATACTCTCTCTCTCTCTCTCACATTCCTCCAATTTAGTAAACATGCACTCTATATCTCACATTTATGCACAGACATTCCCACACTCTTACACTATCTCTTACTCTATTTCTTCCCCTCTAATACATACACACATACACATAGACTCTCACACATATACACTCTCTCACACCACACATATGATCTTATAGTTTTTTCTCTTTCATATACACACGATCTCTCTCTCACACTCTCTCCTCCACACTCTTCTTCTCACAGGCTACGCTTCTTCCATTTTCAAAGATACACTGACACACTCTTCCACACACCGTCTTTCACTCTCTCCCACATACCGACTCTCTTACAGTAGAATAGATTTAACACCACCCTTAAATCATACACCATCACCTTAAAATCATAACACCCATCACAATCTACCCATCACCTTAAAATCATAACACCCATCACCTTAAAATCATGAAAAAAATACATGAAAATTCAAAGCCCACCTACTAAAATAACGTTTTTCATAGACACATTGCTTTACATTATTAATCTTGCCTTTCGTTAATTTCCTTTCACGCACAACTTCAATCATCGAGCCAACCCTTCAAAACCTTGACTCTTTAATATCTGTTAGTTTTCCTCCCTTATTTTCCCACATTAATTGTATTCTTCTAACTAAACAAGTTTGGGTTAAGTGTTTTTAAAGAAATCTAATATTTAGTTGTTGACGACATTTATTTCTGAACAAGTGTTTACGCATCACAAAATCGAGTTTCCTGAAAAGCCCACAAACACTTCAATATAACATCTCACTGTTTTATACTTGTATACACATTATTCCTCTTATTTCACATATTCAAAGCAGCTGAACATTCTTCAAGATGAAGCTAAGTGGTTGAGATAAGATATCAGGAAAGATGGAGATGTTGAATTCTGACGTTAAAGATTGACAAAATAACAAAGATCAGGGAAGATATTCCCAATCTAGATCTCAACAACGTTTCAAAAAATGGTAATCTGTGAGATATCTCAAACGAAGCAAAACATGTTTTCTTAGTTTTTTTGCTTGTGAATTTGCAATTACAACAATACGTTATTTCGTTTCGAAACTTGTTGCATTTTTTCTTAGAATCACAAGAAAATTGCAAGATCAGGTGTTAGATGTTGATGATTTACTGATACAGTTTCAAGTAAGAATCTTGTGCGTATCTTATTTTATGTCAGAGAAATGTCTAGTGATCACGTATTTTCTTAGTTTATATCAGAGACAAGTCAGTGACCTATGTGTATCTTAGTTTATGTCAGAGACAGTCTAGTGACCTATGTGTATCTTAGTTATGTCAGAGACAAGTCTATGACCTATGTGTATCTTGTTTATGTCAGAGCAAGTCCAAGTGATCTATGTGTATCTTGGTTATGTCAGAGACAAGTCAAGTGGTCTATGTGTATCTTAGTTTATGTCAAAGACAAGTCTAGTGACTTATGTGTATCTTAGTTTATGTCAGAGACAAGTCTAGTGACCTATGTGTATCTTAGTTTATGTCAGAGACGAGTCTAGTGACCTATGTGTATCTTAGTTTATGTCAGAGACAAGTCTAGTGACCTATGTGTATCTTAGTTTATGTCAGAGACAAGTCTAGTGACCTATGTGTATCTTAGTTTATGTCAGAGACAAGTCAAGTGGTCTATGTGTATCTTAGTTTATGTCAGAGACACGTCAAGTGGTCTATGTGTATCTTAGTTTATGTCAGAGACAAGTCAAGTGGTCTATGTGTATCTTAGTTTATGTCAGAGACAAGTCAAGTGACCTATGTGTATCTTAGTTTATGTCAGAGACAAGTCTAGTTGTCTATAAATTCCTGCAAGTTACTGACAATATGACAGTACTAACGAAACAGTGTTTTTGGATCTTCTTAACTTTACATCAGCCAAAGTAAGATTTGGGTTCTCTGTGGTTAAGTGACTAAGACGTTACGGTTGTGGGTCGAAGGTCGTGAGTTTGAATCTGGTCTGCCCTGTGCTGTGCACGAGTAGATTTTATCTAGAGACCTCTAGAAATGTTGTTGTAGCTATAGATGTTGTCGCGCTTTATTTGATACTCTGAACAGGTGGGGTGCCATACCAGCGGAGAGAGCCTGAACTGTATGATGAAACCTAGTGCAACAAAGTCAGTTCTTCTGCTCGCTTAATGTTCTTACTGAACTCTCGCAGAAACAAATCTCACATTCTTATGGAATGTATTTTGGCCATACGTAATGCTTTCACTTTTAATTCACAGTGGTAATAAACGGCTAGGCTAACGTATCGATATTATTATCAAATAACAGTCAATGAGTGCAACGTTTCACAAGAATCAATACCTTTTCATGCACATAATAGACAGAACGAATATGGCAATGGAGTATCTAGACAAAAATACACAAAGAACGCAGTAAACAGTCTAGCCGGAAATATTAGCATAAGTGTACGCCTTGTTTTTTCTGTCACTGATCTATATCCTTTGGCAGAGACGTGATGATAGTGTTTATCTAACCATGGCGTCAAACGCAATGAGAACCCCCGTTCCAATGGTAAATTAAACGTTAGATCGCTCACCTTTCTGCAAGTAATGTGCGCTTTTTATATAGTTAATTAAACGTTAGATCGCTCACCTTTCTGCAAGTAATGTGCGCTTTTTATATGGTAAATTAAACGTTAGATCGCTCACCTTTCTGCAAGTAATGTGCGCTTTTTATATGGTAAATTAAACGTTAGATCGCTCACCTTTCTGCAAGTAATGTGCGCTTTTTATAAGATGTTTTCTTCGTCTTCTCTCAAACGTCCGCTGTTAATTCAGGCAATTGTCATGATGCCTGGTATTGCCTTCTGACTGATTTTTGCGAGAGGTTTAAAATTACCCTTTTTACAGGTGTCCCTCAACCATACAGACAGCCTCGCCGACTTCAGAGGTACTTGAAGCTTAGATCATCCAAGTGTGATCTTTGCAGGAAACCTGTTGTCCGTGTAACTCTTGCCTTGAGTCCTCGTCGTACTATTGTTACTTTTACGGCCAAAGTTAGTTAGTGAAGTGCGACTTCTCTATCGGATTTCCTGTCTTTGGTGAGGTCGTTCCGTACACATCGTAAGATAAACACTTTTTAATGATCTTTTACTGCCATAAATTTGGACTTGGATATACGCCAAAGAGCATTTTCTACTTCGCGCTGACTGGGTGAGGTTGCTCCGGTTTAGGAGCATTCTCGACCCTTCTAGGGATAGTTACTGGAACTGTTACCTTTCTTGTATTCATTGCTCCTTTACAATCATTTTTCGCCATATATTTGGGCTTTATGATCTTCGCCAAAGAGTATGTATAGAATATGCGCTCTTTCTGACTATATGAGGTCGTTCCGGATTAGGAACATTCTCAGTCATTGGAGACGCATATGCTTGTTGTGCAAACGATTATATTTTGGCGGTGTGCTTAGCCTTTATATGATCTGAGCCATGGTGTTTGGACGTCATCTTACTCTGTGTAGGTGATCGACTTCCAAAAGTATCGCCCTTAGCCAATGTTTGGATTTTTTACCAGTCACGCATTTGCATTATCGGCCTTACTTTTCTATCCACGGTGAGTTTATTCCTGAGTAGGAGTATTCTCAGACGTTTCAAGGCGCGTGTCGGCACTTGGCAATTTGCAAGGGTTTACTCTGCCTTTTCCCTGGCCCTGGAAAACACTAGACTGAGGCTGCGCACAGATATTCTAGAGGGTCGTTTCAATCGGCGCCAGCAACGCAACTGTTTGCGCTCGCTAACATCACCCACATCAGTTCTTTCGGAGATGTTAGTTGTTAATGCAACAGTACTCTGCCCGATTGTTTCAGAGAGGGCAGTTTCGTTATTCACTAAAATGCAACTTTAGAATTTGCGCTTGGCCAACCTTACCCAGTAGATGTATCTGCGCTAGGTCTTTGATACAGAGTTTGCCGCAATCTTCCCATGTGTCGACATGATACGTTAGTGTTTTCAGATATACTTGCCGAGACTTTTTATTCGTTACGGATATTTATCATTGTTTCTTGCCCTACAGCTAGAAATTTTTTGTTTCGGCCATTTACTTCATTGGGGTTGGCATTCATTCACAGACGACTCGTGCACTGCGGTTTTCTTACGTTTCATCAGATATATGAGCAACTTTTCATCGGACATCGGCCAGGAGATGTGTACATTTTGTTCATGGATTTTGGACCTGCATTGCTTTCATGTGCTTGCACTACTACCACTACCTGTAGCTCTCCATCGATCCCTACCCGCTTAACCAATGCCTGTTACCAGGGTCACCACGTTGAGGTGGTGTAGAAGCTTGATTAGAGCCAGCTCACTAATCATGGCGCGGCGTTGCTCCTATGCACTTTTGACCCCATACGAAGTTTAATTTCACTAACTGTTGGCTCTGCGAGTAATGTACGACTTGTATAAGATGTGTATTTCATTAACTGCTGGCTATGCAAGTAGTGAGTAATTTTTTACGGTGATTTATTTTAGTTGATGTTAACTCTGCCAGTAAAAATTTAAGTCGTGGCATATCCTTTTCGGGAGTAGCCATCAGCTACAGTAAACGAGTAGTCGATTTTTTCTAGGCACACTTATACGTTCAGTAGTTTGTCATTGTTTTCTGAACGGTGAGGTCTATTGTTACCTTTCGTAACCAACAAAAACGAATTTGTTTCCAAACTGCCCGCTGCGAAGTTTGTACCAGGTGCTCTTGGGTTGTTAGAGGGACTGAGAAGATATGATAAGATTGTGAACGAGAAACTCCCATTGAGGAGACCGACAGGAAGTATTGCAAGACAGGCACTGTTTTGGAACCCGCAATGAAAGAGTAGTAAGGAAAGGCCTAGACATACCTGGAGAAGAGAGCTGGAGGCTAATATTAAAAGGATAGATAAAACATGGAAATAATTGGAAGGAATGGCAAGAGAGAGGAAGAGCTGAATCAAGTTTGTTGAAGACCTGTGCTTCGTTGGGAGCTGAAAGGTGAGAGAGATGCTTGGGTTGAGATCGGCTCACTACTGCTTAAGCTTCAGATTCTCACAAGTCTGTAAGTAATGTGTAATCTTTCTAAGATAATTGTTTTTGATAACCGTTGACTCTACAAGTAATGTGTAATCTTTCTAAGGTCATTGTTTTTGATAACCGTTGACTCTGGCAAGTAACGTGTGATTTTTCTAAGATAATTGTTTTTGATAACCGTTGACTCTACAAGTAATGTGTGATTTTTCGAAAGTGATTGTTTTTGATAACCGTTGACTCTACAAGTAATGTGTGATTTTCTAAGGTAATTGATGTTTGACCCATCGCTAACTCAGCAATTACTAATTATCATGCATCATTTCCTTTACAGACATCACTCTCATTACATACAGCGATATATAGCCAGTTCTCTCGCCTACACCATATCCGTATTAAAGGTTTCTGTGACGTATAGTTGTCACTGCTCTGTCACTTTGATTATCACTGCCTCACCTTTCAAAGACCGTGTCCGTCAAAGCATTGAGTGATTTTGATAAATTGCATAATTTTACTGATAGTTCGTTACACAAAGTGATAATCAAAATTTGCATAATTGTATTGAAAACTCTCTCATGAAGTACTGTTACTGGCTGTTTGTCTTCGTTCCATTAACCACCTGTTAACTTGCTCTTTGTGTCATGTGTGTGACTGCACAAGATAGCGTGAGTATATTTTGCTTCAATTAGAAACCTAAATAAAGAAACCTTCAGTTAGAGCCAGACACATCTTAATGTGATCAACTTGTGATGTTCGTGCTCGTCTCCCTGACTCGTGACAGTCTCTTCATACTGGGCACAATTTGATTGTTCACGCACTTACTTGATATCGCCATAACGTATTCACGTTTTATTTGGCCCACTGTAACTAGATTTGCACTTGGCTTCTACGATTTTCCGTATGTGTCGGTTCTTTTCCACCAATAATGGCTGAAATTCTGTTTCTATAGACATATGTTTTGTCTGTTTGCTCTCTAAACATTTGCATATCTTTGTTGACTAGCTCTGTTTTTCCAGATTTGTCTGAAGTCATTTAGTGAAGAAAGCAGCCACAAAGAAACACCTACAGAACTTGATTCCAAAAGTTATCCGATCAAGAATTGACACAGGCAGATCGGCAACAAATCCAACTGTGAATGCTGGAGCTGTAGATTACATTAAACCCCCAGATGTCACTTCTGTGTCTTTGACAGTTCTCTTTTGTCGATTATGTTCCAACTACAGAACATAACTCTCAGCCTCCTGATAGGACACAGCTTATGAATAAACCGTCATTATCTGCTAACTATATGTCCTTTCTTACAGACTCAATGTCAGCTATAGTATTCGGGGAGTCTAGCGCCGCTAATAGTACGGTATCAAACTTAAAAAGAGAACCTACTAAGCTCTCATTGCAAGTGGATCTCATCTCGTTTTGACACTGAAGGCAATGAGAGAGCGCTGACGTTTTGGTGGCAGTGCTATAAGAACAAATCTCCCAACGAATGTTTCTTCAAGAGATCAATACCTTTAGTAAGGGAAAAACAGAAACAGATTTGAAAATAACCACCAGATATGATTAAGAAAAAGACTTCCTCAAAGACCTCAGTTGAGCAAATCATTCTGTACGAAGTTTGTTTGTATCAATCCACTCAAGTATATTTATCGAGAATGTTACAATAATTGTATGGGACGCATTTTGTACATGTACACTTGAAACTTCTCTAGAGACATCAGTTTATTAGAGGAAGCATGGTTTCCTATACATTATATCATTCTAATCCACGAATTTATTTGGTCTTCATCTTTACCCCTTGATTCGAATTGCAGTGCAAGACTGTCGCTGATATATTATTAGTTGGTCTTCTTAATGTTTGTTCTATTCAACATCAACCGCTTTTCTTACGATCTCGTTAAAATAGTTCATGTTCGGCTCTTTCCATAGGTTTCTCATTAGTAACCTTTTTTAAACCGTTTGAGCCATTTGAATCGTCCGAACACGTATTCTTTGTAATTGGAGCACCCTTTAAATATCCGTTTTGGAAGATTAACTAAACATAACTTTTTTTTAATGTTTTGACATTTTCTCTCTTTTATGGAACCTGTAAAGTAATGTGTGTAACATCTCTTAAGATGTCATTGTCCTTTTTGAAGATATATTCTTACGCTGTTGTTCCGTTCATTATTGTTTCTTTCTGAGTGTTATAGTTTTCTTTCTTTATTTTTTTTAAAATATGCATTTTACGTGTAGCTCATTTTCCTGTTATTTGTATGTCTGACAGATCTTGTTAGCTGTCCTGTTTAAAATTTCTTCAGATATACTGCTCATATCTTCATTTGTATCAGTCTGTTGCTTATAAACTACTCATCTTTGTCGCTAAAATCCATTAAAATTGGAGTATTTATCTGTTGATTTCCTTGTTTTGTTTTGCAATTGCTTCATATTTTCTTTAGTCGTACTTTCTTCTGTTTTATCACTTGAATAGAAACAAATGTAAGATCTTCATACCTTGCAACTGACTATATTAAATTGAAGTGTAGTCTATTTAAGACAATAAAGATAGCAATTATTGTTGTCTAATAGTATAGCACATACAATCATTATGAGAGATATGTTGTAAATGTTTCCCAAATGTAAGAAATCCAGGTATGTGGATGTCAGGTGTGTGGAATCCAGGTGAGATGAACAGATAAACAATTTTGACGTCATACATATTAAAAATACAGTTCCGACTGAGCAAGCGTGCTTTGAGAATGGAAGAAAATGATGGAGTGATACAAACCTCTAAAGTCGTAGAAGGCTCCCTTTTGGCGAGGGACACCGTAAACAAAATGTAAGTAGGCTTTCACGCAAAAATCAGTCAGAAGCGCCCAAACAGGCGTACTGACTACGCATAAATTCATTGCAGGAGAACGCAGAAGAAGAAGTTATTCAAAGAGATGGTGTTTGTATATATAAAATAGAAAGATAGAAAATGTTTCAGAAAATAAGAAAGAAGAAACGTACCGTGTCATCTGTTTTCATCCTCTTTAGAATCCATAAAACGTTTCTGTGAGATCGCTGAGGAAATTTAGAGGAAAGAATCATGCAAGTGTGTTAATAGTTTAAAAACCTCGACATGTCACGCTGTCTTATTTATTGGGGTCCTTCCAGATCGGGAAATCTGCGCCCTGTTGGCGCTGTCTGAATTGTGTACACAGTCGCGCTGTGCTCGATGTAGGAAGTCAATATTTACGCCGTTTGAGAGAAAGTTAAAAAGATATTCTCATATAGTAATTATACACTGGCAAAAAAATGAATCACAAAGCAAAAATTAGACTGAAATACAAATGGTTCAAAACAACAAAGAATCCATAGGCAAACCCTGAAACGAACTTTACTGAGAGATAAATAATATCATACTCAAAGTCATAGAGAAGATTGATCAAGCTTCCCAGGATAGAATGTTAGAAAAAATTGCTTGCATATTCCATGCAATGTTTAACGGATGAGAGGAATATAATAGCAGTAAAAACCCATTTAATTTCTCAAAAATGTCAGCACAGATCAATTGTTGTGGGACAGTTCCCACTTTTGACATACGTCGTTCAGTGTCTGAACCATTGAGCTCTCCAGTAACTCATTTAGTATCTTGGGTTTCTGAGTTTGAGAAGCTGTACTCGTTCCCGAAGTTACCGTGAAAAAGATATGTCAGTAATGATTGCTCTAAAACACCAAGACTATACAGCCTTACTGAACTGCAAGCAATACTACACCAGTTTTCTTTCGAGACTGGTAATACAGTGGATCCCACTGCGGTATACGTTGCAACGAGACATATAAAATATTGGCAAAGACAGGCGGCACGCTACCACAGACAGACACCAGTATAACATATGAGGAAGAGAAAGAACGAATAAATATGGTTTACATAAATAACAGGGCAAGAGATCCAGTGCCGTGGGGTAAATGTTTTTCAGTATGATGCAAGTCTTCGACCTGCGCCCATTGAATGTTTTTAAACCTTCAATTGTAAGTTTGCTTTCGCTGCTTATGCCGTCCCCCTTACTCTGCCGCCTGATGCGGCCGCCTCTCTGTATCATAGCACGGCAAGACCGTAAAGGGATCATAAACATCAACAACATAAATGAAATACCAACTCAATAGAGAAAAACAGTTTGTCATCTTCCAGCTACAAACTGCGCACAATGGGATGACTACTAACCGTTGATAAAAAGACGTTTTAGGCTCTACTAATATATACACAGTAAAGTGATAGAGACACACATCCTACAAGAGTGACGGTACTCTATTAACAGAGGAAACACACCTGGCTAACCTCACATGTTAGTCCAAGAGCTTTATATCATAGAGCTGCATTATCGGCCTTACTTTTCTTTCCACGGCGAGTTTGTTCCTGAGTAGGAGTATTCTCAGCTATATGTACACAGACTCCAGTTGAACTCAAATTACTTTAGAAGTACACAAATCGATGTCTGAAAACATTGTGAGAAGAAGAAGAAGAAGATGAATGTAATACATTCTCATTAAAACTAATTTACTTGATTATGATAATACATTTGTGCTTGAATTAATGATGTACAAGACAACAAAGACAAAATATGCACATAACAGCTATCGAACATCATCGATTGTAAACGATACGTATCATCAATAATACTATTAACTAATTAAATAAAACTATCGAAAGTGTCTGTTTGCCTTCTCTAGTTGACAAAGTCCTTAAAAAGTTAAAATTATTTTATCAAGGTTGTTATCTATAATTGACATCTCTTATGGGCTAGATTCTCCTGGTATGTAATTCCGTTTTTTATGTAGCAACTCATTTGTTTCTACAAATAAAACGTGGTATATTTTTCCTATAAAACATCGTTAAATGAATCCCAAAGTAATATGATATCATCATCAAGTACCGTGCCGTCTGGTGTAGACTATCGTGGTCTAACGCCTGTTCTTAGTAACGATAATTTGTTCTGATGATGACATTTTTCTGTACAATAAAATTAATCTGTTTAGAATGTTATCTGTTTGTATGTTTCCCAATATATTTAGACTGTCGTCATCATGCGTTATAAACCTTATTATCTCATGATACATCCTAACAATAAGGACTGCCACTGACTGATTAAACAGTGAGCGTTCATTGTACGTTGATTTCTTTCAATACATAAACAATAGTCATTGTTTAGCAGTCCATGACATTCTGAATATTGTTCTGTAAAACCATATCTTCGTGGCCTCCAGAAATGGTGTCCTTGCTTTATATTAATTTCACATAAATCGCGTTAAAATGTCAGTTCTTTTCTATGTATTATGTCAGCACAAAGCTGTTAGATACGTTCTGTACGAACTCACAAACAAGTTATCACAAACATTCTGCTATAAATCAAAGTTTTCACATACTTTCTGCTGGGACTTAAAATTGTTACATTTGTTCTGTTAAAGCTCAAAGTTATCACATCATTCTGGGCTAGAACTGAAGAAGATTATCATATTTTCCGTTTAAACTCAAAGTTGTCATACTTTCTGTTAGAACTTGAAGTTATCACACACGTTTTGTTAGAGCTCGCAGTAGTTATACTTTCTGCTAAAAATCAAAAGTTATCACACAATTTCTGTTACAACTCAAATGTTGTCACATATTTTCTGTTAGAATTCCAAAGTTATCACATATATTCATATTTCTGTTAGAATTCCAAAGTTATCACACATTTTCTGCTGGAGTTCAGTTATCAAATACTTACTGCGGGAGCTTAATGTTAGAATATACTTTCTCTGTTACTCAAAATCATCATTTACTTTCTACTTGAGCTCATAGTTATCACTTTCTTCCTGTGTGAACTCGTTTATACCATTCATATTCTTCATCTTACTTTTATACCTGTTGACATAAATATAAACTATGATATTCATTACTTTTATACCCGTTGACATAAATATAAACTATGATATTCATTACTTTTATACCCGTTGACATAAATATAAACTATGATATTCATTACTTTAACCCGTTGACATAAATATAAACTATGATATTCATTACTTTATACCGTTGACATAAATATAAACTATGATATTCATTACTTTTATACCCGTTGACATAAATATAAACTATGATATTCATTACTTTTATACCTTGACATAATAACTGATATTCATTACATACCGTTGACATAAATATAAACTATGATATTCATTACTTTTATACCTGTTGGCATAAATATAAACTATGATATTCATTACTTTTATACCCGTTGACATAAATATAAACTATGATATTCATTACTTTTAGATAGCACTTTAATCGTCATCTTTGTCTACACAAACGTAGACATAAGTATTTGGTCTTAGTTGAAGCTCATTAACATGAAGATTAGTGGACAGAGAAGAGACCAAATAGAACTATCCAGAAATAACTCAAAATCAAGGAAAACTGGCTGATGCTACAAAAAGAGAGAAAATTGAGATATTTTGGACATATAAAAAGACATGAAGGGCTGGAGAAGATCATCATGGAAAGAGGCATACCGGCAAAGAGTAGAAGAGGAAGACCACGGAGAAGATGGATTCAGGATGGAACTGATGGTTTGAACATGACGGTTGCAGAGGTAAGACAACTAACCTATAAGATAGAGAAATTCCGGAGGACTGTTGGGGTGGCAAAGTTCTGCTCAGAACAATCTATTTGATGATGATGATGAAGCTCATGGATGTCATAAGTCAAGATCAGTGTGGTACAGCTGACCAAGACTATACTACACTTTTATATTAAAAATATAGTAACATATTGCATCCCTCTATACATTACAAACATAGGTATCACCAACAGTGAAGCTCATAACACAATGCGATAGTGACAACGTGCCGGGGGAATTCCATGATTCTAGGTCAGCTTCGGTGAAAACTTTGGTGTGCACACTGTACGCGGTTGAACAACATGAAATCCTGATCCTAAACTTGGGTGTCTAAATTACAAGTACCTCTTAAGTCGTAGTAAATGTTGCCTGAATGATGAGGGACACTTATGACAACGAAAGCAAGCTTTCACGAAAAAATTTGTTACATTCGTTTTATTATGCGCTATGACTACATCTGAATTCAGAACCACGAATTTTTAAAAAAAACAACACATTACAAACATGATCAATAAAGGAATGATGCAAGGAAGAGCTAATTTAGAATCTACTAAACCTCCAACAAAATCGTGATAATTTTAACGACAAAGGAAAGAAAACAACAAATAACAGACAAATTAAAACAACATTCAAAGAAACTTGGTCTAACTAGTACTGGTTCATGATAGAGAGAACTTTACTCCTTCTCTGATCTAATACATGTCATTGTCCTTTGTCAATAAATTATGTAGGTCCACAGATGAAAGTGTTAATATGAGCAAGAACATTCGATACCGCCATTGTAACCCATTAACCTTATTCTAGTGAAACAATCAACGTAGTTATTCACTGACATTCAGTGAGATTTGGGCCAATTATTGTGTGACAGAAATAGTAGGGTGTCGTGTTCATCTCGGATGTACCAAATATCAGTACATCCAGGACACATTATCAGAGATAATGCAAAGAAAATAGAGATCCGTTGGTATTATTTCGAATCTATTCTGTGTGTACTTGCTGTCAAAAGGAATTATTCATAAACGAAGGACACGTGATAAATACTGGTGAACACAAATGAAGATTCAAAGTAAATAAACATCAAGTTTACAAGTATATTTACTGGAGAATTAGAGCAGTTAGCGTTAAGGACAACATTGTTGGAACACTCTAGATAGAATTAGAGCAGTTAAAACTAAGGACAAGATTGTTGGAACAGACTAGATAGAATTAGAGCAGTTAAAACTAAGGACAAGATTGTTGGAACAGACTAGAGAATGCGAGATAGAGTTTATATTTTCAAAGTGTTTCTCATTGATCAAGCACATTACAATCTAATATACAACTTTATATCGCCCGAGTGGTTACCAGAGCCCAAATTGGGGTGTAAAGAATAGAGCCACTGTTACCTGCCACACATGTCTTAAGAGGCGTCTAAGAAGGTTTGGCTGAAATCGGATGCATGTATTCTAAACGTGTAAAAGTCTATGCGTTTAGGGGCCTACTAAACCAACGTGCAACGTATACACGTTCTTGGCAAAGATCAAACATATCACAAAGAGGATTAAAATTGGTCGTAAAGAACGAACGCAAAGAGTAAGAATGAGAAAACAACTTTGTATATGAAACGTTGAGACACACTGATTTCAACCATCAGGTATGTCTCACAAGTATGAGATAATTTTTTTTGTGGATGTTCAACGTTTTCATGTTTTCTAGTACAACTCAAAGTTATCAAATACTGTCTGCTTGTGTTCATTGTTAAATTCTTTCTGTTCCAGTACCAGCCATATTTTTGTCAGCATTCTTCTCCCGACAAGTACCCATTCCCCGGGATTGCAACATATCTGAAAGGTGTAGGGAATCGTGTCTCGTTTGACAACGAAACAAACTCTTCTAACAACGTTATTACACCTAACATCTACTCACCTAAACACAAGGATGTTTTAACTACTTGATTATGGAATATCTATAACCACTTTATTACACCACCAATCAAACCTGTTGATTACAACAGTGACCTAATCACTTTTTAGTACCAGTAATCCATCTACTTGATTACGGAAACAAAGTAATCAATGTACGAATCAAACATCAGCACTCTAACTACTTCATTACAATAGCTGGCTAAACACATTTTATGCATTGCTACTCTAACTACTTCATTACAATAGCTGGCTAAACACATTTTATGCATTGCTACTCTAACTACTTCATTACAATAGCTGGTTTAACACATTTTATGCGTTGCTACTCTAACAACTTCATTATAATAGCTGGTTTAACACATTTTATGCATTGCTACTCTAACTACTTCATTACAATAGCTGGTTAAACATATTTTATGCATTGCTACTCTAACAACTTCATTACAATAGCTGGTTAAACACATTTTATGCGTTGCTACTCTAACTACTTCATTACAATAGCTGGTTAAACATATTTTATGCATTGTTACTCTAACTACTTCAATACAATAGCTGGTTAAACATATTTTATGCATTGCTACTCTAACTACTTCATTACAATAGCTGGTTAAACATATTTTATGTATTGCTACTCTAACTACTTCATTACAATAGCTGGTTAAACATATTTTATGCATTGCTACTCTAACTACTTCATTACAATAGCTGGTTTAACACATTTTATGCGTTGCTACTCTAACAAATCTGGTTTCGAAGAAGAGTAATGAGAATCCCATTGACTGCTAACATGACTAATGTGTAGGTATTGAATGAGATCAAGACACAGAGGAAGATTATCATCAATATAAGAAAAAGGCAGTCATCATTTTTCGGGCATGGGACGAGAAAGGGAGGTTTAGAACACATTGTAACAACTGGTAAAATCGAGGGGGAACGAGACAGTGGAAGACAGAGAGAGGAAGTTTTGGATAGTCTGATTTAATGGCATGGAAGAGCGTCAAATATCTGAGATGATATCAATCACGGCACCTGATGATGATGACTCTAACCGTTTGATTGAGTTAGTACTCTATCCACTTGATTATGTCATATCTCTAATCACTTGATTATGTCATATCTCTAATCACTTGATTATGCATCTTAATCATTGATTATGTCATCTCTAATCACTTGATTATGTCATATCTCTAATCATTTGATTATGTCAGATCTCTAATCACTTGTTTATGCCATACCTTTAATCACTCTATCATTGATTATGCCATATTCTCTTAATCACTTGATTATGTCATATCTCTAATCACTTGATTATGTCATATCTCTAATCATTTGATTATGGCATATCTCTAATTACTTGATTATGTCATATCTCTAATCACTTGATTATGTCAGATATCTAATCACTTGATTACGAAAACCGTATATTCCCTTAAATGCGACAATAATCAGACCACTTAAGTACATCAATACTCTAACCCAGCGTTTCCCAAATTGGGGTTCTGTATCTCCTCGGTTCTGCGTGGTACTCACAATGGGTCCTCAATGGGTCCGCTTGAAGAAACAATATGATCTTTGACATTTCAAACAGAAAATACATTTTAAAAACATGTATAAAAACAGAAGTAAACTAGTTCCTCTGTGAAATAAACAAACCCGGACCAGACGGAGTCTAAATGTCTGACAGGACAAAATGAAAGATCATTTGAAGCTTCCCGCAGTCTGAGAAATTGGAGCCAGCTTGATTGTTGGTGAGATGCAATAATAAGTCCATCGACAGAATATTTTCATATATATAAAACTGTTGGGGTCCGAGTCAGCAAAATGTACTTAAAAGTGGGTGATCAACAAATAAACAGTGTACAGGTATTAAGAACTTCCGAAAAAACTAATAGACGGAGCTCTTAATACCTGTACACTGTTTATTTGTTGATCATATTCTTTGCTTCCGTTGCTTCCTCTGGGATTCTTGCAAACAAACTCCTTGTTGTCATCTTAAAAGGTGGTCCGCGGTAATGACAAGTTTGAGAACCACTGCTCTACCCCCTTGATTACTCCATCACTTTAACCACGTGCTTCCTTCATGATCACATATGAATCTAATAATTATTGCATACCTGGAAAGATATGAGAAAAAGTATTAAATGTTTCAATGTTATGTTATGTTATTCAATCGACGTCATGGCACATTGGGCATTTCTCTGTCCTCCTCTGCAGCAGCCATCCCAAAGTCCATTTGGTCACCGTACCCATGAGAAGTTGTTTCAATACTATAATCAATTGATTACTCCAACACTCTAAATACATGATTACATCAAAATTCATCAGCATCATCAAATAGCTTGTCCTGAGCAGAACTTTGCCACCCCAACAGTCTTCCGGAATTTATCTCTCTCATAGGTCAGATGCCCTGCCTCTGCAGCTGTCATGTTCCAACCATCAGTTACATCTTGAATCTATCTTCTCCGTAGTCTTCCTCTTCTTCTCTTTGCCGGTATATCTCCTTCCATGATGGTCTTTTCCAGCCCATCGTGTCTTTTTATATGACCAAAATATCTCAATTACTCTTTCTTATTTGTAGCTTCAGCAAGTTTAATTATTGTTAGGGTTTTCTAGGCATTGTCTTGGAAGGTAGTCATAGCTAAAATTATGTGATTACATTAACGATATAACTCATATTACATCGCTACATTGCTAACGTCTCTACATGATTACATCAAAGCTACAACTACTTGACTACACCAACGATCTCACTACATGATTACATCAAAGCTACAACTACTTGACTACACCAACAATCTAACTACATGATTGCATCAAAGCTACAACTACTTGACTACACCAACGATCTCACTACAAGATTACATCAAAGCTACAACCACATAATTACACCAACGATCTAATTAGTTGATTACGTCAGCAATCTAACTAATTGATCCCCCTTCTCATCTCTATGCCATCTTGATAATACCAATTCATAGAATGTTTAACTGTAAACAAATTAAATTAATGTAAACAAGTAAGCAATGTTTAAATGTAAACAAAGTAAAGCAGAATGTTTAATTGTAAACAAAGTAAAGAACGGAATTTATCAGCAACATCTGGGATAAATTATCCCCCCAAAAAGATACAAAGATAAGCTTTTACAAAATATAAACAGTAGGATTCTAAATAGTAAAAGAAAGAAAATATTAACGTGTATAATGTGCGTGTGTTTGCTCGTGTATGTGTGAGAGAGAGGGAAGGAGATTGTATAGATATAAACTACTGAGTGTGCGTGTGGTGGGAGTGAGGTGGGGAGGGTGGAGGGTGGGGGAGTGGTCGAAGAAATGAAGAAAACGTTTTGAATATTTTGCGAGGGAAAAGTGGGATGTATTGACAGAATAACTTTTGATCATTATGTGTGTGTGTGTGTATGTGTGTGGAAGGGAATGTATAGACAAAATAGCCCGCCTGCCCAGCGTGTTCGTAGTGCGTTGGACGACGGGTGACAAGCCCCTGTGAGTGCGGTTCAATTCCGGGGGCTGACAGAAAAGCCACAGTTTCTTTAGATTTACGGTGTTTGTGGCACCGAACCGAAGGGTTACATGTCCATGGCACCGAGTCGAAGACCTGTAAGCTTAAGTGTTTCTGGATCGAAAAATTTTTTTTAATTAGAAAAAATAACGTTTGCATATTGTGTGTGTGGCAAGAGGAATGTATAGACAAAATAACGTTTGCATATTGTGTGTGTGGGAAGAGGAATGTATAGACAAAGAAACATTTACAAATTGTATTTGTGTGTGTGTGTGTGTGTAGAAGGAGAATGTATAGACAAAATAACGTTTGCATATGTGTGTGTTTGACAAGAGAATGTATAGACAAAGAAACATTTACAAATTGTATTTGTGTGTGTGTGTGTGTGTGAGAAGGAGAATGTATAGGCGAAGTAAAGATTTACACATTGGGTGTGTGTGTGTTTGAACAAAGAAGTGCACAAAATATAACAACAGAACGTTTACTAGTAAACGACAACACAATGAAACCAAATTCTAAAAAAAAACACACACTTGTGTGTGTATTGGTTACATTGTAAACTCCCAGTACCCTCCCACTGTGCTTTTCCAACCCCCAGCGGAGACATCAAGTTTGTAATTAATGCGTTGTGACCCTGCATGAGAACTGTGTTCATTGAAACGTCAGGAAATGGATGTACGTCACACGAATTCGATTACCTCCCCATTGATCTCATTGTATCATGGTTGTGATCCACGTAAACACGGAACATCGTGCGTAATGCAGAAATATCCTAGAGAATTAATGTTTCTTTCTTAACAATGTTTCATCAATTCTTTCTGTTCTTATCTTTCTTTCTCATTTCCACTGTCTGTCTATCTCTATCTCTCTCTCTTTCTGTTTCTTCATCTATCTATCCCTACCTCAGACAAATCTATATATAAGAGAATGTAGTCTATAATTAATCAGTTATTTCAGATATTGAAAACGTGATTGATATGCAACTTTGTGAAAGAAGATTAAATGTAGAAATTGATGGATGAGAACGTTTCAGATTTTAATCAAGCGTATATGTGTATATGTTTACGTAAACATACTTATATGTTTAGTCGATGTACATAAACCTACAGATTTGAGGTGATCAGACCGCATCAGATCAGATCTATAGAAATTGGGGTAAGGTTAAGTTAATACTGAGTAAATGTGCGTATTAAACAAAAAACATGTCAATTACAGTATTAGTTCTTCTTCTTCGAAATCCAGAACATCCAATTTCTGCAACGTTTTTTATTTACTAGGGTAGTTTCCCTAGTCTCCTATCTCAGTCGCCTCTTACGACATGCCTTGTAGGTTGCAGTGTTACTATTCTGTGCCCTCCTTGTGGGACCCGACAACACGCGGGCGGAGTTATAGTATTACATAAGCTAGGAAACATAAATGATTAAATATAAAAATTAACAACACTCCACGTTTCGACCATAAACCTTTATCAAGAACACAAATACAAACATAAAATACTAAATAAACTAAAACATAGTTCTAAAAAAGAAAGGATGACACGAAATTGATATTACATATGAACCTGCCTCGCCCGAGTAGGTTACCGGGGAACAAATCGGGGTGCAAAGAATAGAACCACCGTTACCCGCCACACATATCGTAAAAGACGACTAAGTAGGTGGACGTGGAGCTAGCTACCCTGCCCCGTAAAAAAACACTAGATGGCTGCAGAAACTACAACCAGGGAAATTCATAGCTTGCCAACTGAGGAAGAAGAAGAAGGAGGAGAGATGGAATGCAAGAAAATGGGAAGAGTGGAGGGTCTGGAAAAGATGGTCTTGGAAAGGCGGGCTTTGGAAGGCTTTGGTTGGGAACTATGCCCCCTAGGGGCGAAGGGTGAAGAAGAAGAATGTACCTGCCTCGTAGCATGTATCACAAGAAGGTGAATATCACAAGAAGGTGGACATCACAAGAAGGTGAATATCACATGAATTGATATAAAATGTTAGCAATATGTATGTCTGCAACTCACCGGAGCAAGGTTAAAAGTATTCAAATACATAACAACACAATGTGTTAAATGTCATCATGATGAAATCTTTTGATGAGTCTAACTAGGGGACATATCAAATATTGTATACAAATATTACTTGTTTAAATGAACGAAATAATTGAAACAGAAAATAATGTGTATGGTTATCACGAATACCGTTCCGAGACTAGCGTGTTGAAAACAATTACTGCTTCATTTTATGATTATATTCTTCTTCTTCTTCTTCTTCCAACGTTTTCAGACATCGATTTGTATACTTTTAAAGTAGCTAGTGGTCATCAACATTGATGCCACAGAGTTAAATTATGTAGAGAACAGAAAGCCCCACAGAAATGATGAAACTTACATTCTGAAGAAGATATCTTCGTACCAGTGTTAGCGAAACATTCTTAATCCAAACACAGTATATACACATGTGTTGGTCATCTGCTGTAGATAATAATTATACAAGTTGTAATCTGGCTTGAGCGAGTATATAATCAAAGAGAATATCAACAAAATGTTGTACACCAGACGTTTGTAAAGCTGTCATGAAATCAGAAACTATAGTATAACGACCTGAAAGAAAGAAGTAACATACATAAAACAAAGTTAATTGCATTTCCTTTACAGAACTTTGCACATCAACCCCAGCTTTTTAACGTTATTTGTGATTTTTCTAGGCATTATTACGTTCAATAGTTTGCCATTGCTTTCTGAACGGGTGGTGCCATCGTCCTTTTGTAAAAATTCACGCGAAACAATTTATAACCATACTGTCCGCAGCGTGATTCGAACTCAGAACGTCGGGTTAATAGACCGAGTCACTATCGGCTAAGCAACAGACGCCACCAGTAACATATATACCAGATTTATAATCCTCTACTCTAGCATTATTACATTGGTCAAAAATAATCTTGTCCGTTTTTTTTAACCCATAATGATTCTTCTTCTTCGTCTTGCGTTCGCCGATATGAATTCATGCGTAATCAAGTGGCACTCTGACAGATTGTTGCGTGAAGATCTGCTTTCCTTTTTATTAGTGTAGCCCACCAAACAGACGTGCCTTCTCCGACGTCAGAGGTAAATGGTTCTTTCAAAGCAACTGTCCTTCTACAGTGATATGAGTCATATAATTTGCTCCGAGTCATTCTCTATATTTTTTTCTCAGTTAGAACACATCATATGATAACATGCTTATGATATTAACAGTCTATTGGGTTCAGCTGAGTGAGTGTCACTTCACATTTTAAAACCTAATATGCAGGAGATAGGAGGCTCAACTCCTTTTCTAACGTGTGGAACGTCGAGTGCGAGATGCCCACAACCTTCTTGTGTCTGAGTAGATAGGTGAATGCTTATGTATTACACTAATCAACCCCACACACATACATCTACATATACATTACAACAGTGGCGGCTCGTCATTAAGGGCCAGAAAGGCCCCACCAAAAATAATATGTAACGTGTATTTATTATTTAATAAATTAAAATATAACCTAACTCAAAGCCATGATTTTCCCGAAAATTTGTGTCTGGCCCCACCAAAAAAACCGATCACGAGCCGCCACTGCATTACAAGATACATGCACAACAACGTATACATATTGGCAATTTAGATGAGTAAATCTAGATTACTGTTTAACACTATCGTAGAAGAAAATCACACACATGTGTAAGCTCATCGAGTAATATCAACAACATGTGGATCAAAAGAATGTGGAATTTTAAAAAAAAAATTGATTCTTAAAATAATCGTGTTCTGTTTTAGTAACAAATTTATACTGAAATAGCATTTTCCCAGCAACTGTCCCACTTTCTGGAAAAAGAATCGAATATCGACTAGCAAGTGGACAGTCTTAGGTTTGCAAGTACTAGAACAAAATGTGGATCTAACTAGTGGACACGCTTATGTTGCAAGTATTCGAATAAAATGTCGAGCTGCCAAATGGCCAAGCTTAGGTTGCAAGTATTAGAACAAAATGGGGATCTAACAAGTGAACAAGCTTAGGTTGCAAGTATTAGAACAAAATGTCGTGCTAACATATGACCCGATTAGGTTGCAAGTATTAGAACAAAATGTCGTGCCAACAAGTGAACAAACTTAAGTTGCAAGTATTATTTATATTCTTGAACGACGTTCAAAATGAACAGTATGACTTATAAATAGTATGCGTTACTTGTCAATTCCGAAAAACTAGTATTAAATATGTCACTGTAGTTTGATATTTTTTAAATGTAACTTTCACCAAAGTTTAATTATAGTACATTCTCAAAATAAAAATATTTATTATAATAAATCACATATCCCTCACTTCATCAAATAAAACGTATGTATAACTGACATTTTTATTTGGAAAAATGTGCTAGATTTCAGACAATTTATATCTATTTATTGATGTATGTAGACATTAAAATAATTCATATTAAATATCTTCATCACAACGTAGGTTATCTGCAGGCATCGTTTTTCACTCGCCCTGACACACTCTTGACAGGCTGCTATTTGTCTGTCTCTAGATAGTAGCTTTCTAGTTGTAGTAATTTCGCCCATCGACCCTTAACTTTTAAATATAACCACTATTATTGAGTGGAATTATTTGGGAAAAGTGCACCATTTCGATCGATCGAATACGCACCGTCTAGTAATTGTATCCTGAATGTTTATCGAATATTGATCTTTTTATCAGTGCAGAATGTTGATGGAATTTTCCGCATTTCAAACCAATCGCAATCAAGGAGGCATCTCGCTTTCTCTTTTATACTTTTCTAGCTTTCTCTATTACTATTTCTCTCTCTCTTTCTCTCTCTCTCTCTCTCATATATATATATATATATATATATATATATATATATATATATATATATATATATATATATTCTTCACGTACCGCTATTAAAGAAAAAAATAGGGCTTGCAAGTAATTTCTCCATACCACCCTGTCATGTGCAATTCGCTGAATCTCTTCCATGGAATTGAGTCCTATATTTCTGGCCTCTCTTAGCAAAGCTCATTTCCGGGTTTCCTTAGGACATTCTCTCATTTTTGAACACTTTAACTCCAACTTCAATGTTTCAGTATCTTTGATAATTTCTTCTAAAGATATTCTAACAAATCTCCATTTTCTCTTTCTTATACGTTGCTATTAGTTGTTTACCAGACATTTCTCTGATTTCATCAGTTCTCTTGAATAACGTTTTACTTATACAAACAGAAAATACCCACTTTAAAGTACCATATCTGGAGTTATACTATAACGTGGTATCAGATCTGGTGGTCATAGAGAGAGACCATCAGACCTGATTCATGCAAGTATGATTTTCTTCCTTCTTCTTTGCGTTCGTTCTTTACAACTTTGTGATATGTTTGATCTTTGTCAAGAACGTGAGTACGTTGCACATTGGTTTGGTAGACCCTAAACGCATAGACTTCTACACGTTTAGGACACGTGCATCCGATTTCATCCAAACCTCCTTATCGCCTCTTACGACATGCTCGTCATGTAACAGTGGTTCTTTTCTTTAACCCAAAATTTCGGCCCCGGTAACCACTCGGGCGGCCAGTATGATTTCTATAGTTTTTTCCCTTCTTTGTCAACTGTGTTCAAAGAATGTTTCTATCACACTTTATTTTAAAAGATTCGTTTTCTATTTTAACATTTGTGTAATGGTTCATGGTTAACATTCAAGTGTTGCCACAGGAAAATAATAATTGCATCCGCTCTAACATTTTTATTCTGTTATCTATTCTGTATTATGCCATAGGGTCTTCATACTATTTAAATAATGAGTTGCCATGGCCAAGCTCTTGATTTCTTGTGTACTTCCTCCCCATTGTTGTTAATTACGTAGCTAAGATATAAAAAGAAAATAATATCTTTAATATTTTTTTCATTATTGATTGTAATTTTGGGTTTGGCCTCTAGTTTTATCAGCGGATGTAATCTTAGTTTTTCTTTGTATTCAGAAAACAGTTCTGGCCTTCACTTGTGCTTTTAAGGAAAGAAGAGTGTTCTAATTCCTTGATACTAATTGAAAAGATAACTGTGCCATCTGTGTTTTTGAATTCCGGAATCATGTTTCCGCCAATTGTACCGGATAAAAATATTTGGAGATTTTATCCTTCCTTACATTTCTCACTATATATTCTTTATAGATGTTAAACACGTTTGAGGAGAGCATGCAACCTTGCTTACGTTCATTTACACTGTGTAATATTCTGATAGGGAAGCGTCTGACCGAATGGATTAGTGTGTGGCTCACAATGCTGGAGACACAGGTTCAATCCATAGTAAGGCCAGAAAGTTGTTTTTATGTCTGGGACATAAAGAAAAGTTCTAACCTGAACGGTTGTGCGGCGACTGCACTAGCCATGCTACCATTAATTTCTAAAGGCATACATGACTCCTGACCTACACCGACTAAAAAGCGGTGTTACAGCAGTAACGACAGTAACTATTCGAATGTTTACCCGCTAATCAACAACAACTTGTTGTTCAAGGTACAAAGTCTCCATCATAAAGTTAATTGCATTTCCTTTACATGACTTTGCGAATCAACTTCAGCGTTTTAACGCTGTTTGTGATTTTCTAGGCATTATTACGTTCAGTAGTTTGTCATTGCTTTCTGAACGGGTGGCGCCATCGTCCTTTTGTAAAAATTCATGCGAAACAATTTGCAACCAAATTGTCGGGATTAATAGACCGAGTCAATATCCCCTAAGCCACAGACGCCACCAAGTCTCGATTAAACGGATTAAATGTAATAGAAATCACATAACCATCACGTTTTCCCACAATGTCTGATGGAGTTCTTAGCGCAAGACTTTGGTGTAATCTATACAATAAGTATGAAGATTAACATTGTATTCTATGTAGTTCTCGAATATGTTTCTCACATTAAATATGTGATCCCCGATGCTTCAACTATGTCCAAAACCCTCATTCACTTGATATGTTTCGTATACCAACTTTCTTTATATATTTTTCAGACCTTACCTGGGTAGGAGTCTCCACAACACTACGCATAACACTACACGCCTAGCGTTGTTGGAGGTTTCTGTAACTGCTAGAAAGTCGGGTACTCTCCCTACACAATATAGGAAAAATGGGTGAAAACTCATAACTCCGGGGCGTCTACAACAACAACAATTTATATTTGTTCAAGATGAGCTGTAATATAATATTCTTGTCATGCTTTATTAAAACAATAATGCTGTAGTTGATATATAGTTTTAACTTCTACAATACAACAAGTCACATGACAAGCCTTCATGTAGTACCAATATTCTCTGACAAGACACGAGACAAAATGTATGATTTCAAAGAACATTATTAAGAATATCTATTTAATCCCGCTTGTGTATTTTTTTTTTCGCTCTCTCTTTAGGAATTCAGCGTAGTCATTGCGACAAGTATGGCGTCTCGGATTCATTTTTGAGACTGTGCATCTTTGGAGACCATATTTAAAAGATGAAGATGGAGGTGGATTGGACATGTATGTCATATGCCAGTAGGGACATTGGCTAAGACAGCTCCCAGATGAACAGCGAATGGGAAGAGAAGACCTGCACGTCCAAAGGAAACATGGAAAAGAACTGTGGAGATAGAGTTGAAGGAGTGTGGCCTGACATGTGAGACGGTTTGTAGAAAGGCAGCAGCACGGCAACAGTGGAAGTCTCTTGTGGAAGCCTTATGTCAATCGAGACACGAAGAAGAAATAGGTAGATAGATTCATTTTTGCGTGAATGCATACTTTACTTATCACCAGTGTCCATAGCCATTCAGGCAAGCATTACCCCGAATTCAGGGTTACTTATAATTTAGATCCTTAAGTGTAGAATGAGGGCATCCTGTAGCTCAATTGTAGTGTGCACACCAAAACCTGTTTTGTTTTCATCAAATTAGCCTCGACTCAGGGAATTTCAGTGCAGAGTGGTATCAACTTTACTTTCGGTGACCCATGTTTGCGTATTAATCTATAACTAATAGCGCTTTATTTATTAGGCAAATGTTAGTATATATATATATTATGATTCTAACATGTAATTCGCATTTTATACTTAGAATTTGGAAATTTGCAAATCTGCCCTACACGATTGCAAAGCTGATCTATTTCATTTGGATGTGGTATCACATAATTTCTATTTTCTCAGACTCTAAGAAAACTCAAGAAATATGATAGATCGTGATCTAAAGTTCATACATTTTAATCAGACCAGCTCGAGATTAGGTCATAGTTTTAATCACTAAATATAGTTTGTGTATGAGACTCATAAAGATAAAAGGGCAATTATTTCGTAGAACACAGTATCTGAACCTTTCAATAAAAATATGTCATATCGCCTGGGATTTCTGACATGTAATGATGGTGTTGTAACTGTGTCAGACAATAGTGATTAGACTGTTTTAACAGTTCTGTATATTATGATTCACTGATATTGAGCAGCAGATAAAATTTTTATCCAGGCAAAGATGGATACAAGATGTGATAGACTTGATAACAACAGAGACATGCCATTTATAACAAATACGGATGTTATCCTTAGAGAACTACTATCGTATTCAGTTTAGAAAACATAAATTTAAATTTCACTACTACCAAACACTCTGAAATAATTTCTTAAGCTGTGGATCGAAAGTATATCCACCTGTTTTAACTATTTAAAAAAAAAAATTAGATTGTCCTATTTTATAACATTCCCAGTTGCATCTTTTTATTTTTATGTTCACAGCTGTTTGTATGTGTTAATTTAATGGGAGAATTGTGATTTTCAATTAATTATTTTTTCTCAATTGCACGAAACGAATATAGAGAAGCTAACTGTTTGCATTTCACAGATTTCAGGGACAGATAAATATAACCAATTAAAAAAGTGCAAAATAGTGGAATATTATGTATTAAACTATTTTTTTCTTAGTGCTGAATATAAGATATGTGTACTATAAGGATTCGTGTGAAAACATTTCAAGACAGGAACACGGAGAGCAACTATACGAACAAATACCATCTTCAATAAATAAATAGATAGGATTTTCAAAAGTAGATAAAACAATGAGAAAGGAATAATCTGGATTTTATAGAGTACGGAGAATATGGTACATATTTTCTCTTAGAAATATCATAGAACAGTGCACAGAATGGAAAAGTACACTTTTTAAAAGCAAACCCGCATATAAACGTTATTGAATTCGAAAAGACATACATCGCGGAAGTTTTTCTCGTATTCTAAGATTGTATGACATTTCAATGGGTTTTTTTAAAGAAACATCATGAAATCTTGTTACATCAAATTCAAATACAGTGTTGAAACTTCTCACCTGAAGTTTGAAATCAAAACAGTCGTGCGACAAGGATGTGTAATGTTAGCTTTACTGTTTAACAGTTTCATAGATTGCCTAAAACAATGGAAAATAAGTCAAGAGGTATCAGATGTACTCTCATATTGATCATGGAGACGAACACTGTCACGAAAACAGTACTGACATGGACACCAGAGGGTAAACAGATACGTGAAAAATGTAAAACTATATAGAGGAGAATAGTAGAACAAGAACTGAAAGAAATGAATCCTAGCTGAAACATAATACAGAGGAAGATCAAGAATAGAGAAGGATTGTGTGCATTTGGTTTTGTCCTAAGCGTAAGAGGCGTCACATGCTAGAGAGAGAGAGAGAGAGAGAGAGCGAGAGAGAGAGAGCGAGAGAGAGAAGGAAAGAGAGAAAGAGAGAGAACTTTAAAATGGAGAAAGCAAGGGATAAGATAGTTTTCGTAACGTGGTAAAGACCTATTTTGAAGACAAGTTTTAATAGACATCAACTGGAACATCTGATGTAATAGTGCTGCATATGCATTCGATACACCTAACAGATAACGCATTTGATCAACATATTCGACACGCATAATATATATGTGGCTAAGTGTTAAACTGTTGACTTGCAATTCGAAGTTCATGGATTAGAATGGGAAATCGTTGCTCTGCTAACTGGTGCATTTTTTCAAGAATTCCCTAGGATTGTTTCTGGAGCTAGGAGTTTGTGTATTGTGCAATATTTCCTGCAGATGGCGTGCCATTGTTACGTAGAGGTACCAAGCAATATGGAGTACATCTAATATTAATGAAGTCAAATCTTCGTATTCAGACTCCCCTTTAAACAAACTATGAAACAATCAGAAATCGACAAGATATTCAGCACGACAAACTATACGATTTTAAGCACACACAAACATTCAAATAAATAGCAATAATTTAGATAATACAAGTTTTGATTGTGTGTAAAGAAGGATCTTGGAGATTGGGCGACTGGTTGTTGACGGTATGGATGAATGTAGAATTGAATTACAATGTGAGTAGACATATTTGATAGACACAAGAATAGACAATTTGGTAAAATGGTACTAACAGAAATAAGTCCTGGATGGAAAATAAATGTTACGGTATATTGATAGAGATACACAGAAGACAATAAATGTTACGGTATATTGATAGAGATACACAGAAGACAATAAATGTTACGGTATATTGATAGAGATACACAGAAGACAATAAATGTTACGGTATATTGATAGAGATACACAGAAGACAATAAATGTTACGGTATATTGATAGAGATACACAGAAGAAAATAAATGTTACGGTATATTGATAGAGATACACAGAAGACAATAAATGTTACGGTATATTGATAGAGATACACAGAAGAAAATAAATGTTACGGTATATTGATAGAGATACACAGAAGACAATAAATGTTACGGTATATTTATAGAGATACACGAGAAAATAAATGTTGTATATTTGATAGAGATACACAGAAGACAATAAATGTTACGGTATATTGATAGAGATACACAGAAGACAATAAATGTTACGGTATATTGATAGAGATACACAGAAGACAATAAATGTTACGGTATATTGATAGAGATACACAGAAGACAATAAATGTTACGGATATTGATAGAGATACACGAAGACAATAAATGTTACGGTATATTGATAGAGATAACAGAAGACAGTAAATGTTACGGTATATTGATAGAGTACAAGAAGACAATAAATGTTACGGTATATTGATAGAGATACACAAAAGACAATAAATGTTACGGTATATTGATAGAGATACACAGAAGACAATAAATGTTACGGTATATTGATAGAGATACACAGAAGACAATAAATGTTACGGTATATTGATAGAGATACACAGAAGACAATAAATGTTACGGTATATTGATAGAGATACACAGAAGAAAATAAATGTTACGGTATATTGATAGAGATACACAGAAGACAATAAATGTTACGGTATATTGATAGAGATACACAGAAGAAAATAAATGTTACGGTATATTGATAGAGATACACAGAAGACAATAAATGTTACGGTATATTTATAGAGATACACAGAAGAAAATAAATGTTACGGTATATTGATAGAGATACACAGAAGACAATAAATGTTACGGTATATTGATAGAGATACACAGAAGACAATAAATGTTACGGTATATTGATAGAGATACACAGAAGACAATAAATGTTACGGTATATTGATAGAGATACACAGAAGACAATAAATGTTACGGTATATTGATAGAGATACACAGAAGACAATAAATGTTACGGTATATTTGATAGAGATACACAGAAGACAGTAAATGTTACGGTATATTGATAGAGATACACAAAAGACAATAAATGTTACGGTATATTGATAGAGATACACAGAAGAAAATAAATGTTACGGTATATTGATAGAGATACACAGAAGACAATACATGTTACGGTATATTGATAGAGATACACAGAAGACAATAAATGTTACGGTATATTGATAGAGATACACAGAAGACAATAAATGTTACGGTATATTTATAGAGATACACAGAAGACAATAAATGTTACGGTATATTGATAGAGATACACAGAAGACAATAAATGTTACGGTATATTGATAGAGATACACAGAAGACAATAAATGTTACGGTATATTGATAGAGATACACAGAAGACAATAAATGTTACGGTATATTGATAGAGATACACAGAAGACAATAAATGTTACGGTATATTGATAGAGATACACAAAAGACAATAAGACATTATATTTTTATGTAGAGAGAATACAAAGTTGAAAACATGCACTCAAACGGATTACTAATGGTATGTGGATTTAAGGAAGATAACACTTTAAGTGCAAATTCTCTTTACGAATCAAGCTTAAAATGGTTACGAGTTCAATTCACGCACCCGTCGTTATAAAAAGAGATCTAAATCGGAAGAGTTGACTTCATTGCACCGGGCTTTACTCAATCTGGCTCGGTTCTTCTCCACATGTGGCACGCCACCTGCCGAGAGCATTGCATGAAGTATGATTTCCATAACTCCGTCAACAACCCTAGGGTCCCTGGAAATAAACGCACTTGCGAACATAACAGCGTAGTCTGGATTCGAATCCCCAACCTTCGGAATGTGAGGTAAAAGCGTAACCACTTAGCCACATAGACCCCAGACCGATGTTAAATAAATATGAAAAGGAATTGGTTAGCCTAGCTCATGCATACTTGAGGTATATAATGGGTAGGCAGACATTTTAACACCCGCCGGTCTGCAAACAGCATGGGACAATTTCATTTGAATATTGAAGTTTGGAGACGAAAAGAAACAGCCACAGATGTACTAACATCCGTTTGTAAGTGTGTACTACAACAGTTGCAAGTAGAATATAAACATCTACAGCTGTACTAACAGTCGTCTGTAAGTGTTTACTATTAAAGTTTTATTTATAAATAGAAACAGATATGTACTCACAAGTTGTGAAATATTAATTTTTTGTTCTGAATAGCAAATTTATCCCATCACAACATTTTTAAAAAAAGCAAATCATCCTCTGTTATGTCTACATCAAACAGGAAATACACGGAAATGAATAACAATCAATAACATTTGTAAAAATGAAAGGGAAAAAAACAACAATCAAGAAAAAAAAATAAAACTAAGTTTTCACTGCCGTAATCAAATTACAGCATACAACGCCTTCTTGTCTACACTTTAGCATCGTTACAGTAGGTTATGGGTTTCATTCCCGCATTGGCGTCATTGCTAGCTGACTCGAATATTTCCCCTGTTGATGCCAGCCAAATTGGATTCTTTGTTGGAAGCCGGATATATGCCCCATAGATTACATGCAGTCTAGATTTTCTGTTTGTAATAGTATAACAAGTAACATGTGTTGCTGGAGGTGTTTCATCACTTATCTAACTGGATGGGCTTTTTTCACATTTGTTGACATTTGTATTACGTTTTGTAATAACTGCCACAAATGCTTGCTAAGCTAATGTTGTATTGAAATTTGCACCAGCTGGTGTCTGTTTAGCTCAATCCGTACCATTAACTATTATAATAGCTTACAAATGTGTGCTAAATGCACCACTAGCCACTATAGCGGTTTGTTATATATTGTACTTTCTTTCTCTGTGTAGTAAACCGTTGCAGCTTTTATTGTATATATATATATATATATATATATATATATATATATCTTCTTCTGCGTTCTCACTAGATTGGAATTTCGGATTATCTAATAAAGGCAGCCGTCTGCCTCAGATTATCAGCCACGCCATACAGTTTTTCTTGTCTTGGACGCTGGTGTAAGTGGGCCACCTCTTTCTTCTCAAGTCTGTAATCTGGGGACAGTTCTGTAGGATGTAATTCTTATGATTTCTGTCTCCCTGTTCGCGCCGACCTCTTCCCGCAGTAAGTTTTGGCCACTCTCGTGATTGTAGGTCTGACATTCTAACTGCGTGGATAAATCAGATTGACGACAGTAGAATCCGTTATCCCATTCCTCATTGTGAGGGTCGTTGCACCATGTTATGCGCCTTACGGCCTGGTGCATCCGTTTTCTGCAAGCATTTGTTTTGGGTTAGCATTCCCTAGCGGATACGTTCATTCGATTTCATCCAAACCTCCATAGTCGCCTCTTACGACATGCGTGGCAGGTAAGAGTGATTTTATTCTTTACACCCCAAATTTGGGCCAAGGTAACCACTCGGGCGATATATATACGAGTATATATATATATATATCAGTAAAACAAATGTGTACATAAATAGTTATATGACATTTTTCGTCTTTGCAGGCAGTCAAGTAAAAACAAGGATGAAGTGTCGTCTCCACTTATGCCTAGTCTGTGCAGCTGAAATGGAGAATGTGCTTGCCCTTTTTGCACAAACCTCCCTTTCTACACTACTCTCTCATCTAAAGAAAGACAAAGTCTGTTAGTTTGGAATCAAGTAGGATTTGCATGGGATGCCAGAAGATGGAATGGAATACACACATAACTATGAACTTCCTTAGGATTCCATCCTCCGGAGATATGATCAAGTTTTACTCCTCTCTCCATCTACATAACCGTGCTTGTCCACAAGGCATTGGGGATTTTTTATAAGGATTTATTCCACTAGTTGTTAGCTCTCCCGAGTCCACCTCCATGAGGCAGTAGGTTTACCAGTTGCAGATGGTCCCGCTTACTGTCATACGGTAGCAGATGTACATCTTATCTGAATATAACATAAATATTATATGGCATGATAAACAATATAGTGATACCTACTACAAACAATGAGAACCGCTGTAGCGTAGTTGTTAGTGAACTCGCTCCGCAAGGCTGGTGGTCTGGGTTCAGCTCCCGCAATGCGCGTGGAATTTTCCCGACCACGACGGCTCTCAGGTCGACCCAGCCTCAACTGGGTGCCAGACATGCACACCCATCGTGTGCCGACGGTCAATGAAAAATACAGGCCTAACACTGTATTGACCTATATACCACGAGGTATGAAAGGGTTCCTTTACTACTTTTTTTTTTTACTACAAACAATATAAACACAAAATATAAAACAATTATGGTTAGAACTCAGAAACATTTATATATAGGAAGAGTTAGAATACTATTATATACAACTCATACGATTACATTTGTTCCAGCTGGTATATTCTTCCAAAGAAGATTGTCTTGATGTTGGCCTTGTTATTTATTGCTTATTGAAAAATTATGATGAGCTGCATAAAGGCAGACTACAAGACAAGGTGGGTTAACATTATATAGCAACATTGAACAAGACAAGAGTGGGAAGGTTAACATTATATAAGGTACAGAGTCACATTTGACCGAAATATAAAGACGAAACTTTAAATATTAAATCTTTCAACATTAGATGATGTTGTATATAAAAGTACATTAGTATGCTAAAATTGTGACAAGAGATGTGTACAGTACATACATATATAAATGTGATACGTTGCTAGTACTGGGTGGATCTGATGTTGACAAATTGATAAGACTTCAAATACGAATTGGTTTCATGAAGAAAAAAAGTGTAGTCAAATATTCCCATTTGAATTATAGTTTTATTATAAAACATATTAATACCCCGTAGCATTTTAAGATCTTAGAGTATGAAATGCCTGTCACTTCACTTTACTAAGACTATTGTGCAGGAGGTATGAGGGACAATTCCTTTCCTCTTGTGTTCAACGCCGGTGTAAATTGAACCCACAACACTCTGTATACGATTATTAGGTGAACGTTTATACATTATGCTAATCCCACAACACTCTTGATACGTATTTAGTGAACGTTTACATTATGCTAATCCACAACACTTTGTATACGTATTATTAGGTGAACGTTTATACATTATGCTAATTCCCACAACACTCTTGTATACGTATTATTAGGTGAACGTTTATACATTACGCTAATCCATCCTATAATTTTAATAAGAAATTAAAATATTCGGAACGATTCACATGGGGCATATAGTTTTATTAAGACAATTTAAAAACTATTTAGAAATGTTTACATGTGAAACTATAATTTAATGAAGAAAACAATACATATACACAGTTCAAGAAAATATGCACACACAAATTCAAGTTAACGATTAAAAAATACGAGAATCAAACAAAAAACTCTGTTACGCTAAAGTAAATAACTATTACATCGTTAAACACATGAGCAAAAAATTGTTATTCCGTTTGTTGGTTTGATATTATCACTATCAATAAACATACTCGCAAATGAGATAACACATCACATTAACCACAAATCTTTTCAATATCCACAAGGTAAAACAAAATTACAATAAAATATAGCAGTTTTGTTTTGATTTTAAATTGCAGGACAAAAAAGGCATAACAACAATTTCGTGTATTTCGCAAAATAATTTGAAACTCTTTTAACTGACATAATATACAAGATGTATAATACTTATACCAGATTGTTTCAGAAGACATAATCATTTTTGATGCCTCTGTCAATCGAATAGCATTGTCCTGTCTTGTATACTGTTAACTGTCGTGGTAAAATAAAGTGAATCTTTTGTTTTTGTGCCAAATAAATTGCAGAGATTGTTCTGAACACATTTTGTCTTAATATGTCCTTCACGATGAATATCCATATTCTGTTTTCTTTCGTTTTGCTATGTTATTAGTAATAGTAGTCATATAGAAAAATTACAAAACTATCAGTCAGTTATCATGGGACTATCATCATAGCACTCCGGACATGTCCCTAGGTGCTCTGATCATCGCCTCAACAAAATCCAGCAGCGTTCAGCGGCCCAACACGCCAAAACAAAACTAATGTCAGTGAAACAAAACACAAGAAACAACAAAACTAGAATGACAATTTAACAACACAAAGTAAACTACGAGCAATATACGGGTTATAGACCAAAAGTCAGTATAAAGATCGACTCAGTAGAAAGTCAGTGGTAATGATTACCATGTATGGTAGTTGTTAATTTAATAAGAAAATAGTCAACAAAAACAGTAAACAGCATCAGATAGAACACATAGAGTAAGAACAATTAAAAAAGAAAAGAAAAAGCAAGTGCGATTACACAGACAGGAACAATGGAAACATTTTTTCTTTCAAAATTGATTAAGCTAACAAGACAACATTCATGTAGAACTAATCATCTTCCACAGAACATAAATAGCTGTTGACCCTAGCAACAAACTAGAACAGCGGTTCTAAACCTATTCTCTTGATTCCTGATTCTCTTGTGTAATAGCTAAGTAAGCATACAACCAATTTGAACATTTGCATTAGAGGCATTTCTAATTGGGTACATATCACAAGACAAAAATTGATTTTGTTTCAGCGATGCTGATTACATAGTCTATAGCCGAAAGATTGGCTTAATTGCGCTGGGTTTTATCCCATATGGCTGCCCGTCTATTCAGCGTGTTCGTATCGCGTTGGACAACGGGTGACAAGTTCCCTGTGAGTGCGGGTTCAATTCCACGGGCTGGTAGAAAAACCACAGGTTCTCCTGATATACAGTGTTCGTGGCACCGAACCGAAGGGTTACGATTTTCATGGCACCGAGCCGAAGAACTGAAAGCTCAAGAGCTTCTGGATCAGTAAAAAAAAAATCCCATATGGCTCGGTATCTCTCTGCAGACATGTCATGCGGTCTGCTGAGAGTGCACAAAGCAGAACTCCGTAGCTCTGGCAATAGTCCTAGGAGTCTCTAGACAAAAAAATACACTAGTGAATAAAAAGTCGCGGTCCGGATTCGAATCCATAGTCCTCGGAACGGATGGAAATGGCGTAACCATTTAGCCACAGAGATCTACAGTCAGGAAGGTATACAACGAGTTACTTACCAATTCAGCTTTTTCTTTTTCTATAAGATTATGAAAATCATCGATATTGATTAATTCATTGATTGACAGGACCATTATCATTGCACTTCGGTGAGTAAGCATCGTGCTCGTTTCTTTCTCATAGAAGATCTCAGCTGCAGTGCACGAACTCCTAGCCGTGAAATCACCGATATATTTTCAATGGGATCAAAGTGTTAAATTATGTTATTCTTGATATTTTCAACCAGTTCACTTTCAGTTTACTAATTTCAGTGGTCACGAATATTTTCTACTTAGATAGTTCACTACGAGTGAGAAGTAATATTTATACGATAATCAATTTTGTCAATAATCAAAGTTTAAGATTATGAAAATAGATCTTGTATTTGCCAGTACTACAACTTACTAAAATATTTACTACAGTCAACTTTCCTCACATAGCAAATAGTACTTGCAGCAGTTTTCGATAGATACATGTAAGTTATCTTGATACTAGTGTTTCTCAGTTTGATATAGTCACATTTATAAGAAAATCAATTCTTTCTACTACTTAATAGTCTTCGCATAGTACATTCGTCAACAAGATTGTCTTCGTACAGTATTTCAACACGTCTTCATAAGTACTTACGACAGTCTTCAGTCTTCGTATATCGGGCTCGTACATCCGTACAGTTGCACAGCGCCGGTCGATGTATGCAGCTTCGCAGGCTAATCGCACAGTGCACAGTGCTAAGTGCCGCCGGCTGCAGCCCACGCGGTTACAGGCCGCAGGCGCAGTGAGCAGAAGTGTTCATCACAGGCTTCGTACAGGCTACGGCAATGCTCACGTGCTTCGCCAGTCAATGTACAAGTCTCTGCACAGTGCTTCTACAGTCTTCACGTATTCGCACAGTACTTCGCACAGTCTTCGCAGAGCTTCGACATGCTCCACCTGTATAAACATATCATTCCTATTTGTTATACTAATATCCTCCAATTTAACAACTTTTTACAAAAATGTGTACTATATTATCTTATCTTCTGTGAGTTTTAAGTGCACTACTAGACTCTAACTCTTATTTGACATTATTTAAATGAATATACTTTCCTTTAGCAAGCAATTGAAAACATGAAGATAGTGGTGTACATATTATATAGATAATTGTTCCCATTACTGAATTCTATCACAACAAACATTTCTAGTTTCCACGATTGCGGACATTTCTTCACTCCCTTACAGTTATAAGATATCATTGTTGCAACTGTATGTCGAATAATGTAAAGTCTAACTACAGTCAAATAAATGCATTGATAACCGTCGCAGGATAAATTTTCAATCAAAGCAGTTGTAACTATTATATATTTTCTTCAATATATATATATATAAAGAAACAACAAGTTAAATGGTTCGGACATGTAACAAGGTTACCACCAGACAGTCTTCCACAAAGAGCACTAGCACTCACATACAACGGCAACAGACACAGATTACGACCACGTAAAAGATTGTACGACGGAATATCCGAGGCACCTTGTATCTTCCACCTTGTCCCAGCGCATAAAGAGCTCACTCCAGTGGTCTCTTTTTTCGATCTAACACCGAAAACAAAACAGAATTATAGAATAGAGTAATTGCAACTAAAAAAACGCGGTTATCCAACAGAAAAAAACATTGATACCCAATTTGAGGTCGACATACAAAAGGTTGGGAATCCGTGAAGTAGAAACTCTCAAAGTGGGACAAAGAACACAGAATACGTATTGGCTGCTGTAATGGAGAAGGAAACGAACCAATTTAGAAAAAAGTAGAATCGTTAGACAATCTGGAGAAAATCAAGCACGTTAGCAAGACAGTTAGATTATATATGTCATATAAAGATGTAATAGCAAGAGAGTTGGAGGTGGTGGGGGTAAGGAGTGGGGTAGAAATATATTGATAAAATAATTTTGGCAACGGAGGAATTTTCTCCTCTCTCATATCCCAGAAGTATTCACTAACTTCTAAAACAATGAAAACGAGAAGAAACGATTTCGGCTCGAGCTCAATTATTGATGAAATAAATGGAAATGCTATGTTTAATGAAAGGAAGAAAGAATGACCAAAGTGAAAGAATAATTGTAGAAGCTCCGAAATCCAATAGAAAAATTAAGGATCTCCACGGTCAACTGAATATATTACAGACAGAAGGAAACAAGTATAAACTAGAAGTAATGATCAAGAATAACATCCAACCAAGTTGGTAGACAGAGATATAATAAGGGCAAGTGATATCCAAACTTGTGATAACATTGGAGGTCGATGTTTTGACATTGGAGGCTAATGTTTTCTCAAATAGTGTAGACAGAACGAAAAGAGATAACAATTGATCGTGTCTAGTATCTAAAAGGCCATAGATATCACTAACAAAAAGTCAGTTTTAGTGCATGTATTTTACTTATTGCAACGTATGAATGTAAGACATGAAATATTGCTTGGAATAGTTGAATCATATATTCATTCATATGAATGCAAGGGCTACGGAAGAATACTTAGAATACCAAGAACCTCAAATATAACAAATTGTCCATTTTGCAGCAGATTAGAAATGAAGAATCAAATTTGATAATGAAGATACAAATGAAATATCTCGAATATTGTGTCTTCTTCTTGAAATTTGATAATGAAGATACAAATGAAATATCTCGAATATTGTGTCTTCTTCTTGAAATTTGATAATGAAGATACAAATGAAATATCTCGAATATCGTGTCTTCTTCTTGAAATTTGATAATGAAGATACAAATGAAATATCTCGAATATCGTGTCTTCTTCTTGAAATTTGATAATGAAGATACAAATGAAATATCTCGAATATCGTGTCTTCTTCTTGAAATTTGATAATGAAGATACAAATGAAATATCTCGAATATCGTGTCTTCTTCTTGAAATTTGATAATGAAGATACAAATGAAATATCTCGAATATCGTGTCTTCTTGAAATTTGATAATGAAGATACAAATGAAATATCTCGAATATCGTGTCTTCTTCTTGAAATTTGATAATGAAGATACAAATGAAATATCTCGAATATCGTGTCTTCTTCTTGAAATTTGATAATGAAGATACAAATGAAATATCTCGAATATCGTGTCTTCTTCTTGAAATTTGATAATGAAGATACAAGAATATCTCAATATCGTCTTCTGAAATTTGATAATGAAGATAATAATATCTCGAATATCGTGTCTTCTTCTTGAAATTTGATAATGAAGATACAAATGAAATATCTCGAATATCGTGTCTTCTTCTTGAAATTTGATAATGAAGATACAAATGAAATATCTCGAATATCGTGTCTTCTTCTTGAAATTTGATAATGAAGATACAAATGAAATATCTCGAATATCGTGTCTTCTTTAATTTATAATGAAGCTACCAATGAACATATCTCGAATATCGAGCTTTTCTTGACATTTGATAATGAAGATACAAATGAAAATCTCGAATATCGTGTCTTCTCTGAAATTGATATGAAGATACATGAAATATCTCGAATATCTGTCTTCTGAAATTTGATAATGAAGATACAAATGAAATATCTCGAATATTGTGTCTTCTTCTTGAAATTTGATAATGAAGATACAAATGAAATATCTCAATATCGTGTCTTCTTCTTGAAATTGATAATGAAATAAATGAAATATCTCGAATATCGTGTCTTCTTCTTGAAATTTGATAATGAAGATACAAATGAAATATCCGAATATCGTGTCTTCTTCTTCAAGCTCCATATCAACCACTATTTGGGACGTGTAGAGATCCGAGTCAGAGCGATTTTGGTTGTACCATTTATACGTCTAAAGTAGCAGGGCATCCGATTTCTGCGACGTTTTATTTACTAGTGTAGCTTCCTAAGAAATACCTCTGTCGACTTTTACGACATGCCTTGAAGATTGCAGTGTTACTATTCTTTGCTCCTCTTATGAACCCCGACAACACAAGGGCGTCTCAAACGTATAAAACAACATGATTCTCTGGAGAATATTCTTCTGGTGGGTATAACAAGAAGATGATGGGTACAAGTTGTCGTAGACGAGTTGAGTAGAATTGCGGTACAAGCATGACACGGGACAAAGATGTATTTAGAATTGCTGTCACATTAGCCAATATTCGACAATAGTACGCTTGATGATGTTTGATTATGATGATGAGTATTACTGGTACAGACCGCCCGAGTGGTTACCGGGGCCCAAATTTGGGGTGTAAAAATATAACCACTGTTACCTGCCACGCATGTCGTAAGAGGCGGCTAAGGAGGTTTGGATGAAATCGGATGCACATGTCCTAAACGTGTAGAAATCTATGCATTTAGGGCCTACCAAACCAATGTGCAACGTATACACGTTCTTGGCAAAGATCAAACATATCACAAAGAGTGATTAAAATTGGTCGTAAAGAACGAACGCAAAGAAGGAGAAGAAGACGGGTACAGAAAGAATACAATACCAATATAACATTGAAACAAGAGAAAAGCAATATATTATTTGTTTCTGACAGCAAATGTCTGCCTAGTATTCTCAGAGTAAGAGCTATTATCTTCTTAGTTCTAATCTTGGCTAGACAATATACATTTTATATTGAACAGCTGATATCAGTAAGTAAGAGAAATAATTTCCCGCCTGCCCCCGCGTGTTCGTGGGCGCGTTGGACTACGGATGACAAGCTCCCTGTGAGTGCGGGTTCAATTTCGCGGACTAGCAGAAAAGCCACAGGTTCACCAGATTCACGGTGTTCGTGGCACCGAACCGAAGGGTTACGATGTCCATGACACCGAGTCGAAGAGCTGGAAAGCTCAAGTGCTTCTGCATCGGAAATAAAAAGAGAAATAATTTATTAATATTGAAGATATTACGGTGGGATTATTTTTTCAAGTGAAAGCTTCTAATGTCGATCTATCATTAATTAAGTTTGAAAATAATTATGGAAGTCAAGATTTGTTGGAGTGATGTTGCCCGCATAGACCATCATATACCGTTGGTCAATAACAAATACGGGTTTAACATCGTATTCCTGGGTGGAGGTACTGGTACAGACAATGATCAGAGAAATTACCTTTATTTTTGTCCCTGGGAACGTGGGAGTTAGGGGTAATGAACGAGCTGATAGATTGGCTGGCTTGGCTACAATATCAGAGGGGGCTGCAATGGATCGAAGTGACATTCTTCACGCATTGAGAGAGTCTTTCCGGACAGAGGAGTTTCAGGGCTGTAAATCCCACTCGCTGACCAGATTGAAAGAAATGGGTGTCAATATTGGTGCAGACCGAAAAGAACGACGTACTAAATATGCAAAGAGATTGATTAATCAACATCGAACTGGCGTGTTGGGTCGCTGGACGCTGCTGGATTTGCTGAGACGGAGATCGGAGCACCTATGGACATGTCCGGAGTGCTATGATGATAGTCCTCATATAACTGATAACTGATAACCGTATTCCTCAACATACCACATGATATGTAAGCGGTTTATACATGGTGTTCAAGATAAAAGCAGCCTTGTCGGGAAGCATCGTCGTCAAGGGAGCTAATCTGGCATATGTTTATGAAAATGAGTAGGTTCAGTTATGACGTAGTATAGGTCAAGGTTGTGCGATTGTGTGTAATTGTAGTGCGGGCAGGGGCGATGAACAAATGTGACGTAGGACGGGCTAGTCAGAGCCTGTTTAAATAGTAAATAGACACAACACAATAAGTAACTGACAACTTTTGATTTGTCAATCGGGCCGCTTTTTTCTTGAATATCCTTTATATCATGTTGGTTGCATACTGTGTGTAGAGTTGGGGATTACATTTAATAATCGGAATCACATACCATATCATAAGTAGCAGAGAACGCAATGGAATCTTTTGAAATAAATTGTTACAGAAAAATGCTTCGAACGTCCTAGACAAAGATGAAAAAAATGAACTTCGTACAAATACTGAACATCAAAGAGCATTGGCTCATAGAGGACATCATGTATCTGAAACTGAAAAATGTTGTGGTCACATTAAACGTCACATTGGATTGGACAGAACAGTAATGGAGAGCATGGTTCCTCGAAGACGAGGCAGGGAATGACCAATACGACAATGGCAGCAGGATATTAACGAAACTTTATACATGAAGGCAGTGCTTTTCATAGTTTATTTAGGCGAACTGTCATGATAGCAACGTTTTGCAAAGGACATGTTACATGATGATGATGATGATGATACATATAACGAAAGTCTATCGTCTGACATTGCAGACGGAAGCAGACACGATGGTACACTGCTTTTTTAGCCATTAGATCAGAAGCAAATAACCTTTACTATCCATTCATCCAGTGAGGATTATCAGAATGACTACATCCTGAAGATTCAATCAATTTCAGTCATACAAATGTAGCATATCACAGCCCTGCTGTAAACCGTAGCACAACGTACCTTATATTCACACACTCACATAACTGAAACCACAAATATATACGTTTGACGTGAGCAACCTTTTAGATGTCATGAAACTTTGATGATGGGGAGGACCGGATAAAAGGACATAAATGAATAAAACATAAACCTAAAATTAATAATCACATAAACCTTCAATAAATTACTTACTTTGTATGCGCAACGTAATATAATGTAGACTAAATAATACAAAGGGATGGTAGATGTCTTAGGGGATTGTTTGGGAAGGACAAGAGAGAGTGGATAATGGAAGAGAGAGAAAGAAATGGGTAAAAAATATCAATGCGTAACTTATATATTCTACACAAAGAATTATGTTTGAACTTGCCGACCAGGCAATTCTAAATAGTGTGGTGTTTTGCTGATTACAATGAACAATGTGTTATCAATATTAACTTAGAGTTATCCCAAAGATGTATCCCGATCATCATCATCAGGTGCCGTCTCCACATCGAAGGTTTGCTGCAATGAATCTCCAGCATCCTCTGTCTTTCGCCTTGGTGTTGCACACTGCCAGACTGTAACCTGTCCATTTCTTAAAGTTTCCCTCCCACTTATCTCTCGGTCTTCCTCTTGCTCTTTCCCACGGGCGTCACTAGGGGGTGCGGGGGTGCAGGTCACACTGGTGACACCATCAAGGGGTGACACCAAAATAAAAAAATTACAAATTTGACAAAGCAGACATAGCTCTGTCTAGTCGGGTTTCATAACCGTTCATCGTTAAATACATGCAGGCACGGGGTGCCACCATGCAGAGCGTCTGGTGCTTAAATGAATAAGATTCAGAGCTGTTCGGAGCCTCGGAGTCGGAGTAGAATCGTGGGTCATTTGCAAACGCGCCAATTAATGACGTGTGGAGTCATGTGGTTGCAGAAAATTACAGACGTTGTTTACAGGCTCGTTTTTTATGTAAATAATTATTTTTGTGAAATTTTATAATTTTATCAATATGTTTTACCTGAAGTATTGAAGTTATATTGTTCAATTGTTTTCTTTCTTATGTCCTTATTAACTTTTTGACTTATTTGACAAACATTACTATATGCGATTATATATGGTACAGGAACACTCGGAAGAAGACCATGGTGAAAGTCTAGAGGGTGACACCAGAGTTTACCGCACTGGGTGACACCAACCCAAGTGACGCCACTGCTCTTTCCCCTCTACTTGCTCCTCTAGTAAATGTTTTATCATGGTGTCATGTCTTTTTATGTGCCCAAAATACTTTACTTGACTGAATTTTATTTCTCTTAATAATTGTTTCTTCATTCCTATTTTTCCTAAAACTTGTTTATTTGTCTGTTTTTCTTTCCATGAAACTCTGCCTATTCTTCTATGTATCCAATCTCAAATGCATCAATTCTGTCTTCTAACTGCTTGTTCATTGTTCATGTTTCCGAGCCATACATTAATATAGGATATATATAGAATTTGATCATTCTCATTTTTAGCCTCTTTGTAATTTGTTTGGATGTCAGTAACTTTCTCATACTATTGAAATTATCCTTGGCCATTCCTATTTCTTTTAATTTCTGTTATACATCTGCCATCATCTGGTATCATCTGACCAAGATATAAGAAACTTTTACTTGATGTAGTAATTCTCCATGTATTTTTATATTCATTTTAGGTTTCTCCATTTCCTTGTTGATTACCATAGTTTTTGTTTTCTGTATGTTAATGTCTAATCTATATTCCTTGCTAGTTCTGTCCAATTGGTCCACTAGTTCTTGTAATTCTTGTTCACTTTCTGCTACCAGTACTATGTCATCTGCATATTTTAAGTTGTTTATTATTTTCCCAGTGATCTTGAGTCCTGGCATTCCCTCTAGTTGTGTGAAGATTTTCTCTGTGTAGATGTTAAATAGACTTCTATTCTCTTTTAATTTCTGTTATACATCTGCCATCATCTGTTATCATCTGACCAAGATATAAGAAGCTTTTTACTTGATGTAGTAATTCTCCATCAAGTAATATCCATACAAAGTAAAAAAACAATTAATCCCCAGTCCATCGTTCTAGGAATGTATGCGTTTCTTTGTCCATTTCTCGTTTATTGTTTAACATTGTCATCGTATAACTTGTTACAAAAAATTTGTCACTTTCAACTACTACGTTACACATACAAGCCACCCCCCTCCACACCAATTCCGTCCACTCATCATTTAACAAATGCATAGACAAAGCAACATTAATCTTGAAATCTCAGATGCTTCCCGAGCTAAGAAAACACCACCGTCTTCTCAGTTTTTTATTATCAAACACATATAACCATAATGTCATCCCAGCATCTTCCTTAGCTTCCCCGTCTACAGGGGTTTGGCTTGATCATGTTTCTTATTTTAATAGTTAGATATTTGATCAATCATTTTTAAAGAACACCGTGGATGGAAGGGAGGGATTCTGGTCTGAAACTTTTTCGTTGCTTTCATATTAATGTAGAATCTGTATTATAATTTTGAGATATTATGACTTAAATGAGTAGAAAAATTTAGTTTTCAAAATATGTCAACACGTTGCCATGGAAACAATAAAAAATGGCCGTCAAACACAAAATATTAAATCCCTAAGGCTCTGAAAGTAAAGAATATAAATGAATTCTGTTATCACTTTAGGTGAGCAATTGTAATATCTAAAACATTACACATGATTTTTAGGATATATTAAATATTACATTTTAATGAATTTTTGGTAAACACACCCCCAAAAACAGTTTTTAACGAATTTTGAGGGAATTTTTACACAAAAATTTATTAAAATTTAAATATTCAATATATCCTAAAAATATATATTTCAGATATTACAATTGCACACCTCAGAGTGAAAACAGAATTCATTTACATTCATTAGATTCAGAGCCTTAGGATTTGAAATTTTGTTTTTTGCGGCCATTTTGTATTGTTTCCATGGCAACGCTTCGACGTTAAAAAAATACTTTTTATACTATTCTAAGTAATAATCTTTTAAAATGGTTATACAAATTTTACATTAATGTGAAAACAATGAAAATAGCTTCATGATCACCATACTACCGAATCCCCCTTAACAAATCATTATAATATTATTAAATATTATTAGCTCCAACAAAGAAGTATTTGTTTATTAGAAGTTACTGTCGAAAGAAAATGGAAAACATTGTGTTTGTTGGAATGCAGCATTTCATGGAGTGCACATATTAATTAGCACATTACTTTACAATCAGATCATATCTGCACACAGGACATCTAGTTAAGGATAGGAAAGGGCCCTTATTGTTATATTCCCTCGTATTTCTTAAGATATGTCTAATACACCGCCAGCGTCGTTTCTTCACCTCTTTGATCCCTGGGATCTGCCTTGCTTTCCTCATAGTCATCCCCTTTGTGATGGTTTGATAACTTTAGTGACATTTAATTTACGTGTTAAAGTTTATAACTGGAGTGAATGATTTCATATGCTTCGCAATAAAATCTTGATCGACTTGAAGGTAACGATCGTCATACTTTTGAAACTTATAGACTCACATAAGAAAACCAAATAACCTGTGAGGGAAATTCTCACTATCCAGAGCAGGGGCGGCTCGTCATTAAGGGTCATGGGGCCCGGCCCCACCACAAACCGAAAGGGAATAACTTCCCGGAATAGACAAATAATAGTAAATATTCCAAAACCATGATTTTTCCGAACATTTGTGTCTGGCCCCACCGAGGAAAATGACCACGAGCCGCCACTGATCCAGAGCTACTATTTACGCGTTCCATTAAGCGTCATTATCATCTCTATCGTCATATAATAAGTGGACCAGTTTTCTTAAACACTAGAAAAGACGACAATATACTTTGCTAAAACTAACTTGAACACAAACGCGAGAACAAAGTGTGGAGAAGGTTACTCAAGTGCTTGACAATAACATCTCTAAAATGTGTTTCTAGACACGCTCTAAGAATAGAGGCGGCAACTATGTGACTTAAAGGTTCCCGCTGGAGGTTATTTTGGAGACGTTCTTTTATTTCATACTAGTATTACTTGTCAGTCCTTTTCCCTAGATAGAGAACAGTAGACTTTAGTCGCACCGACTGAACCAGTATCCAATACTCGCCAAGCGCTTGAGTAAAAACTAGATATATATTGAAGAACATGATACGCTGATTAGCAACCTTACAAATGTAAATCTAAGCTTCTTAAACAAATGACTAAAAGACACGTTTTAGAACAAGGAAGAGGGAGGAAAATATAGACATACCACAAGACCTGAACATCGTGATAAATTGGTTCATAAACAAAAGTATGTCTCAAAAACTGGTATATTTAATTTTAATTGTGAATTGGTTCACATAAATCAATAATAGAGGGATGGGCAGTGCTCCTGAAAGACTAAGGAGACAACCAGTACGACGGTGGAAATAAGACATAAATATAGCGTGTGTCTATTGTCTATTCCCAGGTGGAAGATGTAGTTGGCTGTCCACTCTTGCCGTTAAGCGTAGGGATAGGAGCTTTAATTTGCGTTCTAGGGCGAGATGAGTCGCCCTTGTTGTATTGTATCCGTGTTTATGTAGTGTCGTCTTGATATTGTCTATCCATCTTTTCTTGGTCTTTCCTTAGCTCTAGTACCCGATCTATTTTTATTGTATGCTGTTATTGGTGGTTGGTTGTATTCCATTTTCATTAAATGTCCAAACCACTGCATTTGTTGTCTTTCGATATATTCGGTGCATGAAGTTATGCCCACTCTGTTTCTGATGTCCCCATTTCGTTTTCTATTTCTTTCCTGGTGACCTCCACTGCCTTCCTCAAGCATTTCATTTCACACTTGGTGAGCTTTCTGTGGTGTGTTGATGGAAGAGACCACCAAGTTTGGCACTGGTAACAAAGTGTTGGTAGGAAAATACTTTTTAACATCTGTCTTTTCACCACCATCTTGATCTTTGGGTGTTGTAGTAATGGTGCGTGTGTCTTTCAGACAGAATGGGGTGAGAGAAATGTTCTGAAAAGAACATGCCACAAGAGGAAAAATTTAATGTTCTCATACGGAGACCAAGTACTTTATATGCAATAGAGAAACTACGAGTAAATACTTATTTGTTATATCTTCTTCCTCTTCACCCTTCATCCCATGGGAGGCATAGGTCCACAACCAAGCCTTTCCGAGCCTGCCTATCCAATGCATCTTTTTTAGATCTCTATACTCTCTCCCTATTTTTTTTTTGTCCATAGTCCGTCCTTGCGGGGTTCTTCTTCTTTCTCGGGTGGCGAGCTTTGAATTTTCGTGTAGTGGTTTCTGTAGCTATCTAGTATTTTTACGGGATGGGGTATCTAGCCCAACGTCCAACCTCCATACCTCCACTCCAACCTCCATCGTCTCTAACGCCATGCGAGTCAGGTAACAGTGGTTTTATTCTTTACACCCTAATTTGGACCCCGGTAACCACTAAGGAGCTATTTGATACAGGAAAACTAAATACTTATATCTGTCTAAGAAAAATGTAAGATTGTGTTTGACATATAAACATTAAAGATTTGTATCTGAGATAAAGAAACTAAAACTGCTAATTTAGCAGAAGTAGTCACGTGACCAAAGACAAGATAGACGGCGGCAGACATAAATACAAAGTTAGGGACATCTTTACTGTAAGGCACTGAAAATATGAACATCCGAACTGAGAATCAGTACTAACAACATACGTTTGTGAAAATCCATGTATTCCTACGATAGTCGGCATGGCACACATAATGTTTTACTACTAGCTCGTAGATGATATATTACTACTAGACATGTAAGTAGATACAACTACTAAAAACGTGTTTCTGTTAATATTAATGTTATCCCGCAAGACATGAAAAATACAACTACAAATGCTGCTTTAATAACATGTCCAACTCTTTCTTTTCAGTTCAGTCATTCCTTTGAACCGATAACACTTATTCAGATATAATTAACAGACATTCATTTGTGTTAAACATGTTGACGATTACGAGAAATATGGCAATATTTGTCAATTAGCAACAAAATTAGTTTTATTTTAGTTCTGTAAGGTTTAGATTTCTTTGCTTTGTTGTGCATTGACAACAATTCTAAAATAAACGTTTTAAATGAATATACACATTCATCTCGAGATTGGATGTAACCGTCTAGAGCAACTTTACAGGAACATTTGTTGTGAGCTAAAGTGGAGTTTTGTTAAGCATGTGTTAACTGTTATAAAACAAATCAGCTACTTTCTTTTACAGAAGCGATTTTGTTTGTAAGAAGTACACAGAGAAGATAATAGCAGTGAGGTAAAACGAGAAGATTGTAGGAAAATTAAAAACTGAGAAGAAAGTGGAATTGCTAAAATACACAATGTGTTTCTTGTTTTAAAGATTAAAGTGATTATTATGATTGAGAGTAAAGACGAGATAATGCACGTTAAAGGCAGATAAAAAGTAAATATATACTCGTGCAATACTATTCAACATAAATGTAATAAAAACTGAACGATTACAGGGAAACAAAATTGATACCGTCTTGGATTTATATTTTGAAATCAGGTAAAAGATTTGGATGGATACAATTCGCTAAATTTGATCATGCACTTACGTGAGCAAATGTTTATGTTTAGTAATATATATATCAAAGATAAGCTGCAATAGATCTCTGACTTGTGTGGGGTTTTTTCTGCACAACCGTTCTCTTATCATATATTTACATCTTCCCAACTATGAAAGCTACCCTATTGCCAACATCTTCCAATTCCTGATTAGGATGTCCAGATATCTTAGAACAATGAGAACAGACATACACAATTTCATTAAACATTACTATATATATATATATATATAAATATTTATATGGTTGACTTTGTTCATTAGATAACAGTTTATCTATTTATTTACACATATATCTACGCAAATTATATATATATATAAGAATATGTGTGCATACCTGGTAGAATAAATAAGTAATAAAAGACTTCAAGAACTAACTGTTCTGGAATACATAAATAAAGAGATACAAAGATAATGGTGATGAATTATGCAAGTCCTCAGGATGAAACCCCCCCCCAAAAAAATCCAGCACCTCATAGAAAAGTAGGTCAATGGGCAAATGGAAGTGAGTTTTTGAAGCAGAGCTCAAAGTTATAAATAGTGCTTGTGTTGAGGTAGAAAGAAAGACATGGAATCGAATTGAGTGAAAATTCATTGTCTTATGTGATTGATTGATTGATTGATTGATAGGACCATCATTATTGCACTTCAGTAAGTGACCTTGAATGATCCAATCTCTTTCTTACACAGGAAGACCTCAGCAGCAGTGCACGAACTCCGTAGCAGAGTGAGGGTCCCCGATGTAATTTGAAGATAGTGAAAATATTTTTCTAGAAATTGTAGTTTTAATTTTTTTCTAAAACATTTTGCAAGGGCACCGGCTTTTCAGCATGCTCTTCTCGATTGTGAACTGCCAACGGGATTTGTTACGTGCTTATTAAATTTAACACGGGACCTACGTTTTATCGTCCGTCTCCAGCAGTACTAGGAACTCGATCACACCTACACTGAGATCAGGATCTCTGGAAAAATATCCAGATGGCTCCACGAGGGAGCGAACATGGTACCTTTGGCACGAAAGCCAAGCAACTAACCTCTACGCCACATGTCTTTGGGTTCGATGAGTTTTGGTGATGATGAACATATGTATGTAAAACCCTTATATACGCACATATATATATATATATATCTAGACGTTCACTAACCCAAGTAACAACATTTATTCTATCATCTCAACGTAACATCAATTTGTCCTCTTTATTGACATCTTTCTGTTACTATGTGTTATGATTATTTTCATAGAAAATGGATCATATGTATTCAGTAACCTGCTGCCTTGCAGGTTTTGGCTGGGGGCAGTCAAAGGCTAACGCAGATAGAAGCCAGTAAACGCGTTGAAATCGAACACATCACCAAAGGATAAGCACCAGAGCTTCAAATGGTACTGAAGATTGTGAAAGTACACCTGTTCTTGGTGTTGGGCTGTTATATATCACAATTAGAATGATAAATACGGCCGTAAAAGAAGGATTGAGAGGAGAAAATTATGTATCCTGTGTACCATTTTTCTCAGACGGTAGCTACTACCATCGTTTAGTTAAGTACACAGCACATCACCATTGCTGATTGAACCAATTAGTCTTTAAGTGCTTCGATCTCTTCTTCAGAAAGTCCCTGAGCTTGTGGCAACTAACGTCACCGCGGATTTGTTGATTTACTATTCTTCTTTGACTCTAATTATAGAACGTCTATCTAGCTGCACCACATTTGATTTGATATTCTTGTAACTTGGTTATGGTTGCAGATTCACATACATTTCCTGAATCGTTTATACACACACACACACACACTGTCTCTCTCTTAGGACATTCAGAATATCAGTCCGGTGCATTGCTTTGTCCGCTTTCTACAATACCACAATTCTATCGGCCCGTTCATTCTGCTTTACGACTCCGTGTCCTGGTATAAATTTTAATTGATTTTAGTCAGTCTAAAAAAATCCAACGATTACCTTCGAGCCAAGTTCACCTCAATCTTCCTGAGCATACGCGTTGAGTATTCGAGGAAAGATGCATAGATTCAAGTCTGTCACTTCAGTCAGACAACTGTTTTAGTTACATCCACAACCCCATATTCAGACTATTTGTAACTACGGAAACCCAGTTTTCCTAACATCACACTGACTTGAGAAGTGAAAACATATGAGCTCCGTATGTACCAAAACACTGTCATATCTGTGTAAATGATCACAATGCCCTTAAATAGGATCTCATAAATCCTCTCCTGATCTTTTGCCTCCTCATACATACATACATGCATACATACACATTACTTGAGAGGACATATTAGTTGTTACATGCTGGTAAAGATATTGTGGTGGAGATCGAGAATCTATGGACATTTTTGTAGTGCTGTGATAACAATTCTCACTAATCACTAATGGTGCAGGTTTATGGTCACTATAGTAGGGCCCTAAGTTTCCCCATCTGCACACAGTAGTGTGTGGACGGGATACAAGTGCCAGATCGATTACACTGTCTGTATTTGTGGTCGACTGGCAATTTTGGTAACACCGTCACTATTGACGCACAAAAGGTTTATGTTTCAAGTGCTTGTTCAAGCTTCTCAATCTGTATATTATAATTCTGGAGAGCTGAGATTGAAGATTGTAGTTGAACAGCACAACATGTAAATGAGCAGACTCATCAATCAAAATGGAACTGGTGCGATCAGTAAATGGACGCTGCTGGAGATACTGTGAAGGCGATCGGAGCACTTAAGGACATGTTTAAAGTGCAATGAAGATATTCCAAACTGACACTGAAACAGTGTATATTAGAGGACATGTTTCTTCCTAATCTCTCGTTTGCGTAGAAATTGCCACATATAAAAAATGGCATATCTCTAATGACTGTTACTAACATAACATCCGTGAAGCGTAGCTGTAATGACTGTTACTAACATAACATCCGTGAAGCGTAGCTGTAATGACTGTTACTAACATAACATCCGTGAAGCGTAGCTGTAATGACTGTTACTAACATAACATCCGTGAAGCGTAACTGTAATGACTGTTACTAACATAACATCCGTGAACAAATCATCTAACTCTCTGTGTGATTCTCAGACAGCTTTTGCGTGTATCACTCTTTAGTTCAACTACACGTCAACACCAACCTCTATTCATACAAAACATTACAAAGTTGTTTTCATTCAAAAAGGCAAGTTTTGCTGCAAAACATGTTATGTTTCTTTTAATCTTTTGTGAGATATCGCTGAATTTCGTGTGTACACTTGTGTTTCATAGGACCACAACAAGCAAAATGTATTAGCAAAGTGGCATAGGGAATTGCAATAATATAATTAACATTGCAAATCAGGAAGCGGAAGTTCAAAAGAGATATGATCACACAATTCAGAATAGCAATCAACACGCACGTTCCTGCGGAACGAAAGGTATGTGTTTATGTGTCTGACATTTATTTTACTGCTTTAGAGATTTGTTTATGTGTGCAACGTGACGATGTTACATGTATGTTTATGTATGCAATATGAATATTTGTTATGTATGTTTACGTATACAATATGAATATTTGATATGTGTATTATTATAGGGTATGAATAACCAGCTTGGCTTTGTATTATGTGATGTCTGCTACTATGTGATACTGGTATATTGAGCGTCTACATTTATCTAAATATGATATATTTGTTATTATGGTTTGGATACATTTGGCGTCACGATGGCCTGGAAAGAAAAATACTAGAGGGCAGGGTCCCAGAAAGCAGAGGCAGACCAAGAAGAAGATATTAAAGAAACCATGAATATGATGGTCATCGACGAAGTGGGCGAACTGTATAGAGACAGAGTGAATCTCAGATGCTCTCAAAGAGAGCAATGTCCTATAAAGGATACGCACCTTGATGATGATGATGACATACATTTGAGCCACGACAGAAAAGTGGTTAGGTCACTCACTTCTTAGGTGCGTGGTTCGAGTTCAATTCCACAGTGGAATTTTCATTTTCCAGTTGTAATGCTTTCATATCCACCCAGTCTAAATTGAGTTCATATTTTTTCATTTGGTACATATACTTGGTCATATACTTGGTCATATACTTGGTCATATACTTGGTACATACACTTGGTGCATATACTGGTGCATATACTTGGTGATATACTTGGTCATATCTTAGGCATTACTTGTGCATATGACTTGGTGCATATACTGGTGCATATTGGTCAATACCTGGTGCATAATGGTCATACGTACATATATTTGTACATATCTTGGTACAATACGTGATGTTGACCACATCACCCGTCGTGTGCTGATGGTCACACATCACCCGTCGTGTGCTGATGGTCACACATCACCCGTAGTGTGCTGATGGTCACACATCACCCGTCGTGTGCTGATGGTCACACATCACCCGTCGTGCTGATGGTCCACATCACCCGTCGTGTGCTGATGGTCACACATCACCCGTCGTGTGCTGATGGTCAGACATCGCCCGTCGTGTGCTGATGGTCCCACATCACCTGTCGTGTGCTGATGGTCACACATCACCCGTCGTGTGCTGATGGTCACACATCACCCGTCGCGTGCTGATGGTCCACATCACCCGTCTGTGCTGATGGTCACAATCACCCGTCGGTGCTGATGGTCACCATCACCCGTCGTGTGCTGATGGTCACAATCACCCGTCGTGTGCTGATGGTGCACATCACCCGTCGCGTGCTGATGGTCACACATCACCGTCGCGTGCTGATGGTCGACATCACGTCTGTGCTGATGGTCCCAATCACCGTCGGTGCTGATGGTCACACATCACCCGTCGGCTGATGGTCCATCACCCGTCGTGTGCTGATGGTCAATGACAAATGGGCTAACAACATATTCCCACTTCTTCATGGTATGAACATGCTATTGCTATACATACTTACTAGAAAGAGTTGAAACATTAATTTTTGGTCGTTTTTTTCTCTTTGCTCATGACATGCTTTTCAACGTTAGGATATACAAAGACGTCAGGCATGTGTCTTCGAAATACGCTTCAATATATGCTTGCTTATACCACCTTGATAGTTTCACTATTCATTGTTTGTGTGAGAAGCGTTTGACATTAAAACTATTGTACTCGTACTTGAAAAGTCGTGATCTAGCAGCCGGCTGTTGCGTAAACAAAAAAATTAGACAGGTTTATGTGACCTGGAAAACACAATTGTCAAACAATGAATGATAAAATATTTTTATTCGTGTTCTTCTTACTGTTTTTTCTCTTGGCACTGTTGCATGGCGCTAATGTTACATGACATAACTAGTTGATTTGTTGTTTCTAGTATATGATATAGCCCTGGTGTTGTTTCTAGTATATGATATAGCCCTGGTGTTGTTTCTAGTATATGATATAGCCCTGGTGTTGTTTCTAGTATATGATATAGCCCTGGTGTTGTTTCTAGTATATGATATAGCCCTGGTGTTGTTTCTAGTATATGATATAGCCCTGGTGTTGTTTCTAGTATATGATATAGCCCTGGTGTTGTTTCTAGTATATGATATAGCCCTGGTGTTGTTTCTAGTATATGATATAACCCTGGTGTTGTTTCTAGTATATGATATAGCCCTGGTGTTGTTTCTAGTATATGATATAACCCTGGTGTTGTTTCTAGTATATGATATAGCCCTGGTGTTGTTTCTAGTATATGATATAGCCCTGGTGTTGTTTCTAGTATATGATATAGCCCTGGTGTTGTTTCTAGTTTATGATATAACCCTGGTGTTGTTTCTAGTTTATGATATAACCCTGGTGTTGTTTCTAGTATATGATATAGCCCTGGTGTTGTTTCTAGTATATGATATAACCCTGGTGTTGTTTCTAGTATATGATATAGCCTGGTGTTGTTTCAGTATATGATAAAACCTGTTTGTTGTTCTAGTTTGATAATCCTCTATTTGTTTCTATGATTACCTGTTGTTGTTTTAATTTTATGTTGTAACGCCTGGTGTTGTTTCTAGTATGCTGTATATAGACCCTGGTGTTGTTTCTAGTATATGATATAACCCTGGTGTTGTTTCTAGTATATGATATAGCCCTGGTGTTGTTTCTAGTATATGATATAGCCCTGGTGTTGTTTCTAGTTTATGATATAACCCTGGTGTTGTTTCTAGTATATGATATAGCCCTGGTGTTGTTTCTAGTTTATGATATAACCCTGGTGTTGTTTCTAGTATATGATATAACCCTGGTGTTGTTTCTAGTATATGATATAGCCCTGGTGTTGTTTCTAGTATATGATATAACCCTGGTGTTGTTTCTAGTATATTATATAGCCCTGGTGTTGTTTCTAGTATATGATATAGCCCTGGTGTTGTTTCTAGTATATGATATAACCCTGGTGTTGTTTCTAGTATATGATATAGCCCTGGTGTTGTTTCTATCATGTTTGTAATAATAGTCTTCTTTTCTTTCGTATCGCAGCTTGATAATCCATCTAATTTTCGCTGATAATTAACCACGATTACTGTAATTTTTTATTATTTTAATTTTATGTTGGTTTCCAATTCTGGCACTGGTAGCAACATTTTGTGATAACATGCCTACACAGTTCTACATGCCTCGTATGCCAAAGAACCGCGTCCACGAAGTGTGCGCCAGGCTGATCTGTCTTGAGCAACATTCTCCAATTTGTCGACATCTATGCCACATAATTGTATCAAGTTCTTGAGTTTGTCTTTGACCACGAATGTAGTCATCTGGTAGCTGACAATACTGGGGAGGAATGTTGCTGTATACACTGAAGGGTCTATGCATCTTTTTGCAAAACCTGACCAAATCTTTTCTTAATAGCTCTTGTGTTGGGGTCATGTCCAAGTGGTAGGAAGCATACAGGCAACTGCTTCTAATATTAACATGAAGGTCGAAACTGTTATTGGTGTTTGCTTACCAATCATAATCTGAGACTCATTTTACTAGTGTTCTTCTTCTTTGCGTTTGTTCTTTACTAGTGTTCTTCTTCTTTGTGTTCGTTCTTTACTAGTGTTCTTCTTCTTTGTGTTTGTTCTTGACTAGTGTTCTTCTTCTTTTTTGTGTTTGTTCTTTACTAGTGTTCTTCTTCTTTGTGTTTGTTCTTTACTAGTGTTCTTCTTCTTTGCGTTTGTTCTTTACTAGTGTTCTTCTTCTTTTCGTTTGTTCTTTACTAGTGTTCTTCTTCTTTGTGTTTGTTCTTTACTAGTGTTCTTCTTCTTCTTTGTGTTTGTTCTTTACTAGTGTTCTTCTTCTTCTTTGTGTTTGTTCTTTACTAGTGTTCTTCTTCTTTGTGTTTGTTCTTTACTAGTGTTCTTCTTCTTTGTGTTTGTTCTTTACTAGTGTTCTTCTTCTTTGCGTTTGTTCTTTACTAGTGTTCTTCTTCTTCTTTGTGTTTGTTCTTTAATAGTGTTCTTCTTCTTTGTGTTTGTTCTTTACTAGTGTTCTTCTTCTTCTTTGTGTTTGTTCTTTACTAGTGTTCTTCTTCTTTGTGTTTGTTCTTTACTAGTGTTCTTCTTCTTCTTTGTGTTTGTTCTTTACTAGTGTTCTTCTTCTTCTTTGCGTTCGTTCTTTACTAGTGTTCTTCTTCTTCTTTGTTCGTTCTTTACTAGTGTTCTTCTTCTTCTTTGGTTCTGTTCTTTACTAGTGTTTTTCTTCTTCTTTGTGTTTGTTCTTTACTAGTGTTCTTCTTCTTTGTGTTTGTTCTTTACTAGTGTTCTTCTTCTTTGTGTTTGTTCTTTACTAGTGTTCTTCTTCTTTTCGTTTGTTCTTTACTAGTGTTCTTCTTCTTCTTTGTGTTTGTTCTTTACTAGTGTTCTTCTTCTTTTGTGTTTGTTCTTTACTAGTGTTCTTCTTCTTTGTGTTTGTTCTTTACTAGTGTTCTTCTTCTTCTTTGTGTTTGTTCTTTACTAGTGTTCTTCTTCTTCTTTGCGTTTGTTCTTTACTAGTGTTCTTCTTCTTCTTTGCGTTCGTTCTTTACTAGTTTCTTCTTCGTTCTTTGTGTTCTTTTCTTTGTTGTCTTAGTGTTCTTCTTCTTTGTTGTTTAGTGTTTTTCTCTTGGTTTGTTCTTACTAGTCTTCTTCTTTGTGTTTGTTCTTTACTAGTGTTCTTCTTCTTTTTGTTTGTTCTTTACTAGTGTTCTTCTTCTTTGTGTTTGTTCTTTACTAGTGTTCTTCTTCTTTGTGTTTGTTCTTTACTAGTGTTCTTCTTCTTTGTGTTTGTTCTTTACTAGTGTTCTTCTTCTTTGTGTTTGTTCTTTACTAGTGTTCTTCTTCTTTGTGTTTGTTCTTTACTAGTGTTCTTCTTCTTTGTGTTTGTTCTTTACTAGTGTTCTTCTTCTTCTTTGTGTTTGTTCTTTACTAGTGTTCTTCTTCTTTGTGTTTGTTCTTTACTAGTGTTCTTCTTTCTTTGTGTTTGTTCTTTACTAGCTGTTCTTCTTTTCTTTAGTGTTCTTTCTTTACTTGTTTTTCATTTTTCTTTGCGTTTGTTCTTTACGTGTTCTTCTTTGCGTTTGTTCTTTACTAGTGTTCTTCTTTCTTTGCTGTTTCTTGTTGCTTTGTACTTACAGTGTTCTTCTTCTTTGGTTTGTTCTTTACTAGTGTCTCTTCTTCTTTAGTGTTTGTTCTTTACTAGTGTTCCTTCTTCTTTGTGTTGTTCTTTACTAGTGTTCTTCTTCTTTGTGTTTGTTCTTTACTAGTGTTCTTCTTCTTTGTGTTTGTTCTTTACTAGTGTTCTTCTTCTTTGTGTTTGTTCTTTACTAGTGTTCTTCTTCTTCTTTGTGTTTGTTCTTTACTAGTGTTCATCGTGTCACTAAAGTGTTCTTTCTCGAAATGGGCTTGGTACTAGTGATGACATTTATATTGATTTAAATTTCAGACGTGTAACGATCTACTGTCATAGTCACAGAGGAGTTCATTTTAATGTTGGGACAAATGTGTTTGAATCAAATGTAAATATAGTTTGTAGTATGAGTTTGTGTATAGATAAATAATGACAAACTGTTTTTCATAGTAACTGTTCTATTTTAATGTGAACACGACAAGTGATGACGTATCTATACTGAAAATGTGGACATTTGGCATCAAACACTTAACGAATAGGATTGAGGCAGACTAGAGGCAGAAGTAAAAGTGTTTATTAACAGCCAATTACTGGAATCATCAGCGAGAATCACCTTCAATGTCTGCTGGAAAGCTTTCCGCATCACTAGGTCTGCAATGAGTGCTGCAATGTTGAATCAATAATCAATAGGTGTTGAGTTGACTAGATCGATGACTGTTCAAGATATTGAAACTTTCTAACTATTGACTGAGACTGCATTAGCGTAGTGACTGGTGCGTGTGGTTCGTAGTCACGTGTACCAGGATACAATTCTTTAATTGTAGTGGACTGTATTTTCCGACCGTAACGGGCAGATGGCATACCCAACGAAGCCAATAAAACATGCAAAGAAATAGGTGTGAAATGGTTAAACAGAATATTCACAGCCGCATGGACAGAAAGAAAATTTCCTGATGACTGGAAAAAATCAGTAATAGTACCGTTATGGAAAAATAAAGGCAATAAAAGAGAATGCTAAACATACAGAGACATTTCACTATTAAGCCACACTGGTAAAATATACGCAAAAAGATTAGAACAGCGCATAAAACACATCGCTGACCCACAAATAAGCTCTTCACAGTTTGGATTTTGAAGAGGAGTGGGATGCACAGACGCTCTATTCACTCTGAGACAACTGAGTGAAAACGCAATAGAATATAATAAATAGTTTCACTTATTATTCATCTATCAAGAAAAGGCATTTGACAGAATAGTATTCTATGGGAAACACTATCTAGAAAACTATGGGATCAATGAACAACTGCTAGACAATATCAAAGCAATATATACAAATAGCCACAGCGTGGTAAGAACAACAGACGGAATGACAGACTCATCACAAAATCAGGAGTAAGACAGGGTTATGTGCTCACACCTCTTCTCTTCAATATATATATAGACAGAATAGTGAAAGAGACACAGTGCAGAAAGGACCTTGTTGACATAGACAATGATCACGACAATCAATTAAACAACCAAATCAACGAATTACTTTTTGCAGACGACCAAAGTCTAATCTATGACGACGAAGATGAACTACAACAACACATGAATTCATTGCTAATAGCATGTAGGAAGTACAACATGAAAATCAGCTAAACAACACATGAATTCTTTGCAATAGCAGTAGAAGTACAACATGAAAATCAGCTACAACAACACATGAATTCATTGCTAATAGCATGTAGAAGTACAACATAGAAATCAGCTACAACAACATGAATTATTGCAATATGTAGGAAGTACAACATGAAATCAGCTACAAACACATAATTCTTTGCTAATAGCATGTAGAAGTACAACATGAAAATCAGCTACAACACCATGAATTCATTGCTAATAGCATGTGGAAGCACAACATGAAAAACACAAACAAAGACTGAGACCATGAAAATCAGCAGAACACCAAGCCAAGCAAACATACAAATAGACAACACCAGAGTAAAGCTAGTTTCTGAATTCAAATATTTAGGCAGCATTTTCCCACAGGACGGTAAACTCGATAGATAAATAGAGAAAAGTTGTCAAAAGCAAATGCAGTGACCTACCAGCTGGCACCATTACTACAAAACCCAAAGATCAAGATGGAAGTGAAAAGACAGATGATAAAAAGTATTTTCCTACCAACACTTTGTTACCAGTGCCAAACTTGGTCTCTTACAGCAACACATCACAAAAAGCTCACCACGTGTGAAATGAAATGCTTGAGGAAGGCAGTAGAAGTCACCAGGAAAGACAGACTACGAAATGAGGACATCAGAAGCAGAGTGGGCATAACTTCATGCACCGAATATATCGAAAGGCAACAAATGCAGGGGTTTGGACATTTAATGAGAATGAAATACAACCAACCACCAATAGCAGCATACAATAAAAGAGATCGGGTACTAGAGCTAAGGGAAGACCAAGAAAAGATGGATAGACAATATGAAGACCACACTACATAAACACGGATTTAACACAACAAGGGCGACTCATCTAGCCCTGGAACGCAAATTAAAGCTCCCATTCCTACGCTTAGCGGCAATAGTGGACATCCAACTACATCTTCCACCTGGGAATAGACAATAGACAATAGACGGTTCTAATGTTAACCTATCCTCAGATGTTGATCACAGAAATATTAAGATGTACAGATGACCATCGTGATGCTGACCAATTAAACCATCGTTTTCTGTTGCTGAAAGTCAAAAACACTGTTTCTCTCAATTAACCCCCTTTGCTAAGGTACTTAGTTCGCTTCCTCGTGGAACCATCGGGATAATTTTGCCAGTTCCTATTCCTATCAGAGACTGACGATAAAAAGTAGGTCCCATGTTTAATTTGAACACGTAAAAGAAAACTTAGCAGCTAAAAATTGAGAAGAGCAGATTGTAACACCGCTGCCCGGGAAAACTATTAGGAAGATTAAAAAATAAAATTTGAACACGTAAAAGAAAACTTAGCAGCTAAAAATTGAGAAGAGCAGATTGTAACACGCTGCCGGGAAAACCATTAGGAAGATTTAAAAAATAAAATTTGAACACGTAAAAGAAAACTTAGCAGCTAAAAATTGGAGAAGAGCAGATTGTAACACCGCTGCCCGGGAAAACCATTAGGAAGATTAAAAAATAAAATTTGAACACGTAAAAGAAAACTTAGCAGCTAAAAATTGGAGAAGAGCAGATTGTAACACCGCTGCCCGGGAAAACCATTAGGAAGATTAAAAAATAAAATTTGAACACGTAAAAGAAAACTTAGCAGCTAAAAATTGAGAAGAGCAGATTGTAACACCGCTGCCCGGGAAAACTATTAGGAAGATTAAAAAATAAAATTTGAACACGTAAAAGAAAACTTAGCAGCTAAAAATTGAGAAGAGCAGATTGTAACACCGCTGCCCGGGAAAACTATTAGGAAGATTAAAAAATAAAATTTGAACACGTAAAAGAAAACTTAGCAGCTAAAAATTGAGAAGAGCAGATTGTAACACCGCTGCCCGGGAAAACCATTAGGAAGATTAAAAAATAAAATTTGAACACGTAAAAGAAAACTTAGCAGCTAAAAATTGAGAAGAGCAGATTGTAACACCGCTGCCCGGGAAAACTATTAGGAAGATTAAAAAATAAAATTTGAACACGTAAAAGAAAACTTAGCAGCTACAAATTGAGAAGAGCAGATTGTAACACCGCTGCCCGGGAAAACCATTAGGAAGATTTAAAAAATAAAATTTGAACACGTAAAAGAAAACTTAGCAGCTAAATATTGAGAAGAGCAGATTGTAACACGCTGCCGGGAAAACCATTAGGAAGATTTAAAAAATAAAATTTGAACACGTAAAAGAAAACTTAGCAGCTACAAATTGAGAAGAGCAGATTGTAACACCACTGCCCGGGAAAACCATTAGGAAGATTACAAAATAAAATTTGAACACGTAAAAGAAAACTTAGCAGCTAAAAATTGAGAAGAGCAGATTGTAACACCGCTGCCCGGGAAAACCATTAGGAAGATTTAAAAAATAAAATTTGAACACGTAAAAGAAAACTTAGCAGCTAAAAATTGAGAAGAGCAGATTGAACGCCGTTGCCGGAAAACCATTAGGAAGATTTAAAAAATAAAATTTGAACACGTAAAAGAAAACTTAGCAGCTAAAAATTGAGAAGAGCAGATTGTAACCCACTGCCCGGAAAACCATTAGGAAGATTTAAAAATAAAATTTGAACACGTAAAGAAAACTTAGCAGCTAAAATTGAGAAGAGCAGATTGTAACACCACTGCCCGGAAAACCATTAGGAAGATTTTAAAAAATTTCCCAAATTATTTCTTCATCTTCAAAGTACACCAAAAACTGTCGCTGGTGCTAAGAATTCTGCACTAATACTGAGATTTTCCTGTGTAAGAAACATATCGAAGCACACATGGTTACTCACCTAAGTGCAATGATGACGATTTTATCAATCGATCAAACCTCATAAAAATCGGTTCTATCCTACTTTTTGCTATACATGTAAATGTTTGATTCAAGTGTAGTATTTTCTATGCAGTTTCTACACAAATAATGTACTTCAATATTAACTGTGATCCCTAATCTTAGCTATTTCTGTGATCTTAGATCTTGTTACCGTGCATATCATTTCATCAAATGCAATTTATCTTCCTTGGGTGTTACATGTACATTTGTCTACAAGCCTTGTCTCCCCAGGTGCGCTGTGTGCATATGTTTGTATTACTAAACATATGTTATGTTTCTGCTTCCTATCTGTTAACAAATTCATGAGAACACATATTGCTCAATATTTTTTTATCTCTATTTTCCGATAAATAAGAGTTGCAATAATTATATAGAAAATGAAAAGCTAAAAATGTTAATAGTAAATAGTAAAGACAAGTCTACAAGCACAGTGGTAGTAAATAGTAAGTTTATTGATTGATTGATTGATTGATTGATTTATTGATTGATAGAACCATCATCATTGCACTTCAGTGAGTAACCATGTGTGCTCCGATATCTTTCTTACACAGGACAATATCAGCTGTAGTGCACTAGCTCCGTAGCACTGGCGACGGTCCCCGATGTAGTTTTGGATATTGTAAAGATATTTGTGTAGTAATTTTATTTTTAATCATTTCAAATGAATTTTCCCCGGCAGTGGTTTTCCAGCCTGTTCTTCTCGATTTTGAACTGCCAAGTGTTCTTCCACGTGCTCAAATTGAACACGGGTCTTCCTTCTTTGCGTTCGTTCTTTACGACCAATTTTAATCACTCTTTGTGATATGTTTGATCTTTGCCAAGAACGTGTATACGTTGCACATTGGTTTGGTAGGCCCTAAACGCATAGACTTCTACACGTTTAGGACATGTGCGTCCGATTTCAGCCAAACCTCCTTAATCGCTCTTACGACATGCGTGGCAGGTAACAGTGGTTATATTCTTTACACCCCAAATTTGGGCCCCGGTAACCACTCAGCAGGAACACAGGTCATACGTTTTAACGTCCGTCTCCGTATAGACTAGGAACTCGATCTTACCTACACTGAGATCAAGGATCTCTGGAAAAATATCCAAGTTTCTCCCCCATGGAGCGAACCTGGTACCTTTGGCACGAGAGACGAGCACCTATCCTCTACGCCACAGAGAATCGCTGAATAGTGAGCACATGTAGAAAGCTCAGATGTTGTAAATAGTGAGAATGGTCTTAAAAGCTCAGATGTGTAAATAGTGAGAACTGGTCTTGAACTCAGGTGCTGTAAATAGTGAGAACTGGTCTTGCAGCTCATGTGTTGTGGGTGAAGTGAAAACTGGTCTTGATCTCAGTGCTGTAATAGGAAGTCTTGTAAGTGGAAATGTGAGACTGAAAAGGTATTAAACACCAGGTGCTGAACAAACAAAAGTAGTAAATAGTGAGTACGTGTATGGAAATTCAGTTACAAAACAAAATAATATAGGACATAATGAGAACATATGTGGAAGTCCAGGAGATCAATAAATTAATAGTAGATAATGAATACAGGTAGAAAGTCTAACGGGTCAAAAGGTAAATGAATGACTTAACTGCATCAAGTTTTCCGATGACTCAATTCCCTACACAAACATGACATTCAAACCATAGAGAATGCTGCAAAAAGCACACACTTCGTAGCTACAGCAATAATCCTAAGTGTCTCAAAACGTCAGGTATGAAAGTTCATATGTAGTCAATAGTGAAGACATATATTCATAGATCAGCTGCTAGCCAATAGTGAGGACATGTATGCCAATCATTGTAAAAATAAAAAAAACTGCATACAAAATAATAGTTTAAAAAAGAAGTGTGTTCTCTCCTGTGATATATAAGTTGTTTACCTCTATTCCGGTCTATTTCTAATATGTATTTCTTGATCTTTCTTTATTTATTTTAACCTTTTGAATGTTCAACTTGTGATCTTTACTTAAAATACTTTTCTAACATACCACATCCAAACCTCAATACATTACAGAAACAGTTATAGTAATGCGCTGTATTGACAATGACAGATTATCCGAGTACAAAATATAGATATATTAGTAGCCTGAAGTCATCTTAGACCGATATTATCTTTAAATAGATTGCTTCAGAAGAACTTGGATCGTGTTTATTTATATTGTTTCAAAGTGCCTATGACCTTGAATGCAGTTTGAATAATAAATTGCTGTTACATATATTTAAAAATATTTCTAATTTTACTTCTTTAACTTATACATATATGTCGCAATTACATCAAAATTAACTAAGCAATTAATGTGAGCTATTTCAAACAAAATAAATAACAGACTAATTGGTAAGGTTTTGAACAAAGAGGAGAATAATTACAAATATCATACAAGACCTGAGCATGGAAGAACGTTGGTTCACAAACAATCAGTGGCGGCTCATGATCATTTTTGCTGGTGGGGCCAGACAAATATTTTTGGAAAAATCATGGATTTGGGTTGTTATTTTTTAATTTATAAAATAATTAATACACGTTACACATTATTTTTGGTGGGGCCCGGTCCCACTGGCCTTAATGACGAGCCGCCTCTGCAAACAATATTACAACTTTAAAATAGAAATAATTTTACTACATTAAACGTTATAGCAACTTACATGGAGAACAATAATAACGGGTGTTTTTCCTTGAAAAAGACATGGATGACCCAGTCAACCACGACGACAGTGTCAGTGAGACAAAAAAAACATTGTTAACAAAACGATAGACTAGAAGTGAGCAGTGTTTTATTAAGAACATGAATATTCGAATATTTGAAGGTCTTGATTATACTTATACATATCTAAATCAACACTTCTGCACATTTAAACTAATACTCATTTCTCTTAGAACCTCAAGGAAATGTAAATGTGTTATAGTATTTGTCTTATCTCTGTTCATGTATTTATGTCTGCGAGTGACACATACATCAGTAACTTTCCTTAATAATATATTAACCTTTCATTTTGATAATAGTTTGTTTTATTGTGCTCATCAATGAAGTTTGATGGAAGTTAGGTAACTTGAATAATGTTAAAGTTGTATTTTGAACGTCCTCATAGAGATGGCGCAAAGAAGATTTTCTTTTAAACCAATCCACGTCAACTACTAGATTGCAAGAGCTGGGATTGAAGATTGGAGTAGCAAGAAAAGAACAGCATAACAGGTACATGAGTAGGCTCATCAATCAAAATCGAACTGGTACGGTCAGTCGCTGGACGCTGTTGGAGATATTGCGAAGGAGATCGGAGCATCTATGGACATGTCCAGAGTGCAATGAAGATATTCCAAACTGAAACTGAAAGTTGTAATTATATATCTTTAATGTGCATGTGCATGATGGATGTATGTACGGTGGTGTGGTATCGTCCGTTGAACATCTTGCACGTGAGCCATGTACGTTTTTATATTAGATATTAGAAAGAAACTTAGAAATGACAATATATTTGTTTAGTTTGAAAATTTGTTCAACGATCTTTAATATGTAGTTTTACAATGAAGTTAATTGAATGTATGAGCGACTGTACATTTGTATGTCGATGTTTCCAATAGTGCATATTTGTATGTCTATATTTCTAACAGTGCGTATTTGTATGTCGAAGTTTCAAAGTGTGCGTATTTGTATGTTTTTCTATTTAAAATATATACTTATGTTATAATTGACAAATAAGGTATTCATTCACAAGGGAAACTCAATGTTGCCGGACTGCTACTTTTTTACCCATGGTATCCATCTTCATTCTAACACTTTTTTCTTTTTCCATCGTTGTTTCTCCTGGTTTCCTAGGGTTTGCCCAGTTTCCTTTCATATGTTGTTCACCGAGAAGTTATTGTTGTCAAAGTATCCGTTGGCATTCGACACATATCCAAACTATATTCATCATATTCCTGTGACTGTAGTTGCCATTGACATGCATTTAATTTTGTTATGTAGCTCCACAATAATGTTATTTTATAACCAAAATATTCGCATAATTCTCTGAAGACATTTACTTTGGAAATTTCCTTAAGTTGTGTGCAATTATTTATGTCATTTTCCAGTACGTGCTATTGCATACCCGCACTATTTCAAGATTGTTGCATCGATATATTCTGAATTTGATTTTCAAATAATTAAAACCTATGTTTTTCATATGTATTAAAACATGAAATAAACTGGATGTGTTTTGCCTTATATTGCTGATACATTATGCCCAGTCATTACAGGGAAAATTGTTAGAGAAGAGAACGGTGCATTTGCTATGATCACCAGCAGCATGACTATAAATTGACGGCAATGATCAAGGCAATACGTTGATTAAAGATACAGAGAGGTGACATATGTCCACATTCTCAGGAAAGTCCGGACCGGTAGTTATCTTAAGTTATGTGACGCGATCGACGTCATGGCACATTGGGCATTCCCATGTATGCTCTGTCCTCTGCTGCAGCAGCCATCCTAAAGTTCATTTGCTCACCGTACTCTCTCCGGACCGGTAGTGTATGTAGGCAGTGGCTGGAGTCATATTGAGTTCGAAACTGCATAAAGTGACCTTGATCTTCTTATCCTGGCATGCAGGAGTCAAGAAAAATGAGCTAGCAGAAACACACACACATACACACACATACACACAAGCACAAGCTAGATTAACACCAGTTAATAATGACAGTAAAACCGTAACCAAATGAATATCCATGTGAGTTCTTATTTCATTAACTTGTATTTATTGTCTTACACATTTCAAATTGTCTTCTTCTTCTTCTTTGCGTTCGTTCTTTACGACCAATTTTAATCACTCTTTGTGATATGTTTGATCTTTGCCAAGAACGTGTATACGTTGCACATTGGTTTGGTAGGCCCTAAACGCATAGACTTCTACACGTTTAGGACACATGCATCCGATTTCAGTCAAACCTCCTTACTCGCCTCTTACGACATGCATGGCAGGTAACAGTGGTTCTATTCTTTACACCCCAAATTTGGGCCCGGTAACCACTCGGGCGTTCAAATTGGCAAATTTTATCTGATGAACATAACGCATTATCAAAATTGTAAATTGTTTGTTAAATATTGCAAATATTCGATTTCGAAACGATCATCAACAAATAATACTATCAACCAAATATGAATATCTGAACCGACAAGAGTTATCGCTCAAGTTAAACCTATAGGTGCTCAGTATACACCAGCAGATGTCCACAGGTTTGATGTTCCGTGCAGTGATGGTTCCTGTGACACATTTACTAGTTAAAAAGCTCACATATGCCCATCAAACCCTCACTCGTACTCGCATAACGTTTCATTTCACATTTATTCATAGACTGTTTGTGTGTAATAGGCCAACAATTGTCATGTCTTCATTCAACGGACAATTGCTATGACATCAGAAGTACAGTACCTTTACTGATCTTCAAAACCCCGACCAAATAAGTGCTTTAGATGTAAATATATCCATCTCTACAATGACATCATGGATGTCCAGTACAATGACCTCATGGATGTCCAGTACAATGACCTCATCGATGGCCAATGCAGAAGACTAACGAAAGGTCGTGTGAGGGTTGGAAACGTCTATATACGACATTCATACATTCTGCAACATAAATGTCGTATGAATCATATGAAGCAGGGATTGAGGAAAGGGTATAACAATCATCTTGGTAAACGTTGTCCAAAAATGTCTATCGATGGCATGATTAGCTTCATCAAACTCATGCCTTATGTTGAAAGCAGTTGTTCTGTATGCTCATAGTTCTCTTAGAAAATGTTCTTCCAAACTCTCTGGCTAGAAAACCCCAACCTGACTTCTCACCGCTATGCAAGAACCATATGTATATAAGGTTATCATTCACTTGTTGCTTGACTACACTTGCAGGGGTGTATCTTTCATTTTATGCAGCGCAATGTTTGTAAGAAAGGCTGCGATCAAAGGTTATTCTAAAATAGTGCAGCCTGGCACGAAGCTCGAACTTCTGACAATCAAGTAATGCTTTGATTAGATCCCATATTTCAATCAGTTCTAAAAATCCGACGCACGACATCTAACGCCCAATCTCAAACCGAAACATTCACAATTCGTGAAATTCTGTTTATCTGAACATGTCATGCGAATATCACGTCTAAAATCACGCAGTCATTTTTCAGACAACGATTACGAACTCGATAGAGTCACATGTTTCTGATGTGTTTTGAAAGCGACAAACATGTAAACATTTTCCCATTAAACATTATTAATCAATAATGAAATATTCTCTTATTTGGTGCAATGCTGGACAAGGTAGGTGCTGGTGTTGTATATCAGTTGAGCGTCGAGTGGTTACCAGGGGCCTGAATTTGGTGTATAAAGAATAGAACCACTGTTTCCTGCCACGCATGTCGTAAGAGGCGACTAAGGAGGTTTGGCTGAAATCGGATGCACGTGTCCTAAACATGTAGAAGTCTATGTGTTTAGGGACCTACCAAACCAATGTTCAACGTATACACGTTCTTGGCAAGATCAAACATATCACAAAAAGTGATTGAAATTGATTGTAAAGAACGAACGCAAAGAAGAAGAAGAAGATATAAGTTGAGAATATTATCTAACTAGCATGATGGAAACAAGTATTCTCACAAACAAATATAGGAGGTTGAACGAGCATGCATTGGTCACATAGAGGCGTAATCAACTACTTAAACAAATGTTCATTTCATTATGGATTCATTTGTCATGTTATCAACTATGGGGACACTTCATTTGAGTTATAAATGTTGTCAGTTGGCGTAGACCAAGTTGTCGACTGTTGGTCCCAGTGGTTGGGAAATACTTTCCTGTGCTATTGAGCAACTATCACTCGTGTCCAACTGGACATCTTCGAGTTAATAATGTTTTGTTCTCTCACCGCCTTCTTGCTTCTGTGGGTGTTTGAAGCTAGGACAAAATGTAACAACTGAATAATAAATCATTATCAAACAATAATAACGGTGGAGGGGCAATCTTTGTGCACAATGTGTTCTCCTTTCGCTCTAACAGTAGTCGGCTTGTTTTCAGCCTGGGACGATCGGACTATGTTCCATGGATACATGTCAATGATATCGAAATCCTAGTCTTATTGGAGAAGGTCGATAAAACGCGCATTCTGTGGTCAAGTTGGTTACGAGAAAGAACCCGTGGCTTTTGAAAATCACCAAGGATAGACATGAAAGCCGTTCCTGAGCGAGAGTGCAGTAATACTTAAAATAAATTCATCAACATTTTCATGAGAATTAATTCGGAGATCCTCGAGACTAGTTTGTCTAAGAAATACGTTAGTCTGAGTACAACATTTGCCGCTCTCGTGGATATTATTCTATGTATGAAAGAGACATAAGCACACATTGTTTTACACGGAGGTACAATGACAATAGTTTCAGCAAATTAATAAAATCAACGAAACAATAACAACAACAAAACATAAATTGTTAGTTTCTGTTTGAAATCTGATACGTCAGAATTCATGTTTTCATGTTGTTTCAATGACTCCAGAAATATCGCAGGCGCAAAAAAGCGATTGTCGTTGCTGTCAAACTGAGCCCATCTTAGCATTGTTATTGTTGGCATACAGGAAACAGGTCTATTTGTAGTCGGAATATTAAATGAAAAGATTATATATTGTGTTATTTGAAAGGCAATAATCTAAAGAAAATTGGACAACAAAGAGTTTACATCCCTGTAAGTAACTCATTATTGACAATGATTGACAGTCCAGTAGTAAGAAATGGAAAAACACGATCCTTGAAATTATTGATCTTGTTATGTTATGTCACTCATATAACGGCATATACACCAACGCTTACACCAGAGAAAGATGTTAAGTGCAGCTATTATGGAGAAGTTGGACAATACAGTGAAGAAGGTTCCAAGGACATACCACACATACATACTTGACGGTTCTAATGTTTGCGTAGGATCAGATACAAACACATTACTGGCTCTATCTTGATAAATATAATTTTTAGCATATATGAATGAATACTGACACACTTACTGACGTTTTTCACAAGAAATGATGTGCATCTTCTTCTTCTTTCGTTCATTCTTCACGGCCAATTTTATCATTCTTTTTGTGATATATAATTTGTCCTTTGACAAGAACGGAGTGATCTGCGTCGGGTCGATTGTGCGCCCATGGTGACTAGGCTCACCCATCCGGTTTCAGCCAGCTTTTGATTTACTAGGGTGAGCTTTCCCTATGGTACGATCCTTTTGGCCGACTATGTAGGCCCGGATCTTCGCCTTTTCGATCAGCTTTACCGTATATTTGGGCTTTGTGATCTACGCCAAGACAGTGAGTTACGCTGTTATGCCCTTTCTGACTTTGTGGTCCTTCCGGATTAGGAACATTTCAAGGGGCTTATAAGCTTGTCCTCGGACGGCGTCTTACCCGAATAATACGTCGTGTAAAGTATCGGCCTTCGCCAATGTTCGAACCCGGACAGCCTGTCAGATCTTTATATTGTCGACCTAACTTTACCGTTCACTTTTGAGTTTGATCCGGAGTAGGAACATTCTCAGCCTTTTCTAGACGCGTGTCGGTACGTGGCAATTTGCAGTTAGCCTTGGAAAAACACCGGCCTCGAGCTAAGCACACATATTGTAGATAGTCGTTTCATACGGCGCTAGCAACGCAACTGAGGATTTTGCGCTCGCTACCATCACCCGTCCCAATTCTTCCGAGGATGTTAGTTGTGACTGCAATAGTACCTTGCCCGGTTGCTCCAAGGCTGTCAGTTCCGTTAGGCATCACCCTCCTCAGTTCTTTCGGGGATGTTAATTGTTATCGCAACAGTACCTTGCACGGTTTTCCCAGGAGGGTAGTTTCGTTATGCATTAAAACGCAACTTTATGTTTTGCGCTCGGCAAACCTTGAACAGTACTTGTCACCCGTCGTCCAACGCGCTACGAATACGTTGTGCAGGCGGCAAGACTATCAGATAAGGTACTTAACATGAGCACCTTGACATACCTACTACTATGGCAAAAGTATATTGCGACATCAGTTACCTTGACTTAGCTAAAGCACAGGTAAAGATGGTATTTCAGTTAAGGTCATTAAGAATAAAATAGGAATGTCAAGTCTTCCATATATCGCGGTCTGTACAATGTACAAAGACTGAAAGGTAATACCAGATTTAGGAAGGTACTAATCAGAAAACGATCCGTTAGATTACGAGAGATGTAGATGCATGAGCGCATATCTACATTGTGATTGTATCTGTTGTAATTATGAACTTACAGTCAGTGAAAAAGAACATATAATGATGAGGGAATTCAAGTTGGAAGGTCTCAATATTAAATGATAACAAAGTCAGTTGGAATATGAATGACTGCACTGCGCATTATCTCACAGATTAGAGAGTTTCAGACTACTGTCTTTGAGCCGTATCGGAAGGACACGCTATCTGGATATATGATGATGATCGTTGGAAGTTGTCAGTTTACTTATCTAGGATCCTCAATTAACAAACAAGTTATCATTGGATAAAGAAATAAACATCAGGGTAAACAATACAGTAGCAATATTAAACATGATGAAAAGCAGAGTATCGGAGAACAGAAAGCTGATCACTAAAACATAAAACTTTGCATACAAGGTATGTATGTCCAGTATACTTCTTTACGGTAGGGAAACAGAGCCCCTATATAAGAAACACACTTAAACATCTTCCAAGTACGGCGCTTTAGAACACTTTTTTGAAATTAGATGGAAAGATAAAATCACTAATAATACATGAGGTTTTGAAAGAAAAAAGTAATTTAACGATAGCGCCCATGCTCTGTCTTCATAGACGTCAATATATAGAGTACATTCTGTAGATGGTGGATGATAGAATGCAAAAATGATCTACTTTGTGGGAAATGCAGATGTGTGATTCCAAGGTCTACTTCTGTATACGAATATGTGCAATAGTGATATGCAGGATACAGATGTTGAAGTTGATGTCTGGGAGCAGGTGGCTAGAGATTGTGGTACATAGAGGAAGATGATCTAGATGTGGAATTATGAGAACGACTACACGTATAGCAGAGTAGTTTAAAAATAAACGCCTGAAGAGAAATCTCATTTACAACGAGCCAACAACAATGTTCCTAGAATCTTTTGCAAACATTGTGAAGAAATTTCATCTTCTTCTTTACCTTTCACTCCCAACGGAGCACAGTCTTCACAAACTTCTTCCAGTTCTTCTTCTCTCTCCTGTCATCTCTTCCTAACCCCAGGCAGTCTTCAACAAACTTCTTCAGTTCTTCTTCCTTTCAACTCCCATCGGAGCCAGTCTTCAACAAACTCTCTTCTTCAGGTCTGTCTAGGCTCTCCCTTCCTCTTTCCATGCGGGTTCCAGACAGTGCCTGTCTTGTAGTGCTTCACGGCCCTTCTTCCAATGTTGTCTATCCATCGCCAGCTCTCTTCCTGAGCTTTCTCCCAACTGGTACCTGCTTAGTTCTTTTCTAGTTCCTCGTTTGTAATCTTATCTACCATCTCAGTCCCTCTATTCAACTAAACATCTATTTCGAGTCTCGCAGTTTTCTGATGTTTCTTTTGATTGTCTTCCATGTTTCAGAGCCATAGAACAGCACTGACTTCACATTTGATTGAAAGATACTCAGTTTTGTGTTTGTTTTGATCTCCTTTGACTTCCATATCTTACTCAATGCAACAAAGTTTCCCTTGTTTTTGTATTCTTATCTTGATATCTTTCTTTGTTCCTCCTTCTGTGTCTATGTTACTACCAAGGTATGTGTATGATTCTACATCTTGTAGAGCTGTTTCCTCCAGCATAATCTGGTTTACATTTACTGCACTTATTCTCATGACCTTGGTCTTTTCCCTGTGTATTTTTAAACCTAGTTGCTGAGACTTATTATTTAGGGTATTCATTTTATCTTTACCTGACGCATATTAGTCTTTTGCAAGTTACATACGTTGTCGTCAAGAAGTGTAATGTTTACCTTATTCGAGCACAACTTACACACTTTTATTTGCAAAGACGGAAAGGAGACATTGATTAATTAATTGGACCATCATCATTGCACTTCGGTGAGTAACGATGTGGGTTCCGATCTCTTTCTTACACAGGAAGATCTCAGCTGCAGTCACGAACTCCGTAGCACCGGCGAGGACCAGATGTAACTTTGAAGATGGTGAGATATTTTTTTTAAATTATGTTTAATCTCTGCTAATTAATTTTGCCCGGGCAGAGGCTTTCCTGACTGCTCTTCTCGATTTTGAAGAGTCAAGTGTTCTTTTACGTGCTCAAATTGAACACGACACCGACGTTTTATCGTCCGTCTCCCATAGGACTAGAAACTCGATCACATCTACACATCAGGGATCTCTAGAAAATATCCAGATGCTCCACGAGAGATTGAACCTGGTACCTTTGACACGAGAAACGAGCTCCTAACTTCAATGCCACAGAGACTCCGGAAAGGAGACAACAAACTACTACCTCTTACAAAACAATTGCTTGTTGTATGTTTATTGTTATATTCTCTTATGTTCTCTCATCTCTCACTTTCTTTCTATATTTTCCTTTGTTATGTGTTTCTACACCGTAAATAAACATGTTTCATAATCTAGTACTCAGCAACAACTGTTAACTATTGTGACGTTATCTTTGACAGGTGAACAAAACCGGTGTAAGATTTTGTGGAATGATCTCATTGCTTACTGAATATTTTCCGTCAGGTTGTGAACAAGGCTCTTATTGTTATGTTTGCACGTCTTGCTGACAGAAAAGTTGAGCTTTAGCAACACCTGGAATGTCCTGTGCTGCAGATTGTTGCACGGTTAAAGTTATTCACCTGTCTATTTTAACACAAGTTGATTCCAGATACAAAGCGATTAGCAACGGCTGGCGGGAAGTACACTTCAAAGAGGCATCTGCTGCCAACAGACATATCATGACCACCTGACAAAGGTGAAAAAATGCAAACAAATAAAGTAGTAACTCACACTTTCAACCGGTAAAGGGACTAGATGTACTTAGATTAAAAGTGCATTTTGACAGTTGAAAATGGCAAATTAGTGCATCTATCTATCTGTTCTCTAATCCTATTTTGCCTTTCAACGTCAGGTCGTAAAAGGAGACACATGGAGCGAACCTCTCTATACACCTGTCTTTCTTTCTCTTCTTCAATCCTGATTTGCCTCACAGCTTCAGGGTAAGAAGAGATTTCAAACACGGGCTTTTGTGTGTGCTAGAAATCCTGAAGCTGTGAAGATTAGTGCAGTAATAGTATATAATACTGACATGAATCCGTGGCATATTCTTTACAGGACGTAACCATCAACCACAGTAAACGAGCTGTTGAATTTTTTTAGGCACTACTTATACATTCAGTACTTTTTCAATGCTTTATGAAAGGTGAGGTCTATTTTACCTTTCGTAAAAATCTCAATCCAAACTGCCTGCTGCGGAATTTGAACCAGGTACGCTTGGTTTGCGATTGAGCTCACTACGCTAAGACGCTACATATAATTCTATGAAATCGTATTGAACATGACTAAACGATAATTAATGTGTGTATTTACCTTACAATACAGTACAGAGTTAAAGTCAATTTCTCGCCCGCAGTAGACAGACATAGTATCTTCTTCTTCTTCACCCTTCGCCCCTAGGAACATATGTCCGAACCAAGGCGTACCAAGCCCGCCTATCCAAGGCCATCCTTTCCAGATCTCGCCACTCTCATGTAGACATAGTATGCAATCATGTTTTTCATTGCTACAGTGGATGTTTTTCATTGCTACATTTTTATACCTACTTTGTGTTACCAGAGCCAAACATGGACATTGAGCAAAGCGCAGTCACAAAAATAACTACATGTGAAATGCGTTGTCTGCGAAAAGTTACCAACAACACAAGAAAAGACAGAATCACCAACATCAGCATAAGAAAGAAAGTTGGCACAAAACCGTGCTTGAATTACATAGATAAACAAAGAATGAAGTGGTTTGGCCACTTAATAAGAATGCATCCAAACTCCACAGTATAAGAGTCTTCTACAACAGAACACAGGGAAAGAAGGCAAGAGGAAGACCACGGAAAAGATGGTTAGATGGCGTAGCAGAATCCTGTGAAAGAGTAAAGATAACAATCACACAAGCCACCAGAACAGCGCAAGACAAAAACAGAAAACCACGACACTGGGCAACAACCGGTAGCAGTGTGACGACAAAAGAAGAAGAAGAAGTGGCTGTATTGTTAAGACATCCTTTTGACTAAGAATAACATTTGTGTCATGTTTCATTTATAAGGCAGTAAGGCATTTGTAAATTTTGGAATCAGCTCTAAAATAGAGAATGAATGAGTTGCCCATAATAGAGCGGAATGGCGAAATTGTTTGCACATCTTATGTAATGTATAATGATACGAGAAGAATATAGAAGATATAAACAAGATGTCACAATGTACTTGAACATGAGATCAACAAAATACAGGCCATCTGACAATTGATAAGTATAAATTCTGAAAGGCAGTTTTGGTTGCAAAGATCTGCACAGTACAATCTACTAGATGATGATAAAGATCATGTAGGCTAGCGAGTTATATTTATAAAACCTGCAATTGTATATGATGTGGGTATAATATTAGAGTAATGGTTCTCAGCCTTCCTAATGATGTGACCCTTTAATACAGTCCCTCGTGTTGTGGTGACCCCCAAACCATACAATTATTTTCGTTGCTACTTCATAACTGTAATTTTGCTACTGTTATGAATCGTAATGTAAATATCTGATATGCAGGATGTATTTTTATTGTTACAAATTGATTAAGTTCCCATGGTTCAGATTTTATTTTTACAGTAATTGATGATTTTACATCTACCCAGTAATTATAGTTTATAAAGTGTCGTTTTTACCTCCAGTGCTGCAGCTTTCAATACAGCAGCTGTTTTCTACACAGTAGCTGATCTCTACACATGTGTGACTGGTCCGCGTAAGTACATTATGGTGCCAACCTTGGCACATACCTCTGTATTTGTATCGGGTGTAATCGATGGGGTTGACGCGATGATGTCATCACGCCAGGTACTTGTATGCAGGCGTATCTGCATGTGGGTGGACCCGCCTGGACACGGATAGAGGAACGGTGTCTCGGTTCCTAAGACCATCGAAAATATTTGTTGTCCGATGGTCTTAGGCGGCCCCTGTGAAAGGGTCGTTCAACCCCCAATAGGGTCGCGACCCACAGGTTGAGAACCACTGTATTAGAGGATCATTGAATTCAGACATAAACGTAGAGGATTTCGAAACCCGAAATACTAACTATCCACACCACGGAAATGAAAATGGATAAACGACTTACTAAGTTCCGGGAAAACTGAACACATATGAGATACTATAAATGCATTCACGTCCAACTTGATCAGCTTTCAAGTTGTTTTAAATTCACAAAACCCTCATTTATTAAACCATATATATATATTGAAACATAAATCCGTGAAACAGCCAGATAGCGTATTGATCGTTTATATTGGGAAACTGTATGATATTTCAAGGAGAATTCAAAACTTTCAGCCTCTTGTCTGAACATTCCAAATTACAAGGGTGGACGTGACATGCGGGTAATAGCTAACATGTACTGGTATTTTGTAAGTGTGAGTAGGTAGTTTGTTCTTGAATATCACTTAATCTTTTCTATTTGGTTCCTGCGCCTCCAGACTAATTGCGTCAACATATTACTTGTTTTTTTTCCAAGCGACACCCACGTACTCTCTCCATCTAATGTTTTTATCGTATTTATTTTCTTGTTGATTTTAAATTCTTTTTTTTTACCACTTGTCCATCTTTCGATCTTCCCTGTATTCTGATGGTTATTAATTTTTTCTTATTTTACTTGTCTTCCCATTATTATTTTGTCACGTTTTGTCTGCCGTCAAGTGATCGCTATGTTATCTTTTCGACATTTTTTTCTAATTTCTGGATTAGCTAGACATTTTTGCTGCTTTCAATTGCCGGCAGCTGCAGAAAATGTTTTTGTTGGAGCGTAATACTGTGTAAACTCGTGACAATATAAACCTACTTTGTACATACTTTCATATTTTCTGTCTGTATTAGTTTTTCGTTTTCTTCCTCACATTTGTATTTTTACCAACACTGCCCGAGGATGCAGAGAATGTTGTGGTTAAACCATAATAATTTGAATTGTGCTTGTGTCAATATGAAACTACTTTGTACAGAATTTCATATTTACGTCCTTTTTTATTCAGTTTCCAGCCTAAATTTGTAAGGGTACCAAAAACTGATATATGGACCAGATTTTGAAAGCATAATATGATAAACTTGATTGCAACAAAGCATCAAATTTTAGAAACTTGATTGTAAGATTTTCTGCCTCCATTTATGTACACAAACGTTATTTAAAGCATAAATAGAAATTAACTACAGTAGTCACATGGTGGGTGGCGTCTGTGGCTTAGGGGTTAGTGACTCGGGTCTATTAACCCTGACGTTCGGAGTTCGAATCACGCTGCGGACAGTTTGGTTGCAAATTGTTTGTGTCGATTTTAACAAAAGATGATGGCACCACCCGTTCAGAAAGCAATGGTAAACTACTGAACGTAATAATGCCTAGAAAAATCTCAAATAGCGTTAAAAGCTGGGGTTGATTCGCAAAGTCCTGTAAAGGATATGCAATTAACTTAGTCACATGGTGTGTAATCTCATATCGGTGCGTAGTGGTAGAAGTCTTACGATGCAATATTATGAGATGTCTAGATATGTTTATATTTATTTATATTGCTGATAACTCAGTATACTCAGTTGCTGCTGTTAGTTGTTTTTAGTACAATCGTTATGACCTAAGAAGTGTTCTTGCTCCTTTCACTTTCAAGAAAAGTGCTCCAACAATTTGAACACCTTGCTCAATTTAAAAGTAACTATAGTAAATCAGAGAAACTAATTTCCTTACATGTAATTATGAAATGATATAAGAATATCATGATATTGACATATGTATTCGTTAACTAGCTAAGTTCTAAACTTGTAGTCATTACTCTTATTTCAATAGAAAAAAATAATTGTACGCATCTTACAAACTTCCAATATTCTTATATCCAAGACATATTATCAAAGATAATAAACTTGTTAAGCGTAACAAAAAAAGATTACGAAATCTTGAACCCAAAAGAAGTCATAACTAAATAGTTATTCTAATTGACGGCATTAATCTCTGGTCAAGGTGATTACGTTTGGAACGTTAGGTCGGGACCTGCTTGATTTTTTAAGAGTCTGACAATTTTTGTTTGAAACACAAAAAACAGTCCCAATTGAAACTGATCGGCTTGGCAACAGTATGTTGCAGATCTAGACCGGTCCAGATTATGGGTATGTCAGTTGAGGACCCATACTTCCTAGTGCTATTCCTGGAACACAATTGCGGCTCGATCGACCTGAGAGCCTTTGTGGTTGGAAAAATGTTCAATATACTCTGTAGAATTGAATTGAACCAGAACCACGCGTATATAAAGCCATTTCAGTAACAACTATATAAGTTAACCTTGTAATTCGGAATATTTTTGAAAGTGCTTTTCTTCAATTCCATATTAGACAGCAAGCTAGTTTTTCGTGATTAGTTTGGCATTATCTTGTTAGCTGTTCACATACACAAGAGACATATCACAGTTACAAATATAATACATTTCACATTTGAAATGTCTTGAGCTGTATTGGTTGATATGTCTGTTGTGCAACGAATATACACTACTATAATTAAAATACCAATAAAAAAGCCGAAAGCAAGGATGAAGATAATTTACATTTGTGCCTAGCCTTGATAGCTGATATGGACAATGTGCCTTGCCAATTTTACACAAACTGGCTCTCTACCCTACTGTTTCATCCAAAGCAATCACAAAGTCTATACGTTTGGAATCAAGCAGGGTTTGCAGGAGATTTCAAAAGGTGGAAATGCATACACACCTAACCATCAATTGCCTTAGGGTCCTTCCCTCCGAAGTTTTGGTCCAGGCTTACTCATCTAGTCCTCTACATAACCGTACTGACCCACAAGACAGTGGGTATTTTCTATTAGAGTTTACTTCCTAGCATTTAGCTCTTCTTCTTCTTCTCTTCTCTCGATCATTCTTCAAAGCCAATGTTATCATTCTTTTTGTGATGTATAATTGGTCCACTGACAAGAACGGAGTGATCTACGTCGGGACGATTGTGCTCCCATGGTGACTAGACTCGCCCATCCGGTTTCAGCCAGCTTTTGATTTACTAAGGTGAACTTTCCCTAGGGTACGATCCTTTCTACCGACTATGTAGGCCCGGATCTTCGCCTTTTCGATCAGCTTTACCGTATATTTGGACTTTGTGATCTACGCCAAGACAGTGATTTACGCTATTATGCCCTTTCTGATTGTGAGTCGTTCCGAATTAGAAACATTTCTCGGGGCGTATAAGCTTGTCCTCGGACGGCGTCTTACACGTATAAAACACCGTGTAAAGTATCGACCTTCGCCAATGTTCGAACCCGGACAGCCTGTCAGATCTTTACATTGTCGACCTTACTTTACCGTTCACTTTTGAGTTTGATCCGGAGTAGGAACATTCTCAACCTTTTCTAGATGCGCGTTGGTACGTGGCAATTTGCAGTTAACCTCGGAAGACACCGGCCTGGGACCAAGCACAAATAATGTAGAGGGTCGTTTCAATCGGCGCTAGCAACGAAACTGAGGATTTTGCGCTCGCCACCATCACCCGTCCCAGTTCTTCCGGGGATGTTAGTTGTGACTGCAATAGTACCTTGCCCGGTTTTCCCAGGGAGGGTAGTTTCGTTATGCACTAGAACGCAACTTGTTGTTTTGCGCTCGGCAAACCATGCCCAGTACATGTACCTGCACCAGGCCACCGATGCGAAGTCAGCTGCAATCTTCCCTCGTACCGACATGAGGGTAGACTTTTATTCATTACACATCCGACTTGTTTATTCTTTCCCCCGAGCTGGCAATCTTTGCCCCCTTCTCAGGGCTTCGAGTATCGCCCTATGTGGGCACACGTTTCGTCACTGGATGCACATCTCATCCTTCCATGTTTACTAGTCTCCCCATCGGCGGAGAAACTGGTAATTTGTGGCGGGACCTTTGGCTTACACGTCGAGCTTGTGTATGGAGTCTCCTGCTTCGGATATGGCGATTTGTGTTCGGCCCTTACTCCGGGGGAGTGGGACTTATGTCAGAAACGTTTCGCTGCTGTTTCTTTTTGTTCGAGATCTTTAGCAATATTTTGTTGGACGTCGGCCAGGAGATTCGTACTTGCATTGCTACCACTGCCAGTATTTCTCCCCGATCCCTGCCCCCTTAGCCAGACCGGAACCAAAGTCTGTTTCCAGGGTCACTACGTGGAGGCTGGGGACAGGGTCTTGGTTAGCGCGATCCTTCGCTAACCCTGGCACATGCTGCCGCCATGAACCTTTAACCCCTTAGCTCTTCTGAGCCCCCCCCCCTCCTGCACCTCCCCTCCTTCTACAGTAAGTTTAGCAGTTGCAGATGGTATGTGCTGTGTAAACAAAACAATAGAACTAATAAACAAGACATTGTAAACCGCATTAATTGTTCGAGTAAATTACCTTCTATTATACTCTAATGATGAATAATTCAATGCCTTGCTCGTGCCAGTGTAGAATAAAACTGAACATATAGAAAGACTGTTTGTTTCAATATAATTACGACATAACCTTATGTTTGTTACTGTAACTAGGTTTCTTTCATGGCTGTCTTTAGAAGGTTTTTTTGGTTAATGATTATTGGTTACAGACATAACGTAATAGTTCATCTGTAAGACCTGCACGTACTCAATCTTTGCCAGCAAAAGTAAATGGCTACTATGCATGTTGATAGTATTTGAAGCTGGCTGGATAAACACATTATTCAGTTTGCACCTTTATTAGTTCTATCCTGCTTGCTCAAAGTGTGATGAAACTTATTAAAACACAGTACAAATGCAACATCAAATGTCTCGCTCAATGAAACTCTTACTCATCTCTACCCAATCTTGTTGTATGAACGCAATATTAATTATATCGCCCTCACTCAGCATCTATCTTATCCATTTCTACCCAGCGTTGTTGTATAAATGCACCAACAATTTTCTCTCCCCCTTTCAACGTTCCTCTTATTGATCTACATCCAGCGTTGTTGTATAAATCCAACAATAATTGCCTTGTTCCCATCAAACTACGTCCATCTTATTTATCTTCGAACCAGTGTTGCTGATACACATCTTTAATTGCTGGTCTGTTACCACAACACACTTGCATGTCTACGACAATATACAGTTTAAGTTCCATGTCTACGACAATATACTGGTTATGTTCCATGTCTACGACAATATACTGGTTATGTTCCATGTCTACGACAATATACTGGTTAAGTTCCATGTCTACGACAATATACTGTTTAAGTTCCAACAAATAATTCGAAATCATACGGTAACACCTATACATCTAATCAGTGACGGCTCGTCATTAAGGGCCAGTGGGGCCGATCCCTACCAAAAGTAACGTGTAACGGGTATTTATTATTTTATAAATTTCTTTTTCATAATTATTTGTTCATATACCTTTTACTAGAATATGTAGGCACCAACTTGTCAACTTTTCTAAACGTACATTGGCGTATACAGATGTAGGTACCAACTTGTCAACTTTTCTAAACGTACATTGGCGTATACAGATGTAGGTACCAACTTGTCAACTTTTCTAAACGTACATTGTTGTACACAGATGTAGGTACCAACTTGTCACTTTCTAAACGTACATTGTCGTAAACAGATGTAGGTACCAACTTGTCAACTTTTCTAAACGTACATTGTTGTATACAGATGTATATTGATGGAAAGGGCGGTTAACTTCCCGAAATGTATAAATAATAATAAGTACTAAAATATAATATCAAAGCAGGCATTGAAGTGGGATGCAAAGGGTTCAAGATAGAGAGGTCGACCTAAAGAGACCCTGAAACAAATTTGCTGAGAGAGGCAGGAAATATCGGTCTCAGTTCCATGGAGGAGATTGAGCGAGTTGTCCAGGATAGAGCGGTGTGGAGAAATTACTTGCAGTCCCTATGTAACGTATAACGGTACGAGAGGAATTATTATTATTACTAAAATATAAACTAACCCAAAACCATGATTTTTCTGAATATTTTTGTCTGGCCCCACCAACAAAAATAATCACGAGCCGCCACTGCATCTAATACATATAGAATAACAGAAAGGATTTCGTTCTAAAAGATCATGTGCAAATCAAACAGCCACATAGAAAATTATAACAGATAAGCCAAATTAATTGAGAACACTTTAATTAATTGTGTAAATGTTAATGACGGCTTTCAAACGAATTGAAAGTTTAGTGATGTAGAAGATGATAAGACATGATGGACTACATGAATAATGTGTACAAATGTTTATATTTTATGAAGGTGTCATCTGTAAATTAATCCGCATTAGCAAATTGTCAGAAGCTTTAGAAAATTAAAAATAACACCAGAAGGTATGTGTCCAATTTCAAATAATCTTTCTCATAAACATAGTGGCATATAGTGGATCGTCTTCTTCTTTTTCTTCAAACGCTTCATATCGACCAGTTGTTAACCACTCTGTATGATTTCTATGTGATTTGAGCCTCAGAGCGATTGCACGTTGTGCCAGTTATGCTCCTACAAGTAGCCCAGCACATCCGATTTCTGCGATGCTTTTATTTATTAGGTAGCTTCCTAGGCCTTACCTCAATCGCCTCTTACGACATGCCTTGTAGGTCACAGTGTTACAATTCTTAACTCCCCTTCAAGCCCCAGCAATACACGGGTGAGACAGTACTACGTAGACGTATTGAAGACAGACAAGCAAAAAGGGAGATAGACGCATATCAAACGGGAGAGAATCTCAACAGATGGACTCACTCTACTATGTCAGATTCTACCAGAAATCCGAGGGATATGCGACATTGCAGTTAGTATTCGATGAGAAGACGGTGCCCAATCTGTTCTGATTGACATTTAGTGTGAGTAAAACTTGTCTTATCAAATGCTGTATTCGTCTACTGTGGCCGATGTTTGACTTGATCAAACGTTGAGTAAAACGTTCGGTTGATTATAACTTAGCTCTCTTCGATAGCTTAGCTCTCTTCTCTCTACGATAGCTTAGCTCTCTTCTCTCACGATAGCTAGCTCTCTTCTCTCTACGATAGCTTAGCTCTCTTCTCTCTACGATAGCTTAGCTCTCTTCTCTCTACGATAGCTTAGCTCTCTTCTCTCTACGATAGTTTAGTCTCTTCTTCTTCTATAGTTTAGCTCTCTTCTCTCTTCTATAGTTTAGCTCTCTTCTCTTCTAAGCTTAGCTCTCTTCTCTCTTCGATAGTTTAGCTCTCTTCTCTCTACGATAGCTTAGCCTCTTCTCTTCTATAGTTTAGCTCTTCTTCTTCATAAGCTTAGCTCTCTTCTCTCTTCTATAGCAGCTCTTCTCTCTACGATAGCTTAGCTCTCTTCTCTCTTCGATAGTTTAGCTCTCTTCTCTCTTCTATAGCTTAGCTCTCTTCTCTCTACGATAGCTTAGCTCTCTTCTCTCTACGATAGCTTAGCTCTCTTCTCTCTACGATAGCTTAGCTCTCTTCTCTCTACGATAGCTTAGCTCTCTTCTCTCTACGATAGCTTAGCTCTCTTCTCTCTACGATAGCTTAGCTCTCTTCTCCCTTCGTTAGCTTAGCTCTCTTCTCTCTTCGTTACTTCAACTAAGTTCCAGACCTAGTAATCTCATTAAGAAAACTCTTAGTCTAGCACAGGTGCCTACAGAACTGTCGATATAGATCCACAAAACTGTCGATATAGACATACAGTTGTAAATATAGAAGTATAGGGTTATAAATGCAGAGCTCCACAGTTGTTGATGCAGAAAGAATATTAGCATACGGAAATAATTTCAACATAGAACCTTAGAGATGTTGATACAGAAGCCCACCGTTATCAACTTGGAGCCTCACAGTTGAGGATACAGACTCATAGAGTTATCACCATAGAGGACATGATATAGGAATCGAATGTTATCAAAATAAAGCCTTACAGGTTGGTGATACAGACTCTAAGAGTTATCAACATAGAGTTTCACAATTGTCTATAAAGCCCACCAACGGTCGATATGAGCATTCTAGTGTTGATTCATCACACGGCAAATTATGACAGTTCAATACAAAAAGACCAATGTCAATTTAGTGTACCAATTATTTCTTATTTTATTTCTAGTTTAATTTTTGTCCTGTTGATACATGAACAATCACTGGTACCATTGTGAAGTTTGGGCTAAAGATAAAATATGCTCATCCTCATCAGGTGTTGTACGGGCTGGCGTAGGCGATCATGGATCTCCACAAATCTCTGTCGTTGGTGTTTGCTATCAACTCAGATGTTGACGCTCTACCGTACCATAAAGTCAGGCTATCCAACATTTTCTCTCTCTGTCTTCCTCTGTCTTGTCTACCCTCGATTTTTACCGATTGTCACAATGTGTTCTAAAATATCCCACCAGTGTTTAAACATCATAATCTATCAAACAGAAAATGTGACATGCATTGTCACAATGTGTTCTAAAATATCCACAGTGTTTAAACATCATAATCTATCAAACAGAAAATGTGACATGCATTGTCACAATGTGTTCTAAAATATCCCACCAGTGTTTAAACATCATAATCTATCAACCAGAAAATGTGACATGCATTGTCAATCGTTCTTCTTCTTCTTCTTCATCTTTCAACTCCCAACGGAGCACAGGTCTACAACAAACTTCTTCCAGCTCTTCCTCTCTCTTGCCATCCCTTCTAATTCTTTCAATGTTTTACCTATCCTTTTAATATCAGCCTCCATCTCTCTTCTCCAGGTCTGTCTAGGTTTTCCCCCTACACCTCTTTCCCTGCGGGTTCCAAAACAGGGCCTGTCTTGCGGTCGGTCTTCTCAATGTATGTCCTATCCATAGCCATCGTCTCTTCCTGGGCTCTTTCTTCACTGGTATCTGCTATGTTCTTTCTCTGAGTTCCTCGTTCGTAATCTTATCATACCATCTCAATCCTTCTATTATACGTAAACATCCATTTACAACGGTGTACAGTTTTCTGATGGTTTCTTTTGTTGTCTTCCATGTTTCCGAGCCATAGAACAGCACTGACTTCACATTTGATTGAAAAATTATCAGCTTTGTGTTTATTGTAAATCGTTACATCCTCCTATATGTCTTCATAAGAAATGAAGATGACATTCTAGTTAGCAACAACCAATTTAGAGGAGCCAGTCCGGATAATGTATCGGTCTGCACTGTGAATGGTTATAAGGGAATCGCAATGATAATGAGCAAACATCTCACATTAAAAATAGATAAGATGTTTCCTAAATAACTGAATACACTTTAAACAGGTAATGCTTCATGACATAGAAATATTTCAACTTTCATGTACTGTCATGTATTGTAAAGTTCAATGAGAACTAAGTGTATTCGTCTTGTGCAAGAACTCATCACGCAGTAGAATATCCCATGCGGAACGTTGCTTTCATCACAGCCCACCTGAAAAAGTTATCTGTCTCTTTCAAGTTCTGCCGCCTCCTCCAGTGTCATGTTCAAGGTTTCTTTGATGTCCTTCGGCCACTTACATGTTGGTCGTCTCCTGCCTCGTACTTCAGGAACCAAGCCTTCCATTACCGTTCTCTCCAAACCAATGTGACGTTTAACGTGGCCAAATTATTTTATCTTCCGGAACAAGATGGTATTTATGACCCAATGCTCCTCGATTTGCAGGTCTTGTAGGATATCTTTGTTTTTTTTATGTTCTCTGTTCAGGATGTTCTAAGAACTTTGCTTAACACCATTTCAAAAAGCTTCAATCTTGTTCTTTAGTGTTTATGTTATGGACCACGATTCACATCCATATGTCGCCCGAGTGGTTACCGAAGCCCAAATTTGGGGTGTAAAGAATAGAACCACTGTTACCTGCCATGCATGTCGTAAGAGGCGACTAAGGAGGTTTGGCTGAAATCGGATGCATGTGCCCTAAACGTGTAGAAGTCTATGCGTTTAGGGGCCTACCAAACCAATGTGCAACGTATACACGTTCTTGGCAAAGATCAAACCTATCACAAAGAGTGATTAAAATTGGTCCTAAAGAATGAACGCAAAGAAGAAGAAGAAGAAGACATCCATATGTTGCTAAAGGTAAAAAACATGTTATCAGAAACCATACTTTGTTTTTTGTGCTTGTGTTGTGCCATAGTTTCTTCATGTTGACCACCCTCGGGTAAACCATGGCTAGTCTTGTTCTAACTTCTTGTGTACAATCTCCATTGTTGTTAATTACGCAAGAACTATTAAATCATATTGTTGGTTTATACCCAGAAGAACTATGCGTGGCCAGGAGACAGCTTGTACGCAAGAATTAGTCCCGTATATTGGATGTTTTATATCATTAGCACATACTAGTGTCGGCTTCATATGAGAAGCCTATCATCACCGGTTGCTCATGTTGAAACAAAGATAACCAAGTGGGAAAGATGAAGATATAACCTTAAATATATACATATATCCAAAGTGAAAGTGATTATCTAGAAATGCAAGCATTCTATTTTAAGATAACCTATACGTTTAGTTTTTAATAGATTATATTTAATTAATTTATATAAACTATTCTTATATTTAGTTATTGTATTGTTTACATATAGTATACATTCTTTAGTCCAAGAAAGAATATTTTCCTTCTCTAGTACCGACTTAAGTGTCTTGCTAATACTATAAAGTGAATTAGTTATCATTGATGTTATTTTGGCGAGAGAAGTACTCTAACTAATCCACTGTTAAGAAAATTGACCGCAATATCGCCAGTGCGAGCGATCGAGTATATAATTAATGGAAGCATATACGCTGGTGACTGTGCCAATGAAATGGGACACTAAGTCAGTAGTATTATTTTTGTACCGACTAGCTTCAACACTTTGCTAGTTGCTTTACAAAGCTCAGATATCGCGTATTTGGTTAAGTCTGGTTCGTATGTCTGGAATAACTTGCTGGCTCACACTCTTCAAATACTCTACAATGTGGAATAAAGCATGACGTCAGAATTATTTAAAATCTTGCAGTCTTTCTTTTTTTTTCTCTGTCTTTTCTGCAATTCTGTTTTGCCTCACAGCGTAACGATACGAAGAGATTTCTAGAACGGGCTTTGTGTGCGTTTCATAAACAGTGCTTCGTCGCCTCCGTTTTCTCTGAGGTATACCTTTTACGTGGCCGGCCGCTACGCTTTGTTTCTACTGTAACGGAGTACGGTTGCTCCTTGAAGCGCACTGTCTGTTGGTAATCTACTTATGTGGCGGAACCATTAATGTGTTGTTTCTTGATGAAGCTCATCTATCAGAACAAGATAGATTAATTACCCTTTCTTAGTGAAGACCGTGGTGATCTTTGTCCTTAGACACATACAAGTATACGATTAGTGAACATACCTACACTCATTTTGTTGAATACTTTCATGAAAATAATTTTTAACTTTGAATATAGTTACGTGTTTTTATACTTCCATTTTTCTAACTTTAAATATAGCACTCTGATTCAGAAATATCAGCCTCCCACTTCGATATATGAATTCTATCGTGTGTCTACTGTAGACGATGTTTGACTTGATCAAACATTGGATAAGAATGTCTGTTGATTATAGCTTAGCTCTATTCTTGCTCCCTTACTTCAACTAAGTCACATACCTAGTAATCTCCTTATGAAGACTGTTAGTCTAGAACATAAGTCCATATAGCTGTAGATGATATATCAGTAATAGTGTAAGCTGCTGCATCAAATATAAAATAAAGATGAACTATCAAACCAAGATAAGAGCAAGAGGAAGACCGAGAGATAAGTGGGAGGGAAACTTTAAGCAATGGACAGGTTACAGTCTGGCAGTGTGCAACACCAAGGCGAAAGATAGAGGATGCTGGAGATTCATTGCAGCCAATCTTCTATGTGGAGACGGCACCTGATGATGATGATCAAACCAAACTTTTAAGGTCGATTTGAAAAGTACAATATGGATTTTTCCACAGCAAAATATTTGTTAAAGCGCAACGTTACTTTTTGAGAAGCAAAATTTGACGTTTTAAAAATAACAAATGGCTTTCGTGAGAAACAAATATGATTTTTGTTTTAAAAAGTAACAAAACGTTTTCATCAAATGTTATTTATTAAGGATAACACAAGGTGGATAGATTTCAAAGTATTGTACGCTAGAACCTAGACTCCATATTGTACTATGCCAACTAGAAGACAAGTTTCGTTTAGAAAGTATTACAATGCTAATCTAAGATGGAAGCTTAAGAAGGAAACGAATATCGAAGTCGAATAAAAAGTCGAATATGGACAAAGACTGAGTTCAAATTACAAAGAGAATATAGACCACAAAAGACACTGTAAAACACTTTTCGAAAGTATAAGAACGAGAACGGTCAAGATTAAATTTGAACAATATGCTACAAGACATTGATACCGATGTTTCCTTTCATGTATGATTCCTACCAAGTGTAAGATCCAGGAAAATATTACAATTTATCAAATAAGTTTCTCTGCTGTCCCAACTATGTGTCCCAACTATGTGTCCCAACTATGCTGTCTCAACTATGTGTCCCAACTATGCTGTCTCAACTATACTGTCCCATGTGTCCCAACTATGTATACACTTTAGCAGAAATAATTAAATTGTAGCTAAACAGACATTTACTTAACTAAGAAACAAATCAAATTAACATTGTTTACAGGACAACAGCAGACTGTTAACGATCTTACTGACAGCTTACATAAATAAAACTTGTCTTATGTAACACTCCCATTTTTTTTTTAAAAAAGCACAACTATTTTTCAATTCACACCTTTTGAAGTCAATATTACCACAGCAGGAGTACTTCTGTTTATTTTTATAGCCAAAATAGTATTCATTCAATAGAATTGGATCGATTCAGCATACATCAAAATGAATAACTTGGTTAGTTTCGGATTACTTTTTTGTGACTTTTAAAGTCTGACAAAAATTAATAACAAGAGCTAACACGGAGCAAGATTTCACATCATCACGGCCGCCTTGTCAGAAATGCTTCATTGAACAAATCAACAGTCTGAAATATCGTTTGAACTATAACTGGAATAGTAAAGCATTATTGACACTGATAAAAAACCTTATGAAACCAGGACAGAGATTTTCAAATATATTGAATGCATTGATGAAACCACTCATGAGGAATAAACAACAATAAGACATAAAGAAAACATTGGCCTAAAATGTATAGATAACAGTATGATATGTATCAGTGAAGTAGGAAGGATTAGCGTAACGCTTAAGAGTTAGCATATCGACTTGGCTCCACGAGGGGGCAAACCTCGTAACTTTGGTACGGGAGAAGAGTGCCTAACCTCTACACCACAGAGAACACTCTGGATATTTGTCCAGATATGCCTGATCTCAGTAGAGGTGAGATCGAGTTCCTAGTCCTAACGGAGACGGACGACAAAACGTAGGTACCCTGTTAAATTTGAGCATATAAAAGAACCCTTGACAGCTCGAAATCGAGAAGAGCAAGTTGGAAATCCAGTGCCCGGAAAAAAATTAATTCGAAAAATATTTGTTAAAAAAATTCCTAAAATATATCTTAACACTCTTCCAAAAATTACATCGATTGCCCTCGCCGGTGCTACGGGGTTTGTGCACTGCAGCTGAGATCTTCCTATGTCAGAAAGAGATCGAAGCACACATGGTTACTCCCCGAAGTGCAATGATGATGGTCCTATCAATCAATCATTATCGACTCGGACACAAGACTTGAGAATCCCTGAAAGGATAATATTAACAATAGCCAACGTTTAAAACTTCTTATCTGGAAGGTATAACTATAGAGACGACAACGACGGATTAATATAAGAAACCAAAGATGGTCAGGACATACAAGATAGTGAATAAATCAGGAACAACGGAAACACAGAAGTCTAGGGGCACATGAAACTGAACTTATGAAACATACCTCAATACCATGTATAAGACTAGGTTTGAGGTACAAAGAAAGGCACAAGATTGAATTGAATGAACATTATTTGTTCATGGCTTATGTATTATTGGATGACGACCGCTGATAATGATTAATGATTATGTGCTGGCGCATAACTAGTAGAACGTAAATCGCTCTTACGCTCAGATCACATACAAATCACACAGAGTGGTTTAACAAGCGTTCAATATGGAGTGTGAGAAGAAGAAGATTAATTTATATGATTCGCAAATATTAGTTTAATCATTTTCACTGAACCCAATACGTCTTAACCATGTATGTTAATATATAGTTAGATATTCCATATCCTATATCTTAGTTTGATGTCCTGAAAGAACTAAATGTTAAAGAGAATTGGCTGATAAACAACATACTATACAGAAAAATTACATACTTTGGTCACATCAAGCGTCACGATGGCCTGGAAAGAACAATACTAGAGGGCAGGGTCCCAGGACGCAGAGGCAGACCAAGAAGAAGATGGCTACAAGATATTAAAGAAACCATGAACATGACCATCGACGAAGTGGGTGAACTGACAATAGACAGAGTGAATTTTAGATGTGCTGCAAAGAGAGCAACGTCCTATAAAGGATACGCACCTTGATGATGATGATGATATCTTAGTTTAGCAACTCCCAGCAGATAGAGAGTGAGAATTTTGCCCAACCACTACGACTCCAAGGATGTCGACCTAGCTCCAAAACAATATTAAAGAATCTCTGGGAATCTCTAGCTTCAAACCAATATTAAAGAATCTCTAGGAATCTCTAGCTTCAAAACGATATTAAAGAATCTCTGGGAATCTCTAGCTTCAAACCAATATTAAAGAATCTCTAGGAATCTCTAGCTTCAAACCAATATTAAGAATCTCAGGAATCTCTAGCATCAAAACAATATTAAAGAATCTCATGAATCTCAAGTTTCAAACAATATTAAAGAATCTCTAGGGAATCTCTACTTCAAAACAATATTAAAGAATCTCTAGAATCTCTAGCATAAACCAATATTAAAGAATCTCTGGGAATCTCTAGCTTCAGAACGATATTAAAGAATCTCTGGGAATCTCTAACTTCAAAACGATATTAAAGAATCTCTGGGAAGTCGTACAGACAGGAGATGTTGACCACATCACCAGACGTGTGTTGCTGTTAAAAGAAAAACACGAACCTTACACAAACTCTTACATACTTACATACGATTCTTACATACTCCACATGTTATGAAAATTGCATCATTACTTACATAAAAAATGTCTTACATAATTCTTTAGCATTCAAATGCTCTTGTAATGTCTCATAAGATGCTACTAAAGGTGATCTAGGACAGTTATGTATTAGTCCATTAATAGCTGTCCATCGCAAGCGATGATGGCAACAGTCTAAGACATGTGTTGTTGCACATCTCTGATGTGTACAGAGCTGACTGTAGACTCCAATGCTTGAGCACACTTCCCTACCACAGGTGAGGCATATGTGGTGAAGGTTAGTCTCGCGCAGTTCGCTTTCTCTGCGCCTCAACGATTCTCAGCAATGCGAGTTTCTATTTTGTTCAATAGTGTAAGTTCTATTCGTCCATTAAACTTCACATAAGGCCTCCAATTATTAATTGCGACGCCCGAGTGGTTACCGGAGCTCACACTTGGGATGTAAAGAATAGACCTACTGTTACCTGCCACGCATGTCGTAAGAGGCGACTAATGAGGTTTGACTGAAATCGGATGCACGTGTCCTAAAAGTGTAGAAGTCTTATGCGTTTTAGAGAATTACCAAACCAATGTGCACCGTAAACACGTTCTTGGCAAAGATCAAACATATCACAAAGAGGGATTAAAAGTGGTCGTAAAGAACGAACGCACAGAAGAAGATTGCGTAAAGATGCCCGATGCGATAATCTGTTTGCAACTGTGGTTACAAAAGAATATGTATTATATTAACTAAGTGTTGGAAAGTTCAAGAAGAACTGCCCACCTACATCATAATAGACATAGCAGCAGACATCAGGAGCAGACGGGGAAAAAAAAGATAGTAAATGTAAAAATAAAGTTGGCAGCTAAAACAAAATCTCTTGTATATACCAGACATATATCCTCGGTACACATCTTTATATTAACGAAACATGGCTCCCTTATTTGCAACAGAATAAGTAAGTTTACAACTTCCACTTGAGGTACATTCAAAGAATTATTGACAGTCAATTACAAGAAAATATCATAAACAATGAAATGTTAGAAAAATAAAATATAACTACAATATTTTCAGTTCTCAACCTTTGTAGACTGAAATAATTTGAGCATATAGTGTGATTAACACGTCAGATGTCAAGAAGCATATTTTAAGACATACAAAATGTACCCAGCTAAAGATATAACACAATTAATAAAAGATAATTCTTAAATAGAAGCTAATTAAATAAACAATTTTATTTTAAAATTAGTTGACATTATATATGAAAATACAAAGCAGCCTGTGAATGGAGCTAATCTGGCATATATGTATGGACATGAGAAGGTTCAGTTATGACGTAGTATAGGTCAAGGTTGTGTGATGGTGTGTAATTGTAGTGCGGGAAGGGGCGATGAACAAATGTGACGTAGGACGAGCTAGTCAGAACCGGTTTAAATAGTAAATAGACGAGATGCAATGCGTACCTGGCAAATTTATATTTATGACTTGGGCTGCTTTTAAGTTGAACTGTATATTCATATAACATTGAAATTCGTTACAACACCAATTGTAAGCGAATCTTTGTGATATTTATTAAACTTTTATTATTGTTGATGTTGTATGATCATCAAAAATATTTTGAAATATATAACACATAATCAACGACTTACAAGCAGAATTATAAGATCACGTTAGTAATGTCATTCCTGATGGCTTTGAACTCTTAATAGTAATAATAATAATTATTATATAACTACATCGAACTTTGCTGCGAGGCAAGAAATATCGGTCTCAGTTCCATGAAGGAGATTGAGCGAGTAGTCCAGTATAGAGCGGTATGGAGAAATTGAGTGCAGGCCCCATGTAACGTATAACGGTACATAAATTATTATTATATATATAAATGTATGTATCTTTACATGTGCATATATATATATATATATATATATATATATATACAAACACACATACAATTGAAACTAAAAACACTATAAACTGTTTAGAGAAGTGCATATTTTCAAGTGAGCGTCTGTAGCTTTAAAGGTAGTGAGTTCGATCACTTCTCAAGTGCACCTGGTTCAAACACCGCGACGGGCACTTTGGAAGCACATTAGTCCCCGTGGATTTTTACGAACGGTAAAATATACCTCACCGTTTAGAAAGCAATGGCAAAGTACTGAACGCATAAGTGGCGCCTATAAAATCGACGACTCGTTTACTGTGGATAATGGCGAAGTCATGTAAAGAACATGAAATGTTTAAGATAAAAATAAGGATTCTTTCCTGGAACCCGCATTGACAACGAAAGAAGGGGAGGCCGAGAAATACATGGAGACGAGATTAGGAGGCAGAGATCAACAATATAAGGAAGAGCTGGAGGGAGCTGCAGGAGATAGCTAGAGATAGGAGACTTGGCATGAGTTGGTTGAGGGCCTATGTCCCAACCCGGATTAAAAGGCAGAGAGAGAGAGAGAGAGAGAGAGAGAGAGAGAGAGAGAGAGAGAGAGAGAGAGAGAGAGAGAGAGAGGAGAGAGAGAGAGGAGAGAGAGAGAGGGAGAGAGAGAGAGAGGAGAGAGAGAGAGAGAGAGAGAGGGAGAGAGAGAGAGAGAGAGAGAGAGGCGTAATTGAGGGTCCAGATAGAAAACAATTACTAAACAAGGAATTGATCCACTCTCGTTATTTCTCGCGACACCCTTCGCCTAACCACGAAGACGAGCGCTAATATAGCTCGTACACACGACCAGATAGCTCTCCAAAAAAGAGCAGTGCGTTATCGTATTTTTTGTAAACAATGTCGACTACACACCACAGAAAATCGGATTCAAACAGTGCTAGCACAAAGACATATGATTAGCCTTTGTTCTTTTATATATATATATGAGGCTAAACAATCGCACGCATGCCTACAAGTATGCAAATATAACCTACACGCATATATCATTCTTAGAGCTAAACATACACATTCAAACATCACTGAAAGAGTCATACATACACATCATTATTAGATTACTACATACACACATCATTCTTAGAGTCATCTATACACACATCATTCTTAGAGACATCTATACACAGAACACTTTTACGGGGGCATAATACCCACATCATTCTTAGAGCCATACATACACATCATTCTTAGAGCCATACATACACACATCATTCTTAGACCATACATATACACATCATTCTCAGAACCTTACATACACACAACATTCTTATAGCCCCAGATATACCCACATCATTCTTAGAGTCCTACATGAACACATTATTAGTATTGCCCTGCATGAACACATCATTCTTAGAGTGCTACATAGACACATCATTCTTAGAGTGCTACATACACACATCATTCTTAGAGTGCTACATACACACATCATTCTTAGAGTGCTACATACACACATCATTCTAGAGTGCTACATACACACATCATTCTTAGAGTCCTACATAGACACATCATTCTTAGAGTCATACATACACACATCATTTTTAGAGTCATACATACACACATCATTCTTAGAGTAATACATACACACATCATTCTTAGAGTCATACATAGACACATCATTCTTAGAGTCCTACATAGACACATCATTCTTAGAGTCATACAAATATGCGCACATCTTTTTAGAGCTTTGTATACTGTAGACGCTAGAAAGACTAATAAAGAAATCTCTTCGGAGACAGATTCATATCGAAATTTAATCAATCGAATAAGCAGCAGACAATCAAAGTTTTTCGAACACATAATTAGAAAGGGCACTTTAGGACATTAGGTTACAACAGGAAAAATACAGAGAAGAAAGAGAGAGAGGTACACAAAGGCACACATTTCAGGACGGTTTGAAAGGGTGGTTCGGCAATGGTTCGGTGACGGAGGTGATGGATTGTCCAGAGACAGAACGATGTGGAGAGACATAATCGTCTACGCCAACCGGCACGGCACTTTAATAATACGGTAGACGAAATATTTGCATACAGTTCCATTTTTGTTTTCAACTTAGAGTGATCTTACCGTCATTTTATTTTCATACATACTCTTTCTATTATAGTCAGGACCGTGCCGTGATATGGTACAGAGAGGCGGCCGCATCAGGCGGTTCTGTAAGGGGGCGGCATAAGCAGCGAAGTCATAATCACAATTGAACGTTTTTTTAAAGAAAAAACATTTAAGGGGCAGCATTTCGAAGATTGAGAGCCGTGGTAGCGTAGTTGTTAGTGAACTCGCTTCTCAAGGCTGGTGGTCCGGGTTCAGCTCCCATAGTGGGCGTGGAATTTTCCCGGACCGCGACGGCTCTCAGGTCGACCCAGCCTCAACTGGGTACCAGACATGCTCTGGGAAGTAAAGGCGACCGGCGTGATGCTGACCACATCACCATCGTGTGCCGACGGTCAATGAAAATACAGGCCTAACACTGTATTGCCCTATATACCCCAAGGTATGTAAGGGTTCCTTTACTTTTTATTTTTTATTTCGAAGACTTGCATCATACTGAGAAAACATACCGCACGGTCCTGATTATAGTTGTATACATCAATGAAACATATCCAAGTGCATAGACAAAGTAACAATACAAATAAATATCTTCAAGTGCAACAACTAAAAGTGTTGTCTAATAGTTCAAGAATTTAACTTACCTTTCCCTTTCCTGTATCCGTAACTACAAACGTTCTTGGTCAGACTGTATTTTCGTTTTCTCCAACTCAATGGTACCCACATCTTCAAATCATGTCGTTAGAGCTCTCATTTGTGTTTTATAAACATGTTTAATCTTCTAACGCTTGTGAGATTTAGTAGTTACTTGCGTGCAACTACAGTAAAGTATCACATGCAAGCATATAAATACTTTATTTCACATCCACATGTAATAGTTTCACATTCGAATTTCTTGTAAATTGTTGATGAGGATCACGCAATAAAACAGATTAACTTACATTGAATCCTGCATTCAGAAGTGTAATCTCATTAACACCTGTCTGAAAAACAGAAGATTGACGCTCATGTAAGAACCAGGTGTACAACCGATGCGCCACAGGTACTCAAGGTAAACACTTGTTAGGCTACAACATTGTAAAGTTTGGAATCACATGAATATGAACTTGTTAGTGAAGTGTTTGAACAAATATTTTATGTCTGTGACTTTCTACTTTGCTTCAGTTAACAAATAAATTATCTCCATTACATACCCTACGATTACTGCAAATATGAACATTTGTAACATTTATATTATGTCATAAGAACTGTCCCAAGAGATTTCATACTCAAGTTGTAATAGTTTTACAGTAAAGTAAGATGCTAAACTATGATAGTTTTGACAAAGCTCTCAGAGCTTCTGATTATTGATCAGATTGTACATATCAACAAATGGTTACTGCACTGACTTGACTTGCAAATATGCTGCTAAGATTCTCGTTAATGGAGTGAATTCCTGTTGAAGACATAAAAAATCTCATCAAAGCAAATCTTTTCTGGATAAACAAAATAATTAATAAGATATCTTTGACACAGAGATTTACTTGTCTAACAATAAGAACACGCTTAACTTTCAATGATTGTTGTTATCTTTGCGTCGTGTATACAGTCGGTTAACACTTAAGACACATGCATACACATATATACGACGTAAACACACACACTTGTATATATATATATATATATATATATATATATATATATATATATATATATATATATATATATATATATATATATATATATTCTTTTCGTACCGTCATGTGTTACATAGGGTCTGCAGGTGACTTCTCCATACTAATCTGTCCGGGAAACTCGCTCAGTCTCTGACATTGAATTGAGCCCGATATTTTTGCCTCTCTCAGCAAATTTCGTTTCAGGGTTTCCTTATAGCGTTCTCACTTTCTTGAACCCTTTGCCTCCCACTTCAATGTAAAAAAAAGTAAGGAACCCTTTCATACCTCGTGGTATATAGGTCAATACAGTGTTAGGCCTGTATTTTTCATTGACCGTCGGCACACGATGGGTGATGTGGTGAGCATCACACCGGCCGCCTTTACTTTCCCAGAGCATGTCTGGTACCCAGTTGAGGCTGGGTCGACCTGAGAACCGTCGTGGTCGGGAAAAATTCCACGCGCATTGCGGGAGTTGAACCCAGACCACCAGCATTGAGAAGCGAGTTCACTAACAACTACGCTACCCCGGCTCTCCCCACTTCAATGCCTGAATTGTTATTCTTTGAGCATTTCTTCTCAATGTAATCCAACCTATCTCCATCTTCTCTGTCTTAAAACACTTGTTACTAGTTGTTCACCAAACATTTTTTCTGATTTCATCCCTTCTCCTGAATTCCTCCCATTTCATGTTCCTTATTTTTCACAGACATCTATTTTCAAATGAATTCAATTTAAAGGGTATTAAAGACATTTTTATATTTAGTTATTTTCCATCTCTCGCGTTCATAATGATCATAAGTAATTTATAAACTGGTTAATCTGTTGAGTTGTAATGCTTCAATGAAGGTCTGGAGAAGACCACCATGGAAGGAGGCATACGGGCAAAGAGAAGAAGAGGAAGACCACGGAGAAGATGGATTCAGGATGTAACTGATGGTTAGAACATGACGGATGTAGAGACAGGACATCTGGCTTATGAGAGAGAGAAATTCCGGAGAACTGTTGGGGTGACCAAGTTCTGTTCAGGACAAGCTATTTGATAATGATGAATTCTTCAATATTATTCAACTTTTACTCGAAATAAAACACAAAATTCAACATCTGTAATGATGAATTCTTCAATATTATTCAACTTTTACTCGAAATAAAACACAAAATTCAACATCTGTAATGATAAATTCTTCAATATTATTCAACTTTTACTCGAAATAAAACACAAAATTCAACATCTGTAATGATGAATTCTTCAATATTATTCAACTTTTACTCGAAATAAAACACAAAATTCAACATCTGTAATGATGAATTCTTCAATATTATTCAACTTTTACTCGAAATAAAACACAAAATTCAACATCTGTAATGATGAATTCTTCAATATATCAACTTTTACTCGAAATAAAACACAAAATTCAACATCTGTAATGATGAATTCTTCAATATTATTCAACTTTTACTCGAAATAAAACACAAAATTCAACATCTGTAATGATGAATTCTTCAATATTATTCAACTTTTACTCGAAATAAAACACAAAATTCAACATCTGTAATGATGAATTCTTCAATATTATTCAACTTTTACTCGAAATAAAACACAAAATTCAACATCTGTAATGATGAATTCTTCAATATTATTCAACTTTTACTCGAAATAAAACACAAAATTCAACATCTGTAATGATGAATTCTTCAATATTATTCAACTTTTACTCGAAATAAAACACAAAATTCAACATCTGTAATGATGAATTCTTCAATATTATTCAACTTTTACTCGAAATAAAACACAAAATTCAACATCTGTAATGATGAATTCTTCAATATTATTCAACTTTTACTCGAAATAAAACACAAAATTCAACATCTGTAATGATGAATTCTTCAATATTATTCAACTTTTACTCGAAATAAAACACAAAATTCAACATCTGTAATGATGAATTCTTCAATATTATTCAACTTTTACTCGAAATAAAACACAAAATTCAACATCTGTAATGATGAATTCTTCAATATTATTCAACTTTTACTCGAAATAAAACACAAAATTCAACATCTGTAATGATGAATTCTTCAATATTATTCAACTTTTACTCGAAATAAAACACAAAATTCAACATCTGTAATGATGAATGTGATATATTTCTAGAGTCATCTGACATATTTTGTTAGATAACTAACTAATGAAGTTGTATATTTCTACAAAGAGATATCGTTTCTTGCTTGATATGTAATAACGATGTAGCATATTTCTAAAAAAATAATGAGTCGTTTTTGTGTAAGGTAATTAATGAAATAAGTGCTACATTTCATAAAAGAAGAAATCTCTGTGTAATTGAGTAGCAGTACTCTCGCAGTGTTATAAGAGCGTATAGTTCCTGTCTCATGTGGGCAAATATGTGTTTTCTCCCAGTTAGCAAATCTTAGAATTAATATAATAGAAATGATCAACGAATATCAAAGTAGGCATTGAAGTGGGATACAAAGGGTTCAAGAAAGAGAGGACGATCTAGGGAGACCATGAAACGAACTGTTGCTGAGAGAGGTAAGAAATATCGGTCTCAGTTCCATGGAGGAGATTGAGCGAGTTGCCCAGGATAGAGTGGTATGGAGAAATTGCTTGCAAGCCATATGTAGCGTATAACGGTACGAGAGGAATTATTATTATATGTTAGAATAGGTAATACAAAGTGCGTAGTCCTACCGGAAACGGACAATAAAAGATGCCCAAAACCGTTGCTAGTGCTATCTATCTATTGTCTATTCCCAGGTGGAAGATGTAAATGGCTGTCCACTCTTGCCGTTAAGCGTAGGGATAGGAGCTTTAATTTGCGTCCTAGTGCTACGAGTAGATGAGTCGCCCTTGTTGTGTTGTATCCGTGTTTATGTAGTGTGATCTTGATATTGTCTATCCATCTTGTTCTTGGTCTTCCCTTAGCTCTAGTACCCGATCTATTTTTAGTGTATGCTGTTATTGCCGGTTGGTTTTATTTCATTCTCATGAAATGTCTAAACCACTGCATTTGTTGTAGTGCATTTGTTGTAGTGCATTTGTTGTAGTGCATTTGTTGTAGTGCATTTGTTGTAGTGCATTTGTTGTAGTGCATTTGTTGTAGTGCATTTGTTGTAGTGCATTTGTTGTAGTGCATTTGTTGTAGTGCATTTGTTGTAGTGCATTTGTTGTAGTGCATTTGTTGTAGTGCATTTGTTGTAGTGCATTTGTTGTAGTGCATTTGTTGTAGTGCATTTGTTGTAGTGCATTTGTTGTAGTGCATTTGTTGTAGTGCATTTGTTGTAGTGCATTTGTTGTAGTGCATTTGTTGTAGTGCATTTCTTGTAGTGCATTTCTTGTAGTGCATTTGTTGTAGTGCATTTGTTGTAGTGTATTTGTTGTAGTGCATTTGTTGTAGTGCATTTGTTGTAGTGCATTTGTTGTAGTGCATTTCTTGTAGTGCATTTGTTGTAGTGCATTTGTTGTAGTGCATTTGTTGTAGTGCATTTCTTGTAGTGCATTTGTTGTAGTGCATTTGTTGTAGTGCATTTCTTGTAGTGCATTTGTTGTAGTGCATTTGTTGTAGTGCATTTGTTGTACTGCATTTGTTGTAGTGCATTTCTTGTAGTGCATTTGTTGTAGTGCATTTGTTGTAGTGCATTTGTTGTAGTGCATTTCTTGTAGTGCATTTGTTGTAGTGCATTTGTTGTAGTGCATTTGTTGTAGTGCATTTGTTGTACTGCATTTGTTGTAGTGCATTTGTTGTACTGCATTTGTTGTAGTGCATTTGTTGTACTGCATTCGTTGTAGTGCATTTGTTGTAGTGCATTTGTTGTAGTGTATTTGTTGTAGTGCATTTGTTGTAGTGCATTTGTTGTAGTGCATTTGTTGTAGTGCATTTGTTGTAGTGCATTTGTTGTACTGCATTTGTTGTAGTGCATTTGTTGTAGTGCATTTCTTGTAGTGCATTTGTTGTAGTGCATTTGTTGTACTGCATTTGTTGTAGTGCATTTGTTGTAGTGCATTTGTTGTAGTGCATTTGTTGTAGTGCATTTCTTGTAGTGCATTTGTTGTAGTGCATTTGTTGTAGTGCATTTGTTGTAGTGCATTTGTTGTAGTGCATTTGTTGTAGTGCATTTGTTGTACTGCATTTGTTGTAGTGCATTTCTTGTAGTGCATTTGTTGTAGTGCATTTGTTGTAGTGCATTTGTTGTAGTGCATTTCTTGTAGTGCATTTGTTGTAGTGCATTTGTTGTAGTGCATTTGTTGTAGTGCATTTGTTGTACTGCATTTGTTGTAGTGCATTTGTTGTACTGCATTTGTTGTAGTGCATTTGTTGTACTGCATTCGTTGTAGTGCATTTGTTGTAGTGCATTTGTTGTAGTGTATTTGTTGTAGTGCATTTGTTGTAGTGCATTTGTTGTAGTGCATTTGTTGTAGTGCATTTGTTGTAGTGCATTTGTTGTACTGCATTTGTTGTAGTGCATTTGTTGTAGTGCATTTCTTGTAGTGCATTTGTTGTAGTGCATTTGTTGTAGTGCATTTGTTGTAGTGCATTTGTTGTAGTGCATTTCTTGTAGTGCATTTGTTGTAGTGCATTTGTTGTAGTGCATTTGTTGTAGTGCATTTGTTGTAGTGCATTTGTTGTAGTGCATTTGTTGTACTGCATTTGTTGTAGTGCATTTGTTGTACTGCATTTGTTGTAGTGCATTTGTTGTAGTGCATTTGTTGTAGTGCATTTGTTGTAGTGCATTTGTTGTAGTGCATTTGTTGTAGTGCATTTGTTGTAGTGCATTTCTTGTAGTGCATTTCTTGTAGTGCATTTCTTGTAGTGCATTTCTTGTAGTGCATTTGTTGTAGTGCATTTGTTGTAGTGCATTTGTTGTACTGCATTTGTTGTAGTGCATTTCTTGTAGTGCATTTGTTGTAGTGCATTTGTTGTAGTGCATTTGTTGTAGTGCATTTCTTGTAGTGCATTTGTTGTAGTGCATTTGTTGTAGTGCATTTGTTGTAGTGCATTTGTTGTACTGCATTTGTTGTAGTGCATTTGTTGTACTGCATTTGTTGTACTGCATTTGTTGTAGTGCATTTGTTGTACTGCATTTGTTGTAGTGCATTTGTTGTAGTGCATTTGTTGTAGTGCATTTGTTGTAGTGCATTTGTTGTAGTGCATTTGTTGTAGTGCATTTGTTGTAGTGCAAACTATCAAAATATAGAAATATAATGTGTACCAAATCTGCACCAATTAACAACATATGCATTATTCTGTACACTCCCACCCCCCTACCCTACAATATCTAGATAGTAGAAGTATAAACCCATAGATTGGCAGAGAATCTATCATCTCTACAGCCGTATCATAAATTACATTCAGACTCTACAACCAAGAATCACAACAACTAGGAAGATGGGATATTTCTTGTAACATACTCAAGGACGAAGTGTCATGTTTGTCATGAATGTGCAACATTTATTGTCTATATTGCAAAACATAATTCAAATTTAACATAAATTAGTAAGGCATCTATTACCTACAGCAAATAATTTGAATATGTAGGAACACAACTATATTCAAGGACAAAAACGTGTAGACATGTAAACCGTTCAACTAAGCCACAAGTTCGTTAACTCTTTTACTCCGTAGGTTTTTTTGTGTGTTTTTTTGGGGGGTTAACTTCGGACACCTGTATATTGCATTGTATACTAAATTAAACCACATCCAACTATAAACTAATAGTAAATTAAACCACATCCAACTATAAACTAATACTAAATTAAACCACATCCAACTATAAACTAATAGTAAATTAAACCACATCCAACTATAAACTAATACTAAATTAAACCACATCCAACTATAAACTAATAGTAAATTAAACCACATCCAACTATAAACTAATACTAAATTAAACCACATCCAACTATAAACTAATACTAAATTAAACCACATCCAACTATAAACTAATAGTAAATTAAACCACATCCAACTATAAACTAATACTAAATTAAACCACATCCAACTATAAACTAATAGTAAATTAAACCACATCCAACTATAAACTAATACTAAATTAAACCACATCCAACTATAAACTAATACTAAATTAAACCACATCCAACTATAAACTAATACTAAATTAAACCACATCCAACTATAAACTAATACTAAATTAAACCACAGCCAACTATAAACTAATACTAAATTAAACCACATCCAACTATAAACTAATACTAAATTAAACCACATCCAACTATAAACTAATACTAAATTAAACCACATCCAACTATAAACTAATACTAAATTAAACCACATCCAACTATAAACTAATACTAAATTAAACCACATCCAACTATAAACTAATAGTAAATTAAACCACATCCAACTATAAACTAATACTAAATTAAACCACATCCAACTATAAACTAATATAAATTAAACCATCCAACTATAAACTAATACTAAATTAAACCACATCCAACTATAAACTAATACTAAATTAAACCACATCCAACTATAAACTAATACTAAATTAAACCACATCCAACTATAAACTAATACTAAATTAAACCACATCCAACTATAAACTAATACTAAATTAAACCACATCCAACTATAAACTAATACTAAATTAAACCACATCCAACTATAAACTAATACGGCTGCGAACTCGGGTAAAAATTATGGGAAATTAGACCACAACCAGTCACGTTCATTGGAAAATCAGAAAGACTAATTCATTTTAAAATCAACACAACATGCTAAATCAAGGTTATATTATGCAACAAGTTAAGTTTAACAACAACAAAATATCAGTATTATGAATATTTTTCATAAATAAATAACCATAGACTCATAAAATTGAGAAAAATTGCACAAAAAACTTGCAGTGTTCTATCAAACAAAAATAAGTTGCAGCCTTCCTAACTGAAACTAGGTCAGGGTATCGCCTGTCAGTTATGCGGCCCAATATTAGAGTTGGCTATGATTAAACCGTATACTTTCTTTGCGCCATCTTCAAACAACAATCCAGTTTATCGGCCCAGAAGGGTGAAAGAGTTAAGAACTACGTAATATAGACAGGTATCATATTCTATTTTCTAACCTACCAGACGAAATCAACACAATTTATTGACAACCTAAAAGTGGAAACAGACAATACCTCTGTTTGCTGATCCATTTGGACATGATCCAAATTATGTTGTAAAAATGTTTGGATTGCCTGAATTGTGTGTGTTGTACCCCATACTAAATATACAGCAACTATTCAGATTAACATTACGTAGAGTATGTGTATTCAGAATAAACAATCAGGAATAACTCTTGGATGTTCCAGAGTTACATACATAACGAGACTTAGAATAACATTAGTTCATGGAGATCGTCTAGCAAACATGACTTTCTTGCATTTCATAAATATATATTTCTCTGTAAATATCCAAACCTGATTATCATTATAATTATTTTTACATTGTCAGCATTGGCGGCTCGTAATTAAGGGTTAGTAAGCCGGGTCTCACCAACAAACATTATCCCGAGCCGCCACTGATTGTGAGTACCAACTCTCATCAACATCGTGTATTTGCAAGATTTAAGCCGAAGGATTAAAAAAAAAGGGTTTAAAAGCCAAAGGATTTACCTCATTGCACCGGGTTTACCCCATACGGCTCAGTCCTATCGCAGAAATGGCACGCCACCTGCCGAGAGTATTTCACAAAGCACAAACTCCGTAGCTCCAGCAACAATCCTAGGGGTCTTTGGAAAAAACTGCAGTCGTGAACAGAACGGCGCGGTCCGGACTCGAACCCACGACCTTCGACTTACAAGGCAGAGGGTTTAACCACTTAGCCACTGATAACCCCACCGAAGGATTCACTTCATTGCACCGGGTTTACCCCATATGGCTCGGTTCCTCTCCGCAGAAATGGTACGCCACCTGCCGAGAGTATTACACAAAGTACAAACTCCGTAGCTCCAGCAACAGTTATATATTGCAAGGGTTAGATATTATATAAAAGCTATCCCCATAGATTCTTCCCTTCACAAGCACATCGCGAATATTACTTATTTAATCAAAATACATTCTAGACAAACAAGTCTAAAGTGCGTGTTAACTTAGTGAGAGAATTACAATGATGTGTATTTGAAACCTGTAAGTAGACAAAACTAATCAGTAAATTAAACTAATATAAGTAGATTATGCTAATAGGTGGCTTAAAGTAATGAGTGGATTACACTAATATAAGTAGATTATAATAATGGTTGGTTTATAGTAATGAGTAAATTAAACTAATATAAGTAGATTATACTAATGGTGGTTTAAAGTAATGAGTGGATTCAACTAATATAAGTAGATTATAATAATGGGTGGTTTAAAGTAATGAGTTGATTAAACTAATATAAGTAGATTATGCTAATAGGTGGCTTAAAGTAATGAGTGGATTCAACTCATATAAGTAGATTATGCTAATGGGTGGTTTAAAGTAATGAGGGGATTAAACTAATATAAGTAGATTATAATAATGGGTGGTTTAAAGTAATGAGTTGATTAAACTAATATAAGAGATTATCTAATAGGTGGCTTAAAGTAATGAGTGGATTAAACTAATTAAGAATATGCAAATGGTGGTTGTATGGAACAATATAGTAGATTATAATAATCTGTGTTAAATAAAGTGACAACTAATAAAGTGATTAGCTAAAGGTGGTTTCAAATGAGTTAAACTAATATAAGTAGATTATAATAATCTGTGGTTTAAAGTAATGAGTTGATTAAACTAATATAAGTAGATTATGCTAATGGGTGGTTTAAAGTAATGAGGGGATTAAACTAATATAAGTAGATTATAATAATCTGTGGTTTAAAGTAATGAGTGGATTCAACTAATATAAGAAGAGTATACTAATGGGTGGTTTAAAATAATGAATAGATTAAGTTAGTTTAAAAACATGCATCTGCACTGTGGCAACATATGGATGTGGATCTGAACCATAAAACAATTAATAAAGAACAAAATTGAAGCTTTCAAAATTAGTTGTTACAGAAAAATTCTTAGTACATCCTGGACAAAGAGGAGAAAAAACAAAGACAGCCGACAAGACCTACATATCGAGGAGCATTTGCTCATCAATAACATCATGTCCTGGAAGATGACATTTTTATCACGTTTATTTTCACAGTGATTTGGAGAGAGCGGTAATGGAATGCATTGTTCCTGGTGTACGAAGCAGGGGACGACCAAGACGAAGGTGGCAGAATATCATCAAAGAAACCTTGAAAATGACGCTGGAAGAGGCGGGAGAACTTGCTTGAGACAGAGAGTTTTTCAGACGGGCTGTGATGAAAGCAACGGACATGCTGGAGTTGAAGGTAATGTGCGAATCAAACTAATATTAATAAATTATACTAATTATTGGTTTAAGATAATGAGTGGAATAACCTATAATATAAGTGCACTATTTACAGGATTGAACTATTGTAAGTGGACTACACTAATGAGTGTATTAAACTAGTGTATTATACTAATGAATGGATCAAATTAACGAAAGGATAAAAGTAATGAGTGTAGAAACTAATGAATATACTATACTAATAAGCTGAACTAATAAACTATTGATAGCACTAAACTATTGAGCGTACTAATCGATCGTAAAGTAACAGAGCCACACGCAATGATAGAAAGACAAAAAAATAATCAAAAAAAGTTCAGCAAGAACCGACATGGAAGGTGGAGTAGTGAGACATAATTACAGAAATCACTCAAATATGAGAATCTTTCTGTTTTCATATTAAACAAATTATGAAACGAAAAATGAAAATCATGGCATACAGGACTTAGACATGAACCACAGTAATCGAGTCGTCGATTTTCTAGACAATACTTATACGTTAAATAGTTTGCTATTGCTTTCTGAACGGTGGGGTCTATTTTTTACCGTTTGTCAAAATCCATAGATGGCATTTGCTTCCACGCTGCCCATCGCGGAGTTTGAACCAGGCACGCTTGGGTTGTGATCGAGCACACTGCCGCTTAAGCTACAGACACCGACCCCATTATGCATGCAGTATATATGCCACAAAATATACATACTTTTATCAAGGAAATGTATTTGTATACATATATATATATATTGAAAAATCTTGTCTACGGTTGCATATTCTAGTTATAATCCCTCCGTAGTCATATGGATTCACAATGAGCTAAAGAGGATAATAGCTGCCAAATGTCAATTAATTGAAAGCAATATTAATTCAAAGATTACCTATTTTCGTCAAGTTTAATTGTTTTTGTCATAAGATATATAAACAGAAAGAGTATAGTTTAATGCAGTAATATCTTTTCTGTCAGAATGCGACACAAAAATGTTTCAATCTGGGAACTTTTTTCTTCTGTTTATTGTTAAGCATTTTACTTTCTATATTGCTGTGTTCATGAAAACATTAATTTGCTAATTGGTATTTTGGAAAACAAATTATTTAAGCTTATCAGAACTCAAATTCTTTATTATATATGATACATATTTCACATTTCTCTCTCTCTCTTTCTCTCTCTCTATTTCGCTTTTATGCCTTTTTAACACTAGCTGGGGCGTTGGCCTTCTGCCAACTCATGCCAAATCGTAATATTTTAAGCAATCTCTTGCAGCCCATTTGCCCTTCTCAGTGTATTGTTAATCTCTGCCTTCAACTATTTTCTAGTCTATTTCAGAGTTCTTTCTTTTTCTTTTTCACTGCAGGTTCCATAAATGGGTTATTCTTGTCATATTCCTCCAGTGATTTCTCAAAGTGTGTCCCATCCAGCGGCCTGCGCCTTTTTCTCACCTCTTGGTTCACTGGAATATGTCTTGTTCTCTTCATAAGCTCCTCATTTGTGACATTATCATAGCATCTCAGTCCCTATATTCTGTGCATACACCAGTTGAACGTTGTTTGCAATTGATTAATTATTGTTTTAATCTTTGTCCACGTTTCTGACCCACACAGCATAATAATAATAATTCCTCTCGTACCGTTATACGTTACATAGGGCCTGCAAGTAATTTCTCCATAGCGCTCTATCCTGGGCAACTCGCTCAATCTTCTCCATGGAACTGAGACCGATATTTCCTTCCTCCCCATACAGCATGTAGACATGTTTTAACATTGGAATTAAATATGTTTTTGTTCTAGATTCGACTTCCGTAGACTTGCACATATTTTCTATAGCAATAAAAGCTTCTCTCGCCTTCTGTATTCCTATTCTGACATCTGTAACTGTTCATCACTCTTTATCTATATTGTTGTCAAAGTATGTTTATGATTTTGTCTCTTGAAGTAGGGTTTCTTTTAGGTAGATAGAATGTTGTTTTTTTCGGTTAATTATCATTATTTTTGTAATTTGCAAATGAACGTTTAGGCCTATTTGTTGTGACATTTAGTCATGTATTTATTGTGTTCTACATCTAGTTACGTGCATGGAACATGAGGGTTTTATCATTAGAGAAAAACTAATCGTCTAGATGCTCTTTCAGAGTTCACTGAATACCATTTCTGGTGTTAGTTACTGTTGTCTTCATAATCCAGTCTGATGATGCTCGTCCATCACGGGTGATGACGACCACACATATTTTCATCCAAGGAAATGTAGTTGCATTATGTTTGTCTGTGTGTGCGTAGATGACTAGTGAGCCCGATGCGGGCTTGAAATGTTCTTGTACAGTGTGGGCAAGGTATACTTGCACTTGTGGGAAGTTTTACTGCCTTTCTAATTTGACGTTTTTGTTCCATTCTTCTGTTCTATCTGCCTCGCAGGCCGAGGAACCGTATCGAAGAAGTGTGTGTCAGGCTGATCTGTCTTCAGCAACATTCTCCCAGTTGTTGACATCTATGAAAAAGGATTTCATCGAGTTCTTGAGTGTATCTTTGAATCGCTTTTTCTGACCACCCTCTGAGTGTTTACCACTATGCAGCTCACCATAAAAGAGTCGTTTGGGCATTCTACAATCCGGCATTCGAGCCACATATCCTGCTCATCGTATCTGGGACTGCATCAAGAATGTATAGATGCTGGAGAAGCGGTTCTTTTTAGGATCCAGTCTATTGCTAGTAGGAACAGCATGGGTGACAGAAGGAATCCATGTCATACTCTTATTACTATTCCAAATGTGTAAGTTAGTTTTCCCTAACATGAAAGTATCTGCACTTCATGTTCATATATGTTGTCTTTGCTAGGCAAATGTTTTCTGTGGGATCTCATAATGTCTCATCAATTTTTAAAAAAAGTTCCTTTTGATGCTGCCGACAGCCTTCTCATATTTAACAAATCCGATATAGAGTGTCTATTTTCATTCGATACTTTGCTCTATTAGTGTGCATAATGTGGCTAGAATAAATATATTTCCAGAAAAACTCAAAATCAAAGATAAATGGTTGATGGTACAAAAAAGAAGGAATAAATTGAAGTATTTTGGGCATATAAACCTACACGAAGGGTTGTAGAAATGCATTATGGAAGGAGAAATTCAAGAATGGAGGAAAAGAGAAACACCACTGAGAATATGTATTCAGGATTTCACTGACGATTTGTGCATGGTGGCTGCTGAGGAGAGACGAAAGAGAGAGATTCCGAAGCACTTTTTTTTTTATTAGGGTGTCAAAATTCAGCTCTATACAAGTTATTAGATGATGAATGTGACTATGTGGTCAGAGTAGGGTGTATTTAGTCGAAAGCCTGTCTGTTCATCTCTTAGTTTTATGTTGATGGCATCTCACAATCTCTCCAAGGTGATAATGCTTAGTATTTTTCCAGTAAGTGACAGAACCATAATTCCTCTATAGTTTTCACACGTCTGAGGGTATCCTTTGTTTGGTAGCTTCACTTGATGTCATTATCTGCATTCTGTTTCATTTCTTTAATATACCAGATTTTGCTAAGTAATGTTAACAGTAGTTCTGCAGTGGTATTTTATATTGACTTTAACAGTCTTATCTGATATACCAGCTGGACAAACCGCGAAAGTTGTTCTTCGATTCTCATACATTTTTCTATGTTATTGTAGGACTCAGCTTTCTCGATTATCTTCGATTGTCGGCAGTCTATTAATAATTTCCTTGTGTTAGAGTTATGGGATTTTTTTTCCAGCTGTGTTAGTGTATTTCTTCATAATTGTCAAGCGTAGTTTTCCCTCAACTGTGTCTTTGGTATTTCTGTGCATATTGTCCATGCGATTATCTAGTGTGATGCCTTGGTAAGTTGAAATAACTTCTCGCAGTGCACGTCTATCTACGAGTAATTGTAACGTTACACCCAGGCTTTTGTTGAAGGAGCAGTTAATGTTGTCATAAAAGGTTTACTATTGATTTTACCAAGTCATTGATGAAAAATGAATCATCAAGATCTGTCAAAGAATCATGAAATCGAATTGTTGCTATATTAATGGGTTTTATTTGTTGTTGTTCCGAATTCTAGGATCTGCCTAGAGTGAATTGTGAAAGTTCTTGTTAATGTTTTCTGCCATATCATTTTTGTAACAAAGAAAGTATGTTGGGAAGTGGACTTCAACCTTAAGTATACGTTTATCAATTATTTTTTTTTGTGGTTGGTTATTCCTTGCACATCAATTCTAATGATTATGTTCTTGAGAAAAGTTGATTAAACAGCTCAACAGTATTCTAAATATTTCATTTTTAATGTTTTTGCACTCTGTTTTTCTTAATTTTGTCAAATGTAGTTACTTTTGTCCTGCGTATGGACACTGCGAATATTATTTCTTTAAAATGTATATGAAATATATGTCAAGCTTTAATGCATTTAAAATTAAATAAAACGAAACTAAATCAGTCAAGAGTGAAAGTATGCAAAGGATCCTCCTCTCTCTCTCTGTCTCTCTCTCTGTCTCTCTCTGTCTCTCTCTCCCTCTCTCTGTTTCTCTCTCTTTCCCACTTTCTCTCTCTCTCTCTGTCTCTCTCTCTCTCACCTGTATAGCCCTTCGCGCTTAAGGCAGCATTATTTTCTGTCCTATGCCGTCCTCTGTTTTGCGTTCTAGTTGTGATTCATTTCTTTTAATTCCTCATCTCAGTTAAGTCGTTGTGGGGGTCTTCCATGTTTTCGTTTACTCGCTGGTGTCCATTAAAATACATTGAGTTAGTCTCCATGAGTATCACATGTCCGATCCATTTCCATCGTCTCTTTTCAATGATAATGTTAATATTTTCTTGTTGACAATGTGTAAGCAGTTCTTGGTTTGAAGTAATGTTTGGTCAAAACTCGTAATAATCTTTCGCAGAGACGTTGTATAGGTGCTAAAATCGCACCTAGTAACACTATCTAAATTATGGAATCAGAAACGAAGACATTCAAAAGCAGAAACCAGAAATATATTTACAATGAAACAGAAAATATGTGAACGAGTTGTAGTTTAAGAAATTGGGAAATATGAAAACAATTGTTTTAGCAATATTACTCATTAGAGTTTTAAGCACTACTTTATGTTATAAATTATATGCGCGTTACTAAGGTAGAAACAGCTTGAATATATCAATATAATATATCGGATCAAGCAAGATCATGAATCTCTCTCTCTCTCTCTCTCATGATCCCATATCATGAATCTGATTAACTAAATATCAAATAAGAAATTGTATACTCACAAGGTACTTCTACATATTTCTTACGAACGTCCCAGAACATACATTTCAAAAACTTACCTGCACATACAGTGCATAACATCCTTGAGCATACAGTCCTAACGTCCCTAAACATAGTCCAAAACGTCCCTGACCATATAGTGTATAACGTCGTTGAACATACAGTCCGTAACATCCTTGAATATACAGTCTAAAACGTTCCTGAACATACAGTCCTTGAACATACAGTCCAAAACGTCCGTAAACATACAGTCTTTGAACATACAGTCCAAAATGTCTTTGAACATACAGTCCATAACGTCCCTAAACATCCAGTCCAAAAATGTCCCATAAAATAGTGCAAAACATCCCTAAACATATATTCCAAAAACGTCCAAGGACTAAACCCATCATGTATAGTGGGTTTCTCTGTGGCTAAAGGGTTACGCCGTTGTTACGCATGGGTTCGAAACTGGACCCGAAGTTCTGTCATGCTTTCATTTTTCTAGAGACTTCAAGGAATGTTGCAGGAGCTACATAGTTCGTGCTTTGTGCATTACTCTCAATAGGAATCACGACAGTTCTGCGTAAGGGACCCGAGCCAAATGGGATAAAACAATCCTTCTAAATAAGTCAACCCTTCAACATAATATCCTTTAGTTTAAGTACATACACAGTCTTGGGTTAGCAGTTTCACTTTTAAACAAAGAGAAAATAATTCGTATCAGCAGAAGTACGGTTTCTTATTTCTTCTTATTGACGTCTTCCTATATATATATATATATATATATAACTTTTATTCAATCTTGAGATAACAGCAAGAATAGCTTCAGTAAGCTCAGTGAATCAATTGGGAGTCATTCATACAACCTTCAGATTCAGAAACAAAACCATCTTGGCAGATCATAAATCTCACTGCCTTAACAGTAGAGCCGACACTATCTAAGGGATTTGTATTTTGTTAAGTCTACAAGTACATAGATATGTCTCATCATTTTTACATTTTCTGTTCAGACGATTTTTTTTATTGCGTACTAAACTAATGTGTCCATTGTGTTTTGTTTGAACTTTAAAGCTATGTTTGTGTTTATTGCATGACAATAAGTTGTAGCAAGTTTTGATACTCGCAATTAATTCTGACTTCTTGAACTTTTTCTTCAGAAGCAATCCTGAAAGCGGCAAGGGAATCCATCCCAAGAGTCGCAAGGAAGGATTACACGTCATACTGGACAGAAGAGGTTCAGAAGCTTGAAAATGACCTTGAGTTGGCAAGGAGAGAGGCAGAATAGGCACAGACAGTAACGACCAATAGTGCTTACAAGGCGGCAGCGGCTTAGTACAAGCGGGAGGTCAAACGTTCAGCACGACAGAGCTGGGTTGATAAGACCGAATCCCTGAACCTTGATAGGGACGGCAATAAATTGTGGAAGCTGGCAAAAGCACTGAGTGATGAAAACACCAGCCGACCCCCAATAGTCCTGGAACAACATAAAAAGATGTGCTCCGGAAGGGAAGCTGCAAATGTCCTAATGAACAAATATATGCCAGAGCAGAGTCATCATAACAACAGACAAAAGTGAGGACACAAAGAGAAAAGCGCGAGTCCTCCAAGGCGAGCCAAGAAAAGCCGATAGTCACCTAACGGATACATTCACCAGCAACGAGTTAGAAGAGGCATTAAGATAGCTCAAGCCCAGAAAGTCGCCCGGAAAGGATGGGATCGCAAATGAGATGCTTAACAACTTGGGTACTAGAGCAAAGACAGCTCTACTGGCCGTCCTAAATATGTCGTGGAGGACAGGCATAGTACCAAGAGAATGGGAGGAAGCCAGGCAAAAATAAACTCGACCCGGCGAGTTACAGACCAATAAGCCTCCTAAGCTGCACTGGCAAACTCATGGAACGCATGGTGAACAAACGGCTATCTTGACACTTGGAGAGCAAAGGGCTTCTCATGGAACAACAGGGAGGCTTTCGGAAGTACCAATCTTCAGAAGGAAGATCAGAAACCTAAATCGCCCAGGAAATCAAGGATGGTTTCCAAGAAAAGAAACAGACAGTGACTGTTTTGGTAGATATGGAGAAGGCGTTTGACACCGTCTGGAAAGAGGGGCTAAAACTAAAACTTCTCACTCTCGGTATAAAGGGAAAAATGTACAAATGACTTGATAGATACCTAGAGAACAGAACAGCAAGGGTTCAAGCTCAGGGGTACACAAGCATAAAGGCCACATTAGAGCAAGAAGTCCCCCAAAGGAGGAGTGCTCTCACCAACTCTCTAATTTTTGTCAATGACATAGCAATGTGCCTACCAAAGCGAGTACACTCTGCCATGTATGTCCACGACCTGGCAATATGGGCGATAGAAGAGCAATGCCCATAGCAACAAATCGAGATACAGCTAAATGCCATAGGCATGCTCCAACAAATCCTGCAGAACAGCAAATAGCTGCAATGGGCGATAGAAGAGGCAATGCCCATAGCAACAAATCGACTGCAAGATACAGCTAAATAGCTGGCAAAGGCGATAAGTCAGCCTATAGCAACAAATCGACTCAGATAGCAAATAGCTGGTATGGCGATAGAAGAGCAATGCCATAGCAACAAATCGACTGCAAGATACAGCTAAATAAGCTGGCAATATGGGCGATAGAAGAGTCAATGCCTATAGCAACAAATCGACTGCAAGATACAGCTAAATAAGCTGGCAATATGGGCGATAGAAGAGTCAATGCCTATAGCAACAAATCACTGCAGATACAGCTAAATAGCTGATATGGGCATAGAAGAGTCAATGCCTATAGCAACAAATCGACTGCAAGATACAGCTAAATAAGCTGGCAATATGGTCAAAAAGGTGGAACATGAACATTAACGCTTCTAAAACCACCTACACGGTTTTCTCACAGAACAACCAGAATTACAAAATTAAGCTTAAAATCAACGGGCAAGATCTTCCAGAAAGCAAGACCCCAACGTACCTGGGAGTCACACTCGACCGAAAGCTGACTTGGTGCCCCAAATTGAAAATGCTACGGCAAAAGCGAGACACAGACTTACCATTATGCGCAATCTTCGCAGGCTCCACGTGGGGAGCAAACACCAGAACCCTCAAAACACTCTACTCTGGAAGAGTGCGACCGGTGCTGGAGTACGAAATTGCAACATGGAGTAGTGCATCCAATAAGCAATTCGCCAAAGTGAGCATTAGTCAAAACCGTGCAATAAGCATTATCACGGGAGCCATGAAGTCCACGCCCATCAAGGCGATGGAAACAATCACAGGCATCCAACCAATGGCAGACCGAAGGGACAGAAAAGTCTTGATACTGGCGGAAAAACTCAAACGGTTTCATTCCCACCCTATGCACGAAAGAATGAACGGACTCGGAAGGGGCAGGATAAAGAGAACCAGCTTCACAAAAAATGCCAAAGTACTGACCGCAGACCATCCGGTCCTAGCAATATGTAAAGTCAAATCAATCCCGGCAACCGATAAGTGCCCGCCGTGGAAAATCAAAATGCCGGAACTAAGGGAACCAATACCAGGAATACTAAAGAAAGGGCAGCGAGAAAACTTCGAAAGAAGAGCGTCCACAGAAAAATACCTAGCGACTGAGTACCCTGAAAATGAGTGGATACGCGTATATACCGATGGATCGGCAAGGAACGCAGCGATGGCGGAGGAAGAATAGTGCTTAAACTCTCAAAGAAAGCGATGGTCACGAAAGCAATTGCCACAGGTAAGTACTCGAATACCTACCGGGCAGATGCAGAGACAATAAGAACAGCGGCCGAAATGATCCTAGAGAAGAGGCACCTCTCGCAACAAAATCGTGATATTCACCGATGCTCTATCGGTCATCACGGCACTCAAAAATGTAGACAAAACAGAGCTTAATGAGCTGAAAGCGACCCTCGATGCATTAGTGTACTCACTTAAACGCACCGTCATTCAGTGGATACCATCACACTGCAACATAAGCGGAAATGAACAAGCCGACAAGCAAGCTAAAGAAGGAGGCGACTCCACCGCAGACTGATCTCGAGATCAGTTATGAGGAAGCCAGAACAACCATCGGCTGGCACTATAAAGACAAATGGTCAAAAGACCATCCACAGTACATCAACACCGACGGATACTATGGTCTGTTTCGTAGTTAACAAGTTGCTATATTCCGCCTCCGTACCGGCCACAACAAGCTTCGCGCCCACATGTTTAACAGATTTTAAATTGGCACAACTAGCCTGTGCCCATGCGAAAAGGCGGACACGACGGCTGAGCACATACTGCACGATTGTCAATTGATAGCAGGCCTAAGAAAAGAAACCTGACCCATAAACACTAAGCTTCGCGAGAAGCTGTACGGAGGAACGGAGTCCCTTTGAACCACTGTAGCATTCATAATAAAATCTGGCTCATCAGTCTAGGCGGGGATCGCGAGAGAGAGAGAGAGATAACTGTTTCTCAAAATATTTTTTTATCATACTTGTTTTCACTCATAATATGGGACGCCATTCGATATATTTATGAGTATTTCATTTACTGTTACAGAGTATCTTTACATCTGATAGTAGACTGGACAGAGAGATCGAAACAAGAATCCAGCAAGCTAACAACTTTACATACCAGCTTACCACAAATCTTGAAACATCCAGAAACTCCAGTAGAGACCAAAAGACAGATTATAAATGCAATTTTCATTCCAACGCTATGTTACCAGTGCCAAACTTGAGCACTAAGAAAAGAACAAGAAAGGAACATTAGTAAATGAGATGCTTTAGGAAAGCGGTAAATAAAACAACAAGAGTCCATATCAGAAATGAGTAAATTAGAAAAACAGAACACAGTTTGTTAGATTCATTGAAAAACAGACTCAAATGATTTGGCCACTTGGTGAGAATGAACCCGAATACACGACTTGCAAGAAAGTAAAACTTAAAATGGAATCATCAAGAGAAAGGGGTCGACCAAGAAAAAGTTGATTTGATGGAGTTACAGACCTCTTAAAACTTCACAATACCACAGGATATTAAGCGACCGAGCGTGCACTATATCGGAAACCGATCATCACTTAAACCTGCGACGCCTAACGTCAAAAAGCAGAGGACAAAAGTAAAGAAAAGCAACAAAGTAATCGATCGACTAAATTGCTGTTATATTGCTGTATCACAGAATAGAAGTTAATCTAATACATAGAGAGAGAGAGAGAGAGAGAGAGAGAGAGAGAGATGTTGGAAAAAACAGAAATATATAAAATATGAGTTCAATGATAATAAGTACTTTTGATGTCAATCGAAGAATAGAACAGTGATTATCCGGCTATTGATGGTTAATTACTCTACTGATGTATGTTTTCAATTTGTAACCACGTTAATACCCTCCGCTGTGGCTTCAATTTCTGCTTTCTAATTGGTGGAATGTTTAGATGTGGGTATAAATAGTTCTATTTACTCACAACTTTGTGTCGCAGTATATATTCTTTTCCTTTGTCAGGAACTCTGAGATTTCTTTATAATAACAAATATTAAGATCAGTGGCGGCTCGTCATTAAGGGCCACTGGGAGCGGGCCCCACCAAAAATAATGTGTAACGTGTATTTATTATTTTATAAATTAAAACATAACAACTCCAAACCATGATTTTTCCGAAATTTGTCTCTGGCCCCAAAAACAAAAATGATCACGAGCCGCCACTGGTTAAGATTATAGGACAATAACTTCTCTCTAAAGTCAATGTCAAGCTAGTTTTACTTAGAATTCACTAAAATCTTAGATTTAAAAAAACAACTCATTCTCTTCTGTTGCACTAGTTCAAATTTCGAAGTCAATTTATTCTAGCTATACTCTTTTTACACTCAATCTATTTCCTTTTGAAAGTTGTGTTACATTTCTACTTAATTAAGATTGAATGAATCTCCTGGCAGTTTGATACACTTTGAGACAAATTGCATATAATTATGTTCGTTATTTCAACATTTTTCACTGTCATATATGTTATTTAAGCCCCCGATATACATTCAGGTTGATCGTCAGGACAAAACAACACATATCTATAGTTCCTTATAGTTCGTGCCACAGAAACGTGTATGTATGTGACAATATGTACGCAAACAAATCGAGCTAGTCAAAAATAATCGAGAAGTGGATAGATAGGTTGAAGAAAATGTAAAGTAATTTGATGGATTCAATTGTATTTTTGTTTAAAATTCTCTTCAGAAAATGCGTTTTGTGAAATAGTAGCAATTTAATGACTAAGTAAAACATCATTATAAAACAATCAATTCAACAACTTGTATCATGTTCATTTAATCACAGAGAAATACTGCATCATACAAACTGAAACTATGAAATGTATAAGGAAAAATGATACTTGAAACAAATGGCAAGCACAACAATATCTGCAAATTACCACCAACTTGAGACATCATCTACTCAAGACACATGAGATTCAGGATAGTAACAATGTTAAGTGTCTGAGATTCAAGAGAGAAAGGTGTGGGTGGTACATGTAACATGTACTATTGAATAAATTGTCACATTTCTGATATAAAGAAATCAGAATCAAATATCAAAGTTTATGAGAAAATATGAAGCTATCGTAAAGTCATCAACAACCTCCGATACTGAATGAAGGTAAATACGCAATAGAAGTACACACATCGAAATGAAATAACTGATAAAGAAGCACGAACTCCGTAGTTCCACAAGAATTCTAGATATCTTATGAAAAACTTTCACATGCGACTCCCTCCGGATTCAAACCCTTAACCTTCAGAATGATAGGCAAACGTCTTAACAACATCGCCATAAAGAACCTCGCTACTCTACAATTCTCAGTTAAATTGGTCCTTGAGAAAGAAGTCCAAGCTATGATATAAGATATCATTCTTCCATTCTTAGGTGTACAGGTAATCCAAAGAGAAGTCAACAAGATACTATCAGATACCACACTTCAATTCTTGGGTGCAGAGGTCATCAGGAAAGAATGCCTCACGAGTATCATCATCATCTTCTCTACAGGCCCAGTCTTAGTATCAATCATTCAATGACTGCTCAGTATTGTGAGTATATAGTACGCTGCGTTCTCCTAAATCTACAGGCCCAGTCTTAGTATCAATCATTCAATGACTGCTCAGTATTGTGAGTATATAGTACGCTGCGTTCTCCTAAATCTACAGGCCCAGTCTTAGTATCAATCATTCAATGACTGCTCAGTATTGTGAGTATATAGTACGCTGCGTTCTCCTAAATCTACAGGCCCAGTCTTAGTATCAATCATTCAATGACTGCTCAGTATTGTGAGTATATAGTACGCTGCGTTCTCCTAAATCTACAGGTCCCTAAATGATGGCCTCCAAAGATGTCGCTGTTCCTGTGACGATGTGGTACCATGCTCTCCTATTGTTTCAAATGAGTTCACGATCCATGTAGAGCGATTGTCTTAATTTTCTAATGATCATTAGTTTTAGTGTAGGTAAGATCAAATGTCTAGTCCTATCGGGGATAGACAACACAAATAAAGGACAGTATTCAATTTAAAACATAAAAGACCTCTTGGCAACTGTAAGTTGATATACGTATGTGCAAAGCTGCAACCCAGACAAAAGTTATTAGCACTCATTTAAAATAACATTTCTACCAAACTTCCACCATCTTCCAATTACGTACAGGACCCTCGTCGGTGCTACGGAGTTTGTGCACTTCACTGACAACATTATGTATAAAAATACAACGGAGCATTCATTTTTGTTCACCGAACTGCACTTATAAGTGATCTATAAATCCATCAATCGATACTGTCGTAATTGATCTTCTTCAATTCTTCAAGTCTGACTGAGCCATCCTATTTGGACAATTTTTAGTGCAGTTTGAAGCTTAATCTCGAAATTCATAAATTGATAACTGTAGTCACAGAAAACATAAACGTCGCCAATGTTCATGAAAAAAACGACAAAATTAAGAAAATCATGAAGAAAATAAATATTATACTGAAATTAACGAATCCACATATAATGTTGTTTTAGACATATTTTACTTATTTATAACTGTCAATACATAGTAACTTACTCAACACACTTTATCGCAAATGTATCGGTGCATTTCGAATACGATAAAACGGAAAGGTGGATTATATCAATATAAAATAAACTACAAATATACATCAACTGCAAAATCTCATTTATATGTAATACAATTCTGAAACAGAAATACAAAACACAATTAATAGAGCCCGTGATAAAAATTGAGAACAAATTAAATGCCGGATAAATACAATATTTATAATTTAAATTTGTTTGCAAAGAAAGAGATACGCTTGAAAGAAGCCCCAGAAAACAAAGTGCAAAGAAATCTGAATAAACAAAAAGCGAATGTAAGATGTAAAATAAGAATGTAGGTGTGATCAGACGTGAAGGTAAAATATATTAATTACATCACTGCATGAATGACGAAATGATTGTAATCAAGATTAGCATGTCTTATTTTGACAATGGCATGACGTCTAGAGTTGAAAAGAAATTTGCAAAATGACAACCTGGTTGCCAAATTGTGAAAATAAAACGAACTAGATTAAAAAACATAAATATACATGAAAAATAAGCTATTTTGAGCTGGAATTGGGACAATTTATTTTCACTTTGTGCCTGCCATACTTGAACAACGAGTAAACAATTGCAGAGCACATCAAGACAATTGAGACTTGGTTCTAAAGAGATAACAAATGATCAAATGAATGATGATTGAAAATGTGATCGGTTAAACACTCGTGGAAGCAGAAAAAGTAATCAGAGAACACGATAAGACGCAGTTGGGAACCACGATAGAATATTGGTTAGTGTACTTGTTTCGTAAACTCATGTTCACAAAATCACATTTTCTAGTTGGAGTGTGATTTCTTTCCGACCACAAGAGCTCTCAGCTCGATCGAATGTCATTTGGGTACCATAGTAACATTGTAAAACAGATGTGCAAATAGTAATGTTGACCACTTCATCAATTATGTGCCTTTAGTCAGGGACAAATCCGTCTTAACAACACATTTTCAACTATACCACAAGGTATGAAAACAAGTGCATTACTTCTCTTTTTTTGTTAAGGGTCAGGTAGTCATATTTCTGACTGACAAATATTTATATTTAAAAATTGCTCAATTACGAGCATTTCATTGCGAGAGACGAAACACAAACAATTTGTGTTAGTGGTCTTATCATTCAGTATTGGAACTATAAAAGTAAAAAACTAGTTTAAGATAAGTCATAAAAAAACCATGATCATAAATTACATAAATACTTAAAGTTGTGAAGCAAAACAGGATTAAAGAAAAGAGCACCCGAGTGGTTACCGGGGCCCAAATTTGAGTGTAAGGAATGGAACCACTATTACCTGTCATGCATGTCGTAGGAGGCGACTAAGGAGTTTTGGCTGAAATCGGATGCACATATCCTAAACGTGTAGAAGTCTATGCGTTTAGGGGCCTACAAACCAATGTGCAACGTATACACGTTCTTGGCAAAGACCAAACATATCACAAAGGGTGATTAAAATTGGTCGTCAAGAACGAACGCAAAGAAGAAGAAGAAGAGAGAAAAGAGAAAAGTAAAAATATTGAAGATATAATGACCAATTCCAGATGACACAACACTGTGCGATAACTATATTTTACTGACTAGAACCTAGTCACTAACAGAGAGCCACTAGTCACTACAGTGAGCCACTAGTCACTACAGAGAGCCATTAGTCACTACAGAGAGCCACTAGTCACTAACAGAGAGCCACTAGTCACTACAGAGAGCCACTAGTCACTGCAGAGAGCCACTAGTCACTACAGAGAGCCACTAGTCACTACAGAGAGCCACTAGTCACTAACAGAGAGCCACTAGTCACTACAGAGAGCCACTAGTCACTACAGAGAGCCACTAGTCACTAACAGAGAGCCACTAGTCACTACAGAGAGCCACTAGTCACTAACAGAGAGCCACTAGTCACTACAGAGAGCCACTAGTCACTACAGAGAGCCACTAGTCACTAACAGAGAGCCACTAGTCACTACAGAGAGCACTAGTCACTACAGAGTGCCACTAGTCACTAACAGAGAGCCACTAGTCACTAACAGAGAGCCACTAGTCACTACAGAGAGCCACTAGTCACTACAGAGAGCCACTAGTCACTAACAGAGAGCCACTAGTCACTACAGAGAGCCACTAGTCACTACAGAGAGCCACTAGTCACTACAGAGAGCCACTAGTCACTACAGAGAGCCACTAGTCACTACAGAGAGCCACTAGTCACTACAGAGAGCCACTAGTCACTACAGAGAGCCACTAGTCACTACATAGAGCCACTAGTCACTACATAGAGCCACTAGTCACTACAGAGAGCCACTAGTCACTACAGAGAGCCACTAGTCACTACAGAGAGCCACTAGTCACTAACAGAGAGCCACTAGTCACTACAGAGAGCCACTAGTCACTACAGAGAGCCACTAGTCACTACAGAGAGCCACTAAGTTTCTGTGGAGGTTTTTGTGAGTATCGAGAAGAGAATGGTTTTAAAATAAAGACATCAGAAAAAAGTGGGTACATCATCAACACTGAACTGCATCAAGAAACGACAAATTAAATGGTTTGGCCACATACGCAGATTACCAACAGACTGTGCCCATCAAAGAGCAATGTTCCCCTAATACAGTACAAAGAGCAATGTTCCCCTAATACAGTACAAAGAGCAATGTTTCCCTAATACAGTACAAAGAGCAATGTTCCCCTAATACAGTACAAAGAGCAATGTTTCCCTAATACAGTACAAAGAGCAATGTTCCCCTAATACAGTACAAAGAGCAATGTTTCCCTAATACAGTACAAAGAGCAATGTTCCCCTAATACAGTACAAAGAGCAATGTTTCCCTAATACAGTACAAAGAGCAATGTTCCCCTAATACAGTACAAAGAGCAATGTTTCCCTAATACAGTACAAAGAGCAATGTTCCCCTAATACAGTTTAAACAAAGCAAAAGGGCGTCCACGCAAAAGGTGCGAATCAGAAATCGACTTATTGGTTTCCTGGGCCAAAATTGGGGTGTAAAGAATAGAACCACTGTTACCTGCCTTGCATGTCGTAAGAGGCGACTAAGGAGGTTAGCGTGGGGCTAGCTACCTACAACTCTAGTAACACTAGATGGCTACAGAATGGAGAGCGAACCGAGTAAACTCTGGCTGAAACCGGACATATTGCAGAAGGATAAGCACCAGAGCTCCAAATGGTGCTGAATATGTGACGTAAAACACACCAATGCTAAAGTTGCATGAATTAGATTTCTTCATGAATAGAATTTATGGGGAGATCTTGTACATCGGTCTGGGCGGTGATGACGAGAGAAAGAAAGAGAGAATTAGAAATAACAAAGGTGGTTAAAAACACTATTTATGAAGCACACACAAAAACCCTTTCTAAAAATCCCTTCTTATCATAACGATGTGAGGCAAAACAGGATTAGAGATGGGGAAAAAAAAGAAGAAAAGAAGAATGAATCGTTGAGGAAGATTGTAACTCTTCAATTGAACAAGATAAAAAGTAAATGAATGATGTGACAGATAATAGTGTGTCAGTTAAACGGCAAATTCAAACATTGGGATGAAACATCACGGTCGATCACGTCATTTAACAACAGATAAGGACACGTCAGTCGACTAATAGTTTAAGACATTTCGATGAAGTTACAGATAAGAATATGTCAGTAAAGCTACTGATAAAGACATGTCGATAAAATCAATGATAAAAACATTTTGATAAAGCATAGAATATCTAATAACATCTTGATGAAACAACAAATACAGACATCTCAGTAAAACAAAAGATAGCATGCTCTTGATAAAGCAACAACAAAAATGATCTACAGATGAAAGATCAACATCGTTGCACCAGACTTCCCCATATGTCTCCATCTCTGTTGATAAATATAGCACACCAATTGCCGAGAATAATGCGCAAAGTCTCCAACTTCAGGAACAATCCTTGGGATCTCAGGAAAAAATGTGCACAAGTGACTCGGTCCGGATTTGAGCCTATACACTTTAGAACAGTGTTTCCCAAAGTGGGGCCCACGCGCCACAGGGGAGCAATTTGCGGAATGGAAAAAATATGTTATTTTGTGGTGGGGTAAATGTGTCACATCCATTTAAATATGCATGTTTTAATCTACATTTACTCCACTTCACATTAAATTAATTTTAACACATACAATAATACATAATTAAACAATTCAATTATTGAATATTAAAAATTATGTCTATATTACATTGGAGGCATATGAATTTTAGAGAGGCTTCGGGTAGGGCATGGCACAAAACAGGGTGGGAAAAACTTCGCCATCGAGACCTCTAGCAACAACAACAAAAGAAATGTGTCAAAGAAAGTAAAATAAAATGTGACAAAGACTTGTCAGTAAACACAACAGTATAGACTCCACTACAAGTAAACAATGCATTTTTAAAAGAGATAATTCATATAACAATTAAATAATTGTAAAGTTAATACATAATAATCTTTATCTTGAGTTTGATTCACAAGCCTTAAATCTGTTGTAGTTATAAATGTCCTCGTGCTACTGCTGCTACTATGTCCTAGCTCCTTCTCCCTGCTAATCTTTGTTTTGTCATATTCTAGTTGAAGCATCATAGTCATAAGATTAATATATTCAAAACAAAGCTACGCCGTAGATTTTTGCTAAACTGGTTAAGAATTATGTTTTCGCGTATCAGCTGTATGTTATAGATGACACATTTTTTTTCGATCCAGAAGCATATGAGATTTCAGAAATAGAAATAGAAACGTGTTTCGCTATGAGATTTCAGCTCTTCGGCTCGGTGCCATGGACATCGTGACCCTTCAGTTCGACGCCATGAACACCGTAAATCTGGAGAACCTGTGGCTTTTCTGCCAGCCCGCGGAAGCCGAACTCATTGAGGGTTTATCACCCGTCGTCCATCGCGCTATGAACACGCTGGGCAAGCGGGCATAGTTGACACATATGTCGAATACATGACCTATTTTATCGTAAGAGTTTTGCTGAATGGACTTATATCTCCATGTTTGCCACAGATAGTCAATTCCACGTTTTATTGATTGATTTTGCAAGCTACAATAAATAAGTAACGTATTATCGAACTGACATGATTTTAGAAAGCAGAAAACACCCCTACCCGAAATAAGTGAGTCTCAGAACATAATAGTGCAGACGCAAACGATTATATAATTTGGACATGGTCGGTTGATTTTACATCCTAGGGGGGAAGATTTATTCAGTTGTGACAGTTAAACTCGCAGTGTTATTAGTGCAGTTAAACTCGCAGTGTTATACAGTTGTGACAGACAAACTCGCAGTTTATACAGTTGTGACATGTTAACGGTGTTTACATCTGGAGAATGCATGTTATACAGTTGTGACAGTTAAACTCGCAGTGTTATACAGTTGTGATAGTTAAATTTGCAGTGTTATACAGTTGTGACAGTTAAACTCGCAGTGTTATACAGTTGTGACAGTTAAACTTGCAGTGTTATACAGTTGTGAAACAGTTAAACTCGCAGTGTTATACAGTTGTGACAGTTAAACTCGCAGTGTTATACAGTTGTGACAGTTAAACTCGCAGTGTTATACAGTTGTGACAATTTAACTCGCAGTGTTATACAGTTGTGAGGTTAAACTCGCAGTATTATAGAGTTGTGACAGTTAAACTTGCAGTATTATACAGTTGTGACAGTTAAACTCGCAGTGTTATACAGTTGTGACAGTTAAACTTGCAGTGTTATACAGTTGTGAAACAGTTAAACTCGCAGTGTTATACAGTTGTGACAGTTAAACTCGCAGTGTTATACAGTTGTGACAGTTAAACTCGCAGTGTTATACAGTTGTGACAGTTTAACTCGCAGTGTTATACAGTTGTGAGGTTAAACTCGCAGTATTATAGAGTTGTGACAGTTAAAATTGCAGTATTATACAGTTGTGACAGTTAAACTTGCAGTATTATACAGTTGTGACAGTGTAACTTGCAGTATTATTCAGTTGTGACAGTTAAACTCGCAGTATTATACAGTTGTGACAGTTTGTATAAACTCGCGATATACAGTTGTGACAGTTAAACTCGCAGTATTATACAGTTGTGACAGTTTGTGACAGTTAAACTCGCAGTATTATACAGTTGTGACAGTTAAACTCGCAGTATTATACAGTTGTGACAGTTTGTGACAGTTAAATTCGCAGTATTATACAGTTGTGACAGTTAAACTCGCTGTATAATACATATAAGAAAGATGCAGTAAAACTATAGTAATGGCGAAACACGTAAAAGCAAAGCTCTGTAGTTTTACAAAATATAAAAACTATATATTGTTATTGTTTTTGTACTTTGTAAAACTGCATTACTTTGATGTTACGTGTTTCGCCACTATTATACAGTAAAATAAAATATATTATACACTTATATCTTAACGCTTTCACTCCGTAATTGTGGTTGTCTTTCGTGTCTGAGCGCACTTGTATTACAATGTATACTGATTAACCATTATAAAGGATTTGAGGTAACTTAAGAAAATACTGGGAGCCACTATATCGGCTCATAAGATGGGATAGGTTAAGTAAAATATAAATAATTATAGCTGCTTTATTATTCTTTTGTATACACAATACAAGTAATCAATTATGTCCTTTGTTTACTTTTGTTTTTCTTTTAACCAATATTTATATATTTATCTTGAATTCTCTTTCTAGTTAACGCTCTCACTCTCTAACTCTCTCTCTTTCTCTTACCTCTCTCTCTCTCTCTCTCTCTCTCTCTCTCTCTCTCTCTTTGTCTGTCTTTCTCTTCTTCTAATCTCGTGTGACTGAAGAGGAAACACTAAAAATGCATGGATAAATCATAACTCAAATAATTGCACATAAAGAAAATGACTGATTGATACATATTATCATAAACAGGAAGTAAAAAAGTATAAGTCGAGATGGTAAGTAAAACAAATGTATTTAAGAAAATAGATGTTTCATAATGATATATAGATTGCCATTGTTGTGTATGCATACTTCAGATAACACCCAACCAAAATTATCTGGAGTTAAATAAAGGTAGCAAGAGAGGAAGAGAGAAAGAAAGAATGAAGTGAGTGAAGAAAAGAAGTACTGGTCTCTAATGTTATAAAAGAATGTACAGTAACAAAAGTCTATGTCGTCTACGAACAAACGTGACATATGACTATACCTACAATGATATGAATTCAACAAGTAAATATCACACACAATACGTAAACAGATCACGCATCATGGCACATAAAGTACCTATTTTTAATAACAAGTAATAAAGTATCACTTATATTACCGTTTTTGAAATTCCTCGTCAGATTTCCCTTACTAGTTTACTAAAGCTACCTAAAATGTCTACAGACAATCTGATGTATGTGTGAATTCCAATATAAAATGAACGAATTGATGAAGAAACATGCATTTATAAGCGTTATAAGAAGTTCAATATTGCATCCAATTTAATGGTGAGTTTGTTTGTGTTGATTTACAATGTTCACGCATTGTCACTGCTACTATATTGACCATTGTAGAGAATGTGAAATCAAATATAAAGCCAAGTTCTCTAGGCGGAAGCGAGGAATAAAATCAAGCGTCCGTGTGGTTTACGGCACGAGAGAGAGGTTTGTGTGGGTGCTCATTGAGTGGTCCATAACTTTACACCGAGCGCCCAAACGATGATAGCGCGTGACTTAGCTGAATCACGGGCTTTTTAGCGGTGCACCGTTATGTTAGGTTGTTTGTATCGTGAACATGTTATAACTTGAAAACAGGTGAGAACACTTAGCATCTAAATGAAATCAGATTCTACTCACCAAGAGAAAACATCTACGATCTATGTATTAGAGAGATTTACCTGTGTCTTGAAATATCTCCGGCACAATGTCAACTTTTTGTATTGTCTGCTAGCAACAAACGTTCTGTACACTTCAAGACTGACGTTGAGCCAACACTCACGATTGCAAGATACCATTACCTCACACATACACATATACGCATGGATATGTTACATATATATATATATATATCATATGTTTGTTTTTCCCCTCTACCGTAGTCAGCTGATAATTTGTTGACGTGTTACGAAGAGTAATGATTTTGACATATTTTCAACTCAAGAAGTGATGTCTCGCGTCTTTTATTTTACTGCTTTCCTTTATTTCAATTCTTTATTGTCGTTAATAATAGTGATAGTTTTAGTTGTTTTTTTTAAACACGCTTCTGTATCTGTGGCCAACCTGTCATATTAATCTAATGTGCACTTTGTTAGTAATTCTATTATTAGATTGCACAGTCTTTCTGTATAAAATTATAGTTTTATTTCGGGTGTTCTTCTTTCTTTCTTGTTTGTTTGTTTGTTTGTTTGTTTAGTAGGGGATTAAAGCCTCTTTAAGCCAAGGCACGTCCCTTTCAACCCACGGCGAACCTTTTATTGGTTATATCAGAGCGTGTAGACCAACTGTCTTCTTCTTTCTTCTTTATGGTGATAGTATTTTTTATAATAGAAAATAGAGGGGAAATATTTATATTGGGAAAATGTTTGTTAACACCACAAAGGATGACTGATTTGAATGAATGAATAAATGATGTATAGGAGTATCATTATTTCACTTCAGTGAACAATCATCTGTGCTCTGATATCTTTCTTACACAGGAAGATTTCAGCAGTAGTGCACGAACTTCGAATCCCGCTGCGGGCAGCTTGGTTGCAAATTGTTTTGCGTGGATTTTTACAAAGGACGATGACACCACCCGTTCAGAAAGCAATGGCAAAATACTGAACGTAATAATGCCTAGAAAATCACAAACAGAGTTAAAAAGCTGGGATTTATTTGGAAAGTCATGTAAAGGACACGCAATTAACTTAACGAGAAAGTGGCTTATAAACAATACAAACGCTGAACTTCAAAAGTGAACAAAAAGTAACACAAATATTGCGCATATAACGGCATTCTCTTAATTTCATTGTTTGGTGTAATCTCTTTAGTTCCCATGTACACCTTACGCAATCAATAGCTTTTTAAAGCAGAGATTGTGACAATCGACAAGATCAGTGGGTGGCGAGACAAGGGACGCTTTGATTGAAACTTTGAGTTAGTCTGTTGTGCTTTGTACTTACAACTAATTTACTCTGTGTGTTGGATATTTTATTATTAGTATTTAGTTTCACTTTTCCGGATAATTGATGAGATCAGAGAAATGTCTGGTCAATAACTAGTAACAACTGATATAAGAAAGAGAAGATGATGATATGTTGGGCATACTCTGTGAAGAAATGATCCAAAAATCACACTAAAGTAGAAGACAAAGGTTTCAAGAAAGAAAGGACGCAGGGTACCTGAAACGGACTTTACTGATAGAGGAGAGACAAATAGCAGACTCAATTCCATAGATGATATTGAACGAAAAGACCAATGCAACGTATAGCAGTAGGAAGAGAAAGTATATACATTTAATTATACTGCATTCAATCGTATTACGGTTATCATTCATGATGTCAAACATTGGAAGAAGATTTGCTTACAAAAAGCAACACATCATTAACTAGAACAAAGACAAATATTATGTATTCTAAACAATTTAAGTAAATTATCTAGCAACATTCATTTTTTATTTGACATATTTATATGAATAATATCTCATTGTTTGTATGACGGATTAGCGCAGTGTATAAGCGTTCACTTATCGAGTCGAACACAAGAAAGTTGTGCGTTCAATTCCACACTCTAGGTTCTACAATTGAGGAACGGAATTAGCCTTCCTACCTTCTGCACTCAAAGGTATATAAATGTGAAGTGAAGTTACTTCATACCACAAAGTCTGAAAAAGTCTACAGGAAATTGTATTTATATTAAATATCATTGTTTATATATTATATATCAAGTGACTAATCCTCATTATGTCATGTGGCACATAAGATTTCATAAAGACTATTTTTTCATTCTCTCTTATCCCTTACAAACTTAGGTGCAGTATTTTACGTCTGTGATTCTGCAGACAAATCTTCTTATATCATTCATCTCCATGTTGTTCTTAGTCTTTCTTTCTTCTCCCGTTATGTGGTCCATGTGAGAACTGGTGAGCTGGATTCACCCATAAAACATAGCTAAACCATTTATATATTCTATCTTTTATGATTCATTGTTTTCTGCTCAATCGTTTGGATAGATCTGTTGCTAAATATTCTTTCTGGACTTGAAATTCGTATGAGACTGCTCATGCTTGAATAGGGGAAGATAGATAGTTTCCCTGCATATCTTAATGTCATTCTACAGGGTGTTCAAGATAAAAGCAGCCTATCAATGGAGCTAATCTGGCATATATTTATGAAAATAGGAAGGTTCAGTTATGACGTAGTATAGGTCAAGGTTGTATGACGGTGTAATTGTAAAGCGGGAAGGGGCGATGAACAAACGTGACGTAGGATGAGCTAGTCAGAGCCGGTTTAAATAGTAAATAGACACAGTGCAATAGGTAACTGGCAACTTTCGATTTGTCAATGGGGCTGCTTTTATCTTGAACACCCTGTATAACACTCTGATTTCTAAGGTCGTACTGGTAAAACGATATTTTTATAGAGTTAAAGTTGTTTTCTTTGTTATAGACCCTCGATTTCTAGATTGTTTTTGTCCTCACAAAAGTGTCTCTAGTTTTGTTTTATTCTGGTAAAAGTGTCTCTAGCATGGTTTTATACTGACAAAGTGTCTCTAACTTGTTTTTATCCTGACAAAAGTGTTTATAGCTTTATTCAAACACGATTTTATATCTGCCTCTATTTCATTTTATTGAATCATTACAGTGCCATGTCATGTGAACTGTTTTATAGTGTCCACTATTGAATTATCTATAAGTACTGGTTCTTTGGTTTAGCTAGGTGACTGCACTATTTCAACAACAGAATTGTTCACATTCAATGAAGCAATATGCAGTGCCTGGTAGTAAAAATGTAAATGTGTTAATCGCCGTCTGGGTAATTTGTAACTTAACATTTAATGCTCTCTTAAAAGTAGTGTTTCAACTGTTGCCGAATGTTACATTCCTGATTATACTATATATGATCACGTCAGCTGGTTTTAGCCCAGACTGTGTCCCGTATAGAGGTCAATTATTTTTACATTTCTATTTTTAGAATCTTGGAATAAATAGGTCACCAGATCGATGATCTCTTTGCTGTCGAGAGCAAAAGCACTCACCCAAAATTCAGATTTCATCAGGGCATATAACCCTGTCCTCCCCCATACCAAACGTTATAACTCTTTAAATAGACAAAGTAAGAACATTTCTCATTGATATGTTCACCAAAGTGAATCTGACAGCGGGAGAACCGAACCACATTTGTGTGTACCTAATTAGGAAAAACGTCTCATGGTGCTAGTGTCGTATTAAGGTGGGAGGGCTCGATTGCTCTTTAACCCTCAGAGCCATAGTGGTAGGAAGCTTTGTGCTCCTGGCAGGTTTAACCAAGACTAACAGGTTTTCAGAAGGGGGAGGGCAGACTAAAATATCATCCAGTTCCTCCAGGTTTGTGGTTGGGCAATATGTAAACAACTCATTTCTGCAGAAAAGATGCATTAGGGAACAATCAGAAGAGAAGACCTTGCACAAGCTGAAAGAAGTAAAACAAGTCAAATAACTGATGAGGATTAATTCAGCACAGGAAGTCTTCACCGAGAATGTAAATCCCATTTCACATAAAACAAGTCATCCGCACAGGATGCTCTAATGTGAGAAACTTGCATCAAGTGAGAACCTCGGACCAACATATTCTGGTGGAGATACATTTGTAGATGATGCACCTTGTGGGTATCACGGAAGTAGAATAGACAAGAAGTGGCAAACAACGAGAGATCTCAGGAGACAAAATAATGTAATCATGCAGAACAGATGAACAGCATAAAAACGGAGCTAGACTTATATTACAAAGAAATCAACATTATATACTACAAGAGTTGGAAACCAATATATTTACGCCTCTTATGTATCAGATATATTTAGCACAATTGCCCACATTTAGCAACAGAGGATGCAGAGGAAGAAACAACATATAGAGTTGTAACAGTCAACAAACAGATATAAAAGATATTTCAAGACATGTTGTACCAACTGTTAATGCAGATCTGATGCATATGTAGACAGTGACAACACAGGTATAAAAGAAACAATTGGAAGACATGAAGCTGGAAAAAATGACAATCAACAGAGAAATTGTATGTGACTTTATTGAAACAATTGAACTGGTAATAAGAGGAACACTGGTTTCCTTTACAAAATATTTCATAGGTAAAATTGAGATCTAATGTTACGTAAGGATTCAGTTTGTATCTGTTATTTTTTATTAATATTATAATTATAATAGTTCCTCTCATATCGTTATATGTTACATAAGGAGAAATGTATCCATACAGCTTTATCCTGAGCAACTCGCTGAATCTCCTCTATGGAACTGAGACCGATAATTCTTGCCTCTCTCAGCAAAGTTTATTTCAGGGTCTCCTTATGTCGTCATCTCCTTCTTGAACCCTTTGCATTCCACTTCAACGCCTGCTTTGATATTCGTTAATCATTTCTTCTCAATATTATTATTACTATTATATTAAGAATAACTACTCAGTGCCGTGTCGTGCTATGATGCAGAGAGGCGGTCGTATCAGGCGGTACCGTAAGGAGGGTTGGGGGCGGCGGTGAAGGTGGGATAAGTAGCGAAATCAAAATTACAATTGAAGGTTATTTTCAAGAAAAAAACATTTAAGGGGAGCCATTTCGAAGACTTGCTTCATACTGAGAAAATATACCGCACGGTCCTGTAACTACTATTGTAAAAATAATATTACTATTACTTTATTATTATTATTTTATAATTACAGTGCGTTCATATCTCCCCAGATATTAGTTAGATGCGCTCTAACACATAAAACATTGAGCAACACTGCCTTAAGCCGTATACCAAGTCAACATCTCGTAATGCTACAGAGATTCTTTGACCCAGTACTTCAATAAGATTTCAGTAAATCTGATCGCGTTGTGCAAAGTCTGCCCTAGATAAGTTTCTTTTCGATGGTTTAGAGTAATTTATCTGATTGAATGATTTATCTGATTGATAGGAACATTATCATTGCACTTTGGTGAATAACTATATGTACTCCGATCTCTTTCTTAGAAATAAATATCTCAGCAGCAGTGTTTGTACTGCGTAGCACAGCAAAGCAATAAACGAAACAATTTGTGTTGATGTTGAAAATGTGTAGAAAGTTAGAGAATTGTGCAATTTGTTTATGAATTTCGTCCCTGCAGCAACTTTGCAGTGTACTCTTATTAATTTTCAACTACTAATAGCTTTTTTAACGGACTCAACTTAAATACGGAACTTTTATAAGTCGTCTCTTGCCCGTCTGCCCAGCGTGTTTGTAGCGCGTTGGACGACTAGTGACAAACCCTCTATGAGTGCGGTTCAATTTCGCGGGCTGGCAGAGAAGCCACAGGTTCTCCAGATTTACGGTGTTCGTGGCACCGAACCGAAGGTTTACGATGTCCATGGCATCGAGCTTCTGAATCGGAAAATACCCCCAAAAATCAGTCATCTCTAATAGTAATAGTAATTCGATCTCACCTGAAATGAGGAGCCTCACCTGAAATGAGGAGCACTCACCTGAAATGAGGGAGCACCTCACCTGAAATAAGGGAGCACCGACAAAATAGCAGCATGCAGAAAGCAAACCGAGTACTCTTGAGTGAGAATTGTGCACCTGACATCCAATCTACATATTCTCAAAGTCTCTGTAAAGTCTTGATGAACAGAAAGCTTACATCCAAACTACATATTCTCAAAGTCTCTGTAAAGACTTGATGAACAGAAAGCTTACATCCAAGCTACATATTCTCAAAGTGTAAAGACTTGATGAACAGAAAGCTTACATCCAAGCTACATATTCTCAAAGTCTCTGTAAAGTCTTGATGAAGACAAGCTTACATCCAAGCTACATATTCTCAAAGTCTCTGTAAAGACTTGATGAACAGAAAGCTTACATCCAAGCTACATATTCTCAAAGTCTCTGTAAAGTCTTGATGAACAGAAAGCTTACATCCAAGCTACATATTCTCAAAGTCTCTGTAAAGACTTGATGAACAGAAAGCTTACATCCAAGCTACATATTCTCAAAGTCTCTGTAAAGACTTGATGAACAGAAAGCTTACATCCAAGCTACATATTCTCAAAGTCTCTGTAAAGTCTTGATGAACAGAAAGCTTACATCCAAGCTACATATTCTCAAAGTCTCTGTAAAGACTTGATGAACAGAAAGCTTACATCCAAGCTACATATTCTCAAAGTCTCTGTAAAGACTTGATGAACAGAAAGCTTACATCCAAGCTACATATTCTCAAAGTCTCTGTAAAGACTTGATGAACAGAAAGCTTACATCCAAGCTACATATTCTCAAAGTCTCTGTAAAGTCTTGATGAACAGAAAGCTTACATCCAAGCTACATATTCTCAAAGTCTCTGTAAAGTCTTGATGAACAGAAAGCTTACATCCAAGCTACATATTCTCAAAGTCTCTGTAAAGTCTTGATGAACAGAAAGCTTACATCCAAGCTACATATTCTCAAAGTCTCTGTAAAGTCTTGATGAACAGAAAGCTTACATCCAAGCTACATATTCTCAAAGTCTCTGTAAAGTCTTGATGTACAGAAAGCTTACATCCAAGCTACATATTCTCAAAGTCTCTGTAAAGTCTTGATGAACAGAAAGCTTACATCCAAGCTACATATTCTCAAAGTCTCTGTAAAGTCTTGATGTACAGAAAGCTTACATCCAAGCTACATATTCTCAAAGTCTCTGTAAAGTCTTGATGAACAGAAAGCTTACATCCAAGCTACATATTCTCAAAGTCTCTGTAAAGACTTGATGAACAGAAAGCTTACATCCAAGCTACATATTCTCAAAGTCTCTGTAAAGTCTTGATGTACAGAAAGCTTACATCCAAGCTACATATTCTCAAAGTCTCTGTAAAGACTTGATGAACAGAAAGTCTTCTGATATCCTTGTAATTCTTCATTATTGACTTGTCTAATAATATCACAGGGCGTTAACACTAGAAACAAAGTCTTATAAATAAAATGAAAACTGATTAGTTGTTTCTTCACGTCATGTTTTATAATGAAGTGCAAGTATCTATACAAGTGCAGTATATTTGTACATAACACCTATGACTTTGGCATCTGTAACTTAAACGGTAGTGAGATCGATCCCATCCCAAGAGTTTCGGGTTCAAACTCCGCGACGGGCCGTTTGGAAGCCAATTTGTTACCCTGATTTTACGAACGGTAAAAATAGACTTCACTTTTCAGAAATCAATGACAAATTACTGAACTTGGTACCTAGAAAATCGACGACTCGTTTACTGTGGTTAAGGGGTTATACTACTAACAGTTGGGTCATTATAGCTTATAGATATCGATTTTCAAATTCATCATATTATGTTAGTATTGCATCTCTACAATCAAATTATGCAAAAGAGTTTTTATTTATGATCCGAAAAATGCTTCAAAATTATTTTTCAACAGCCCTACCCTCTAAAAATTCGCTATAGAAAATGTCTTCAATTATCTTTCTTTTGTCCCTAGACACAGTGTATGGCATTCAATTAACCCAATCGAGTCATGTATCATTGTAAAGCTTGATCTGAGTACTAACAGATATATTAGATTTAATTAGGCTAGGCAATGACTGTATGCTGTAACGGACGATTTCCCTGACACTTTAGACTAAATTCACATTATATTTTAAAACACAGTTTTCTCCCATTTGTAAATTTCGTTAACGTGGTAATGTACGTTTTCCACCATGAAAGACATCCTCAAGATAGCAATATGAGATTTGACCCTGACATATATATATCAATATTTAAGCCCTTAGACAACAGAAAATGCACCTTTCTTTAACAAATAAATTTATATGAATTTTTTATAGAACCAAGGGTCCTATTTTGGGCCGTAAATTGGGTATGTCTTATTCGTTGCACTCCCAGAGATCAATTACATGTTACAGAACAATTTAAAGTTGTCAGCGGCCCAGAATATTGGTATATTTAGGTTGTGCAGTCAAAAAAAATTGTTTGGAGACTGTACGACGTTGTTTATAATCCAACATGGCTGCCGTTTCCATGGCAACCCGATAATTTATTAATGCGAAAGATATCTAAATTTTCAATTTAGACCACTCTATAGTAACTCTATGTATCACCTAATTTTATTGAGAGATAAGAAAGTTGAGAAATCCTCTACCATAACCCCTTAATGGCGACGTCTTGTAAAGGAAATTCCACGATTTTCATTGAACATCTATGATAAGCTAGTACACATGTATTATTTGTATTATTACCTAAAACATTACGTATATGCTAGCGTTGGTTAGACTACATTCTAATAATACTGTAATGACAATTTGTTCCTTGTTTACTATCGATACAATTTGTATAAGAAAACTTATCATAATCACTTAACCTAACAAGATAATAAGTCAAAAACAGCTCATTCTAAAGTAAAAGGATGAACTGAAAACAACATGTAACAAATACTCTCTGCGAGAGGCGCCGTGATTTCAGAAGATATTCCAACACAATCAACAGAACTATCGTGCTATGGTGTCGAGAGAAGACGGAAACGAAAGTCAAAACAAAAGAAAACTATAAGGAAAATTAAAGAGGTCAAAGCTTGAAACATGATCCAGTATTGAAACATTGCAATAATTAAAATAAGAGGAGAAAGTGTATTGTTGCATTCAGGGGGCTCATCATTAAGAGCCAATGGGGTCCGGCCCCACCAATAATCGAAAGAGAGAATAACTTCCCGAAATAGTAAATACTAAAGAAAAACATGATTTTTTCGGAAATGTGTGTCTGGCCCCACAAAAAAAAGGAGCACGATCCGCCACTGATTGTATTACAAGACGCCACCAGATGTGATGGTCATTTATTGCTGCGTCAATCTATGGACAAAGAAAGACACAACAAAAGAGAAGATAACAATAGGACAAGAAATTGAGACACTATTGTAAGATGAAGCTCTGTAAGGTTCTTAATAACAGTGTATCTGTTTTATTGTTCATATTATGTTTGCGACTTTTATACAAATCTCGCTACCACAAACGTGGTTATTACTTTTGAATTATATCAATAAATTGTAACTTTTCATTGTTATGCTTTTTTCCCCGATCAGAAGCACTTGAGCTTTTCAGCTCTTTGGCTCGGTGCCATGGACATCGTACCCTTCGGTTCGGTGCCACGGACACCGTGAATTGGGAACCTGTGGTTTTCTGCCAGCCCGCAGAATTGAACCCGCACTCACAGAGGGCTGGTCACCCGCAGTCCGACGCGCTACTAACACGCTGGGAAGGGGAATATTGTTATGCTTTAAAGATATAAATCGGCATTAGTTGCATTTCTTACAGAGAGGTAACAGGTTGCTGGAATGACTGTATTATGTCTGTGTGTATGTATTTGTCTTGTTGATAGCAATATTATATTATAAAAAAAACGTAGAGTATTTATTTTTAGAACCAGGTGGAGCAGGCAGGAAGACATGTTCAATATGAAGAAAAGTCGACAAAAATGCAGAAAATGAAAAAGTCTGTTATAAATAAAAGATACAATGATAGGAACCAGGCACAGGATCGTATTTGACTAAATGTACATAAGTCTAAATGAAGATAATCACTTTCAAAATGGAAACCACGTAGATTTGTGTGTGGAATAACATGTCATAAAAATGAACACGAACATCGTTTGGAAACAAGTGACAAAAACACTTGACAAATTTTTTGAGTTACTTAATATTTGCCTCTATCCCGTATCTAGACAATAGCAAATGCAGTTTCAGAGAATATGTACAGAGAAATGTGTACAGAGAACAGTGTGCAGAGAACTGTGTACAGAGAACTGTGTGCAGAGAACTGTGTACAGAGAACTGCGTACAGAGAACGATGCACAGAAATGCTTCATCTCTTAGATAAACTTACGTAAAAAAACGTTTACATACATAAATAAAGTAGTAGGACACACACATATTCAGAGTATTGATTGTTTTGTTTATATAATCTGATATAACGTAAGGGATATAGCGTATGAAGATTTAGTACTAGCCAAATTGTAAGCACAGCATGAGCGTATCTATATTGTGTTTTCTTCGACTCAATCACGTGATCTAGAATATTCTCAAGTTTCTATAGCATCTTTTCTTCGACTCAATCACGTGATCTAGAATATTCTCAAGTTTCTATAGCATGTTTTCTTCGATTCAATCACGTGAGTTAAAATATTCCCAAGATTATATAGTTGTTTCTTTGACTCATCACATATCTAGAATGTGCAGCGTGATGCTGACCACATCACCCATCATGCGACGTCAATGAAAATACAGGCCTAACACTGTATTGACTCATATACAGGTATGAAAGGGTTCTTTACTTTTACCATACATATACTAGAATATTCCCAAGTTTCTATAGCATTTTTCTTCACTCAATCACGTGATCTAGAATATTCCCAAGTTTCTATAGCATGTTTTCTTCTACTCAATCACGTGATCTAGAATATTCCCAAGTTTCTATAGCATCTTTTCTTCGACTCAATCACATACACTAGAATATTCCCAAGTTTCTATAGCATCTTTTCTTCGACTCAATCACATATGCTAGAATATTCCCAAGGTCATGTTAAAATCAAATAAGTAACGATTTGTCAGTCTGTCCTACTATTAACTTACGTATATAGATGTTTATATTGTCATTAGTTCACCAGACTTTGCTCCATCAATTCGTGTAGTGCTGTAAGTTTCTGCATTAGTTAGCCTAATCATACCTTGACAATAACAACATGCAAGTAATCAATCTGTCAATCCAGCAGCTCGTCTATGTACTTGTTTTAAATATAGATCTGGCAGATTATACTAACTTTGGTCGTTACATATTTCATAGATTTCTATTATGTGGGTCAGGTAGCTTATCCATATTTGGTGATCGATTACAGGTAATTTCCTACCTCAAATTACTTTGATTTTTTTTTTACCTATATAATTAGACATTTAGGTTGTTGTTGTTTTAGCTTAACAGTGACTTCTCCATCTTCACAACGTTCACAATAAATAATACAACACATTTCCCACATAAAGAGATGCTCAAGAAAACATATTTCTTATCACGAACACAAATGATTAGATGAAGAAGAATGTAATAACTTGGACAACTGAGTAGATTATTACAGTGAACTTGCTCAATAACATCACTTCGGCGAACTCCCGTCTATCGGTTCATTCTACCCCTAGCAAATAAAACTATAGTCTCTCGGTTCAGGCTACCCATAGTGAATAGAATTCCAGCCTCCCAGATCAGACTACCCTTAGTCGACAAAACTTCCGTCTCTCGGTACAGTTCAAACCAAGTTAACAAACTCCCTGTCTCTGGATAGTTTACCCCAAGTTAATAAAAATCCCATCCTTGGCTTAGTCTACCTCTATTGGTCAAAACTCCCATCTCTCAGTTTAATCTACCCCTAGTGGAAAAACTCTGTCGCTCGGTTCAGTCTACCGCTAGTGGACAAAACTCTCGTCGCTCGGTTCAGGCTATCACTAGTGGACAAAACTCTCGTATGTTGGTTCAGTCTACCACTAGTGGACAAAACTCTCGTATGTTGGTTCAGTCTCACCCTAGTCGACAAAACTCTCGTATGTCGGTTCAGTCTACCACTAGTGGACAAAACTCTCGTATGTCGGTTCAGTCTACGCCTAGTGGACAAAACTCTCGTATGTCGGTTCAGTCTACCACTAGTGGACAAAACTCTCGTATGTCGGTTCAGTCTACCCCTAGTGGACAAAACTCTCGTATGTCGGTTCAGTCTACCACTAGTGGACAAAACTCTCGTATGTCGGTTCAGTCTACCACTAGTGGACAAAACTCTCGTATGTTGGTTCAGTCTACCACTAGTGGACAGAACTCTCGTATGTCGGTTAAGTCTACGCCTAGTGGACAAAACTCTCGTATGTCGGTTCAGTCTACCACTAGTGGACAAAATAACTCCAGTCTGTCGTTTTAGTCTACCCCTAGAGGACAGAACTCCCATCTCTCGGTTCAATCTAATCTAGTGAACAAGATTCATCTGTCAGTCCAGGCTACCACTAGCGGATAAACCTTACATTTCTCGGTTCAGTCTACCCCGGTGGTACAAAAACTCTTGGTTTACGTTTCTGACTAACATTAACATACGAACACGCTTGTCTTTAATAAATTCATATCTGGTTCTTGTTCTATTTGAATATTTAATGCGTCTTGGCCTAATCAACATTTGATTGTCTCTCGATCATGTATAGTATGGTATAGTACTCAAAGTTTTATGTCATCACAATACCGTAGAATGTAATTACCAAATCTGTGAGGTGCTGGAGATTTCATTCTACCACGACAAATAATTTGAAGATTACATGCACAGTGCTCTTCCTTCACTTTAATTTAACTTAGTTGTTTACTATTTACAACAAATGTTGACTGGGGACATTGTTTAATTAGGGAGATTACTCCACCTACGAGTACTTGGATTTATATATCTGAACCACGGCCTTCTATGGTGTGCATGTTATATTTAAGGCTGTTTATGTGTCTTCTCAGTAGGGAGTGTTTGAATTATGTAAACAAATAGCCGATGCAAATCTTTTCATGCGTGCTACTGGGTGCATAATTTATATTTATATGTCATGTTGCTTTTTTATTACTACGTATTTTCTTTATCGTTTGTTTCTCTGAATTCAGGTGTAATCATAGCGTCTAATTTGACCACTGACTGATTATTGCTTGACGGTTTTCGTTCCTCATCGTCAGTGTTCTTCGCTATTAGGTAAACCTTACTCTAGCTTCAGACGTACTTGAAATTTGGATCCTTAAGTAATGGATCATGTTTTCCTGTATTCAAGTCTTGCCCTGTGTGTGCACACTGAGAATTTGGATCTCCAAGTAATGGATCATGTTTTCCTGTATTCAAGTCTTGCCCTGTGTGTGCACACCGAGAATGTGTAGTCAGACTGACCTCAATCCGCGGAATTTCTATAGCACATGACCACTAGAGCAGCGTGTTCTATCAACGTTCTATTATTGTAGATTCTATTACATGTGAGTTTAGCTCAGTTTAGTCGTCGGATCATCATCACTGCACGTCCAACTAATTAGTCAATCCGTGCTTCGATTTTCCCCTCAGTATGTCTCTTAGCGAGTGGCGACTAACGACACCAGTTTTGTGTTGGTTTACTATTCTTCTTTGACTAATAGCTTAGTGTTCTTGTTTAGCCACACCACACTTGACTTGAAATTCTTGCAGTCTGGTTAGTGTTGTAGATTCACCACTATTAATTGAATCATGTACACGACCTCTCTCCCTTAGGGAATTTATAATATAAGCCTGGTCAAAGAGGCACGCCCTCTTTGTATAGAAACCATATCTGCAAGCATATCGGTGCGTTCATTTCCCTTACACCTGCATGCTTTGGCACAAATATAAAACTGATTTTTGTCAGCTTAGATATCTCCAGCGACTACATTCATTGTCTCTGAGCCTATACTGTTTTAATCTTTCTGAGCATACTAATTTAGTCACTGAGAAAACATGCATGGGTAAAAGTCTGTGATTCCAGCCAGATCATCGCTTTAGTTACTGCCATGATTTCCATAGTGAGACTGCTCATAGTCACGGCAAAACCACCACTGTCTTCCTTCACAACATCCTCTCCGACCTGAGCAGTGAAAGACCTCGAACTCCACACTTGTCGAATCACCAAACCACGAATATGTGACCAAAACTGAATAACATAGAGCAATTATACCTTCAAAAAGTTAGAATATTATCAAATGATATATATAGTCAGTGTTTGTATTACTGATGTCTACTAATGTATTTTAAAGTACTGTTTACCTAGTTGTACGCCAGTCTGATGAACTATGATAGCACCCGCTGTTATATGAGTCTGCTGTAATTCATTTCTAAAGTTGAACTGAAAAAAAGTGGACAGACTGCATTTCACGGTTATACCATGAAAGTACCGTTTATACAATTGTCATCATCATCAAGTTGTGTATCCTTGATATGACGTTGCTCTCTTTGCAGTGCATCTGAAATTAACTCTGTCTCTAGCCAGTTCACCCACTGCGCCGATGGTCATATTCATGGTTTCTTTAATATCTTGTAGCGATCTTCTTCGTGGTCTGCCTCTGCGTCCTGGGACTCTGCCATCTAATATTGTTCTCTCCAGGCCATCTTGATGTGACCAAAGTATCTAATTTTTATGTATAGTATATTGTTTATCAGCCAATTGTCTTTCACATTCAGTTCTTTCAGGACATCAGTGTTATTCCATTTTTCTGTCCATCGTTTTCGTAGGATCTTTCTGTATCATTTCGTTTCGAAAGACTGATACGACAAGTGTACGCCTATCTAATTGCGATAGCACCGTCTGTTATATGAGTAGGTTTTAATTCATTTCTGAAGTTGAACTGACAGAAAAGTGAAGGTAATACATTCAACGAAAGGACTGGACATCTGGTAAATCAATTTGGCATGTTTCAATCTGGGTTTTTTTTTTAATCTGACGTTTTTGTATCAGACAAATCCAGCTGTTGCTTCATAGTTCGTTCGCTATCGCCTGCTCCTCCAGCAGATCGAGCAATGAAATCACATACCATCCTGTGTTGATGTAGGGCAGAGTTGCCCATCTCGATAGCCGCGGTTATACACAACTGGAACCCTTTTTTAACTTTACCCACTTAAACCTTAATCAGAATTATAATAAAATGAATAAATTAAGACACTAGAACTGATGTCTACTCGTAAGTCTAATTTTTATGTTTTGCAAGCATTAATGGATGCCTTAGAGGAAGATTGGAAAGTTAGTTTAACCAGTGAGCTAATGGAACTATCAGTATATAAAATCTTTGATATATGTAGATGGAGACTTAAATATTGGTATGACTTAAATATGAGTTCAATAACCAGTAATCAATAACTGCAGAAGATGATGACACACATTTATCTGGAGCATAGATGAACTATATATTTGAAAAACACATAAAACTTGAACAATCATTGAATATGGTTCTATTTAAACTTAATACCAAAGTATTTTTTGCTTGAGAAATCATAAGTCATTTACAAAATGCTGCAAAATAACAGCTGTTTTGTAATTGGATACAAGAGGAAGTAACTAAATCATAGATAACATTTCGTGTACAATTTCTGCGAATGTTAAGCACGGTTACACACAAAAAACTGACACTATAACAGTAGTACATTGTTTTGCTTTCAAGCTGTTCCTTAAATCTCCAGCCTGCTACATATTTATAATCAATAAAATATCAAACTGCGTATTAAAGACGAATCATGTCCGAACGATGAACGGTAGTTTTACAAAGTACAAAAATAAGATTCAGCGATTTCTCAACCAACAGACATTTATGAAGGAAAGAATACAAAACAAATGGAACGGAAACTATCGCCCTGTACACCAGACATGTTATCATTTTATGATGTCCTTCTCAAACACATGAAGTAAATGAAAGAGACATACAAGACAAGAAAATACTGAATTATATATGGAACATGACACATAAAACTTCTAGAAACATTTGAGATAGAAACTAGAGTGAGACAAGAAGATCTGTCACCAATATTCTTCTTCATACTGGCCAACGTCTGGATTATGATAACAATAATATTCTCTTCATGTGGCTTGCCCTTTGCAATATGCCGCCTTTATCACACCCGGGTCTGAGAGACTCTCGGTCACTATCTATGATACCTTTATCACACCCGGGTCTGAGAGACTCTCGGTCACTATCTATGATACCTTTATCACACCCGGGTCTGAGAGACTCTCGGTCACTATCTATGATACCTTTATCACACCCGGGTCTGAGAGACTCTCGGTCACTATCTATGATACCTTTATCACACCCGGGTCTGAGAGACTCTCGGTCGCTATCTATGATACCTTTATCACACCCGGGTCTGAGAGACTCTAGGTCACTATCTATGATACCTTTATTAAGAAAAGAATACAGAACAAACGGAGTGGAAACTATAGTAATTTCTATATACCGCTCTATCCTGGGCAACTCGCTCAATCTACTTCATGGAACTGAGACCGATATTTCTTGCCTCCCTCCGCAAAGTTCGCTTCAGGGTCTCCTTAGGTCGTCCTCTCTTTCTTGAACCTTTTGCATTCCACTTCAGTTACTGCTTTGATATTCGTTGATCATTTCTCCTCAAAGTATGTCCAACATATCTTCATCTTCTCTTTCTTATAACAGTTGTCACTAGTGGTTGACCAGACATGTCTCTGATTTCATCACTTCTCCTGAATTCGTTCCAATTTATGTTCATTATTTTTCGCAGACATCTATTTTCAAATGCTTTCAACTTGCTTTCAATATCTTGAGTCATTTTCCAACTCTCGCTAGCATATGTTAGGATTGATACAACATTTGAATTGAAAATTCGTAATTTAGTTTTAATACTATATAACTTGCAGTTCCATATTTTATTTAGACTTTTAAAAGCTGATGTTGCTTTGCTAATTCGTATCATAATTTCTTTTTTAATATTTCCTGGGCAATCAAAATTGCTACTTAAATAGGTGAACTGCTCTGTTATTTTTATCATTTTAGATTCCAGGGTGATATCTGCATTACTTGCCACAGGTGTCTTCATTACATTTGTTTTTTCATAGCTTATCTGCAGTCCAACTTTTGATGCACGTTGTCTGTTTTTCTTTGCATACTTGGTTGTTTCTACTTAAACAATGCAGAATCCAATATATCATCTGCAAAATCCAAATTTTCTAATTGACTATTAGTTGACTATCTAGAAGACATATTAGGATTTTATTATCTCACTATGTCCGTAATAATAAAATCGATACACATCCACACTGTGACTGTGAATTGGCGGGAGGTGGAGACAATCATTTGGTGCCCGAAGATTATCAGCGGCGAGTCAGTTTTAAACTTACAATTTTGGAAATTTATTTTTCTTTTCCTTCTGTTCTTGAAGTATTAAGTACTGAAAAGCTTCCTCGGACCAGGTCTGTCTTGAGCAACTCAGTTTAGTTTATGCTATGTCTTTTTCGCCTCTTCTCTTTCTCTGTCTTCAGTTCGTTTATATGTCTCTCTAAGGTCTTAACCTACCCCTCTTACCTCCCGGATTATATTTCAGAGCCACATGTATGTGTTTCTCTTTTTCTGCATTCTTAATATATGTCTTAACCACTTCCATCTCCTCCTTTTCATTTCCTCGTTGATATTGTAGATGACTGTATGCAGGGTGATCTCAGTATTAAGTATTCTTGTATCCTAAAGAATTCGGAGCATTCTTCTGAGAAATCTTTTCCCAAAGCATCTTATGCGACTGTCTTGTCTTTCTACTTGTTTTCTATATCTCTGATACATATAATAAAACTTAGCACACATTTGATTTGCATATATTGTGTTTAGGCTTTGTCATGTAAGCTGATGGTCTTCTATGATCTGAATGTTGCAGCTGCATTCCAATTCTTAAGTTGGTTTCTTGTCCTATACCATCATTTATGGTTACATAGTTGCTCAAACTTATGAAATCATCCACCTCCTGTAACGTTTCTACTTCTACCATACTCTCTCTCTCTCTCTCGCGATCCCTTACTTCTACTATACTCTCTCTCTCTCTCTCTCTCGCGCGAACCCTTACTTCTACTATACTCTCTCTCTCTCTCGCGATCCCTTACTTCTACTATACTCTTCTCTCTCGCGATCCCTTACTTCTACTATACCTTCTCTCTCTCTCTCGCGCGAACCCTTACTTCTACTATACTCTCTCTCTCCCCGATCCCTACTTCTACTATACTCTTCTCTCTCTCTCTCTCTCTCTCGATCCCTACTTCTACTATACTATGATCTGTGTATTTTGCGTTTACTCTCATTATTTTGTTTTTATTCCTATTAATTTTTAGACCTACTGATTTAGTCAATCGACGTACTCCGTTTTCTCTTGTGTGTCCTCTTTAGTGTGTACTAACTGTGTTATGTCGAAGTTAAATCTTTTGTTAGCACGCAGATAATTCCTCTGTCACTATCTTCAGTTATTTTCTTTATTACCCAATCGATAACAACTAGTAATAGCAATAACGAGATAATACACCGGTATCGAACAAATGAATTGATTATCAACCATCTGCTATATGATCTTTGATATCTTCTTCTTCTTCAGCGATCTCTGGTCATGTGCTTAATTTACAGTGGACCACAAACTTGGCAGTCAGCTTCAGGTCTGTCAGGTTTCCTTCTTCAGCGATCTCTGGTCATGTGCTTAATTTACAGTGGACCTACAAACTTGGCAGTCAGCTTCAGGTCTGTCAGGTTTCCTTCTTCAGCGATCTCTGGTCATGTGCTTAATTTACAGTGGACCACAAACTTGGCAGTCAGCTTCAGGTCTGTCAGGTTTCCTTCTTCAGCGATCTCTGGTCATGTGCTTAATTTACTGTGGGCCACAAACTTGGCAGTCAGCTTCAGGTCTGTCAGGTTTCCCAAAGCTTAGTTTTCAGGTCGACTGGGTATGGTCACATGTTGCTTCTCAGCTCACACAGGAGATGACAGTCTTGCAGGACATACTCTGGTGTCAGTTCCGCCTTCTGACACTGGCAGAGAGCTGTTTGACTTATTCCTAGTCTATATAAGTGTTTGTTGAGTCTGTAGTGTCCGATATTGATGTCTGATATTGATTATTTGATAATATCTTTTAGAGAATATTGATGACTTTCACAGAAATTCTGAGTGTGGGTTTTTATGAACTATGAAGTGGTTAAGACGTTTTACTGTCGTTCTAAAAGTCGCTGGTTCGAATCCGAACCGAGTCACATGTGTAATATTTTCATGAGATCACTAGAATTGTTGCTGCAGAAACGAAGTTTGTGCTTTGTGCAACTCTCTATGCAGAAGACGTGCTATTTCTGGCGACATGGATGGAGCCATATGGAGTAACGTGATGCATTAAAGTCAATTCTACCTCTGAAGTGGGGGAAGGCCCGCCTGTATGGCAAGGAAACCAATAAAACGGTAAGCAATCTTTCACGCAAAAATCAATTAGAAGCGCTACACAGGGCGCCATGGCTACGCCTGAATTCATAGCGGGCGAGTGCAGAAGAAGAAGTCAATCCTTTGCCTTTAGACTACAGATAAATGTCAACCGAGAATTTCTTCCAAAGATGAACAAAAATTGAATATGTTACACATTTTAAGGTGTCTGTATTTTTCTGTGTAAAAATGTGATTCAATGTGATAGACCAAAACTCAACCAATACAGACAACAAATTTGAATCTTTCGAGAATACAAAATGTGCTTCAAACATATCTGATAACGCCGTTGACAAAGAAGAGTAGGAATGTAGACATCCTACGAAACGTGAACATTGAGAAACATTAACCAGTTAACAATATAATGTCTCGAAAACGGAAATATTTTGTTTACATTAAACTACACATTTGTATAGAGAGAGTATCAATTGATGACATGGTTCCTGGAAGACAAGAAAGGTGCGGACCATACGACGGTGGTAACAGAGACTTTGAACTAGAACTTGTAATGATGCTGGAGAACTAGCTGGTGACAAGAACCTGTCAGACCCGGGTGTGATAATGGCGACGTTCTGCGAAAGACACGCCACATGAAGACTAATAGTATTGTTGTTGCAATCTAGACGTCTGTGGCTTAGGGGATAGTGACTCGGTCTATTAACCCCGACGTTCTGAGTTCGAATCACGCTTCGGACAGTTTGGTTGTAAATTGTTTTGAGTGGATTTTTACAAAGGACGATTGCACCACCCGTTCAGAAAGCAATGGCAAAATACTGAAAGTAATAATGCCTAGAAAATCACAAACAGCGTTAAAAAGCTGGGGTTGATTCACAAAGTCCTGTAAAGAATATGCAATTAAGTTTTAACTTTTTAATCTAGACGATAGCTAATATGTTGACAAGATATTTCTTTGTCTCAGTCCAGTTTGTACCTCAACTGTTTCTAAGAATTTCATGCTTCATATTCCATAGTTATTTTATTTCATGTTTCTTTCATTTATTTCATGTGCTCGAGAAGGACACCATTTAATCCCAACATCTGTCAGATTATATCAACTGATAAATATATTGGTTTTTTTTCATAATCCACAAATTAAAGGAGATAATACTCGTGTTTGAAAACAAAATCTCAGCTATTTTTTTTTATTTCTGAAGAAAGAAAAATTATTCAAATTCATTTTTGAATATGCTATCACTTTCTTGTGATATATTTTAGATGATTTTTCAAATAGAAGTAACAAAATGAAATCTTATATTTTCTGAACTTCCCAATAATTATATTTTGTACAACTCGAAAAATAGGTCATTCTTTAAGATAATTTAAAATGTTAACACGCTAACGACTATGCGTCGACTTATTTACTCTCTCTTCTTATGTGCTCTCTGTCTCTCTCACACAATACACACACACACTAACACACTTATATATAAATAATGAGCAGAGACATATTGATGAAAAACGTAGTAAACCTGAAAAGTGCAATGATTATCGTTAACTAGAATACAATAATGTCACTGTAATTGTTTTCTTAGTTAATGTCAGGTGAGGTCTATTTTTAATTGACATCGTTACTAGGCAATATAATCTATAGTCTACACAAAGAAAATAATTACAAGTATGCTTCTATTTGATGGATCTCAACGAATCCGTTCCAATAATGAACAATGAACAAATAAAAGTACAAATTGAGAGCACTAAATAACGTTGATAGCTTTCTTTCTTTCCTTAGACACGGCTCAACAAAACAGTCAGTGGTTGACACGTCGTGTGTGTGTCGAGTCTTGTAGGTCGTTAGCAAAATCTCTGGGGAAAATGCAGCAGCGAACAGAACGATACAATCTAGCTTCGAACCCAAGACATTCGAATCGCAAGACAAGTGCTAAACCACTTAGCCACAGAGACGTAAATTAGTGCTCTCTTTTTTACAAATCTGTTTATAATCACATGCAATATGTTTTACATGTTTGAGTTTACTAGTCTCTTCCTTTACTCACTCGGTCAGAGTTAGTGATGCTAGTCTATTGTCTATTCCCAGGTGGAAGGTGAAGTTGGTTGTCCACTCTTGCCGTTAAGCGTAGTGATGTGAGCTTTAATTTGCTTTCTAGGGCCAGATGAGTCGCCCTTGTTGTGTTAAATCCGTGTTTACGTAGTGTGGTCTTGATATGTATACCCATTTTTTTCTTGGTCTTCCCTTAGCTCTAGTACCCGATCTCTTTTATTGTATGCTGTTATTGGTGGTTGGTTGTATTTCATTCTCATTAAATGTCCAAACCACTGCATTTGTTGTCTTTCGATGTATTCGGTTTCTGCTGCTGGTTATTCTTCTCAAAACTGTTAGTTGAATTATTGTCTATTCTGATATTACTTTAGCAAGTAGGTACAAGAACACCAATAAAATCAGTCTTGTTGTATTGTAGCTGTTATTGGTGACGTTTTATTATGTCATACATTTGTAAACTTCATATTACTACTGTCATTTGTTATACCTTCGATATTTCATTTCTGCTGCTGTTATTCTTCTCAAAACTTTATTGAATTACTTGTCTATTCTGATTTACTTTGAAGTACAGAACACATAATCAAGTTATTGATATCATCCATCTAGAAGTTAGTTTTCATCACTGACTTACGTTCGTCATACACTTCGTAGCTTCATCATTACTGACGTGTACGTTTGTCACCTTCGATACTCTTCATCTATCTCTAGTCAATGTTCTAGCTTGAAATAGATGTGACTTGTTTTAAACTTTGATTTTTTAAGTAGGGATATCCGTAAATATTTGGACACCTTTGAAAGAAATGATTAAAATATCAAGCCAGGGCCGTGCGGTATATTTTCTCAGTTTGAAGCAAGTCTTTGAAATGCCGCCCTTAAATGTTTTTTTCTTTCAAATAATCTTCAATTGTGATTTTGATTTCACTGCTTATGCCCCCACCCTTTTCCTGACGGTGCTGCCTGATTCGACCGCTTCTCTGTATCATAGCACAGCACGGCCCTGATCACAGTAGACATTGAAGTGGGTTGCACATGGTTCAAGAAAGAGCGCACAACCTAAGGAGACCCTGAAACGTACCTTGCTAAGAGAGTCAAGTAATATCCGTCTCACTTCCATGGAAGAGATTGAGCTTGTTGCCCAGGATAGAGCGATATGGAGAAATTGCTTGCAGACCCTATGTGACCTATAACAGTACGAGAGGAATTATTATTTAATATAATATCCGTAAGCACTTTAGATAGTTCTCTACTTTCACAACAATCGATTGCTTATTACACATATTATATTTATATCTAAATTTAGAAACAGAAGTCATGACAATAAGTAGGTCCACAGGTCAACTAAATATACACGTGAATAATGTCAAAATACAACAGACTCCAGAATTCAAATATCTCGGGAGTATATTCACAGCTAATGGAAAGATGGACAGAGAAATCGAGACTAGATGCCAGAAGGCAAATGCAGTGACATACCAACTGTCACCACTATTAAAACATCCAAGCATTAACATGGCAGTCAAACGACAACTGATAAACTGCATATTTATTCCAACGCTCTGCTATCAGTGCCAAACATGGCCCCTGACTAAGACACAGGAAAGAAAGATTACAACATGTGAAATGAGATGTCTACGAAAAGCTGTCAACGTTACAAGGCGAGATAGAGTGAGTAATGAGAATATCAGAAGCATCGTTGGTACCATACCATGCATACAGTACATCGAGAAGCAAAGAATCAAGTGGTTCGGACATCTAATGAGAATGGAACCACATTTACTACCATCACGTGCCTATAATAATCGACGCTCAGGGCGCAGAGCACGAGGCAGGTCCTGCGAAAGCATGGACTGACATCGTCAAGCGCAAAACACCTGGCACAAGATAGAAAACTAACTCTCCCACGTCGCTTCACGGCAAATGTGGTTAAGATAAGAAGATAAGATCTAAATTTAGCAGTGTTGGGTGTGGATGATTTGGTAAGCTATGAAGCAATTATGAATGTTGTTAATACAGCTTCTGTTGCTGCTATTGATTGCCGGCTGCAAACACGGAACATGAATTTCAGCTTTAGATGCATCATGTCCTCTGGGAAATATTGAAAGTGTACACACTCACCTGCTGAATGACTGCCATCTAACAACAAAATAAAACAACTCTAAACACTGCTTAACAAAAGTCATCATTCCGTGTTGTCGTTTGATGTGGAAGCAAAATAAAGAGAAGGCAAATTAGAATTCTAAAAGCAATAACGTCCTCATAAAACGTCCTCGCTGTATGAGAAGTTCGATATCTTTCGCGCTTAAAATACATCGACGTCAATGTGTTTGTGTACTTCTATAAATCTGCATCACTCCTTGCTTTTCTTTTCGTTTTTTTTTTCTTCTATTGTGATTTTTAATTAAGACGAAGGCAGAGCAATTGTTGTATGAGAGTGGAGAAAGGGGAAAAGCTGTTTACCTACAATCAATTGAATAAATGATATCGATATATTTAGTTCGTTCTGCTATAATATGTGCAACTGTTACAAAATAATTGATTGTCATTATTGGACGCCCGTAATCTTGAAACTTCTCTATACTAATATGTGATAAAATATCAAGAGCGGTCATGCCGTAATCTTGAAACTCTCTCATATACTAATATGTGCTAAAATATCAAGAGCGGTCATGCCGTAATCTTGAAACTCTCTCATATACTAATATGTGATAAAATATCAAGAGCGGTCATGCCGTAATCTTGAAACTCTCTCATATACTAATATGTGCTAAAATATCAAGAGCGGTCATGCCGTAATCTTGAAACTCTCTCATATACTAATATGTGCTAAAATATCAAGAGCGGTCATGCCGTAATCTTGAAACTCTCTCATATACTAATATGTGCTAAAATATCAAGAGCGGTCATGCCGTAATCTTGAAACTCTCTCATATACTAATATGTGCTAAAATATCAAGAGCGGTCATGCCGTAATCTTGAAACTCTCTCATATACTAATATGTGCTAAAATATCAAGAGCGGTCATGCCGTAATCTTGAAACTCTCTCATATACTAATATGTGCTAAAATATCAAGAGCGGTCATGCCGTAATCTTGAAACTCTCTCATATACTAATATGTGCTAAAATATCAAGAGCGGTCATGCCGTAATCTTGAAACTCTCTCATATACTAATATGTGCTAAAATATCAAGAGCGGTCATGCCGTAATCTTGAAACTCTCTCATATACTAATATGTGCTAAAATATCAAGAGCGGTCATGCCGTAATCTTGAAACTCTCTCATATACTAATATGTGCTAAAATATCAAGAGCGGTGATGCCGTAATCTTGAAACTCTCTCATATACTAATATGTGCTAAAATATCAAGAGCGGTCATGCCGTAATCTTGAAACTCTCTCATATACTAATATGTGCTAAAATATCAAGAGCGGTCATGCCGTAATCTTGAAACTCTCTCATATACTAATATGTGCTAAAATATCAAGAGCGGTCATGCCGTAATCTTGAAACTCTCTCATATACTAATATGTGCTAAAATATCAAGAGCGGTCATGCCGTAATCTTGAAACTCTCTCATATACTAATATGTGATAAAATATCAAGAGCGGTCATGCCGTAATCTTGAAACTCTCTCATATACTAATATGTGCTAAAATATCAAGAGCGGTCATGCCGTAATCTTGAAACTCTCTCATATACTAATATGTGCTAAAATATCAAGAGCGGTCATGCCGTAATCTTGAAACTCTCTCATATACTAATATGTGCTAAAATATCAAGAGCGGTCATGCCGTAATCTTGAAACTCTCTCATATACTAATATGTGCTAAAATATCAAGAGCGGTCATGCCGTAATCTTGAAACTCTCTCATATACTAATATGTGCTAAAATATCAAGAGCGGTCATGCCGTAATCTTGAAACTCTCTCATATACTAATATGTGCTAAAATATCAAGAGCGGTCATGCCGTAATCTTGAAACTCTCTCATATACTAATATGTGCTAAAATATCAAGAGCGGTCATGCCGTAATCTTGAAACTCTCTCATATACTAATATGTGCTAAAATATCAAGAGCGGTCATGCCGTAATCTTGAAACTCTCTCATATACTAATATGTGCTAAAATATCAAGAGCGGTCATGCCGTAATCTTGAAACTCTCTCATATACTAATATGTGCTAAAATATCAAGAGCGGTCATGCCGTAATCTTGAAACTCTCTCATATACTAATATGTGCTAAAATATCAAGAGCGGTCATGCCGTAATCTTGAAACTCTCTCATATACTAATATGTGCTAAAATATCAAGAGCGGTCATGCCGTAATCTTGAAACTCTCTCATATACTAATATGTGCTAAAATATCAAGAGCGGTCATGCCGTAATCTTGAAACTCTCTCATATACTAATATGTGCTAAAATATCAAGAGCGGTCATGCCGTAATCTTGAAACTCTCTCATATACTAATATGTGCTAAAATATCAAGAGCGGTCATGCCGTAATCTTGAAACTCTCTCATATACTAATATGTGCTAAAATATCAAGAGCGGTCATGCCGTAATCTTGAAACTCTCTCATATACTAATATGTGCTAAAATATCAAGAGCGGTCATGCCGTAATCTTGAAACTCTCTCATATACTAATATGTGATAAAATATCAAGAGCGGTCATGCCGTAATCTTGAAACTCTCTCATATACTAATATGTGATAAAATATCAAGAGCGGTCATGCCGTAATCTTGAAACTCTCTCATATACTAATATGTGATAAAATATCAAGAGCGGTCATGCCGTAATCTTGAAACTCTCTCATATACTAATATGTGCTAAAATATCAAGAGCGGTCATGCCGTAATCTTGAAACTCTCTCATATACTAATATGTGCTAAAATATCAAGAGCGGTCATGCCGTAATCTTGAAACTCTCTCATATACTAATATGTGCTAAAATATCAAGAGCGGTCATGCCGTAATCTTGAAACTCTCTCATATACTAATATGTGCTAAAATATCAAGAGCGGTCATGCCGTAATCTTGAAACTCTCTCATATACTAATATGTGATAAAATATCAAGAGCGGTCATGCCGTAATCTTGAAACTCTCTCATATACTAATATGTGCTAAAATATCAAGAGCGGTCATGCCGTAATCTTGAAACTCTCTCATATACTAATATGTGCTAAAATATCAAGAGCAGGTCATGCCGTAATCTTGAAACTCTCTCATATACTAATATGTGCTAAAATATCAAGAGCGGTCATGCCGTAATCTTGAAACTCTCTCATATACTAATATGTGCTAAAATATCAAGAGCGGTCATGCCGTAATCTTGAAACTCTCTCATATACTAATATGTGCTAAAATATCAAGAGCGGCCATGAATCAAGAGAGATTTCATTTGTGTGTGTGTGTGTTTTCGTCCTGCAGTTTTGCTAATTATGTAATTGTGTTACGTTAAAATATTAATTTCTGAAGTAAGATAATAGACCGTTAAGTACCTGTATTTATCAATACATATCGATCAAGTGATTACCGGGGATCAAATTTTGGGTGTAAAGAATAGAACCACTGTTACCTGCAACGTATGTCGTAAGAGGCGACTAAGGAGGTTTGAATGAAATCAGATGTACGTGTCCTAAACGTGTAGAATTCTATGCGTTTAGGGGCCTACCAAACCAATGTGTAACGTATACGCGTTCTTGGCAAAGATCAAACGTATCACAAAGTTGTAAAGAATGAACGCAAAGAAGAAGAAGAAGAAGATCAATACATTTCTCTTCTTCGTCACCTTTCAACGGAGCACAGGTTTTCAACAAACTTCTTCCAGCCATTCCTCTCTCTTGTCATCCCTTCCAATTCTTTCCACGTCTAGGCTATCCTTTTAATATTAGTCTGTAGCTATCTTTTCTGTGTATTTCTAGGCATTCCCATATTCCTCCTCCCTGTGTGTTCCAAAACAATGCCTGTCTTAATAAGTGTCTAAATATTACTTAATAACCCGATGCATAAATCTGAAAAAAAACAAAATTACAACTAGATTATATAAATGTATAACACTTAGACTGTGAAGAAAGTGAACAAACAATAACATTGTTCAGGGATACTAGCAAAGACAAATAAAATGACAACTTTGTTTCGTCACAATAAGAAAAAATTGGCAAACAATTCGATAGTTTGTCAGTGCTACAGTATGCTGAGCTGGCAGAATGCCTAGCTAATCACAAATCAACTATGTCAAAAAATATGAAAACGTGGAGCAGGTCAATATTTGTTGATTAACGAAAATGAAGAATTGAACAGGGTGGTTAATCTGGCATGTTTTATGACGCAGATTAAAATAATACTTTCCAATAAAGATCAAGGAGGCGTGAAATTTCGAAAATAAAATTGCGTCAACATCTGTGGCTAAGGAAGAAATATATCGACATTAGTGACTTTCATATGAACGTTGCCAACCAAGGCAATCTTGACGTATTTGTGAAAGCAATAAATTGAGTATTAATTTATAAAGTTGTCAGTGTGGTTAACGGTGGACATATCTAAGTTTTGTAACAGAATTTATTCCATGGACATTGGCAATCTACAGAACTAATTTACAATATATTTTCAAACGGTTACAGTTACTATTGAAAATATAGACATCTCCGAAGAAATAATTGCTTTGCTACTAATAAATGGAAGTCATCAAACAGTGCTGAAACAAACTTATTTCTCTGGTAATGCTTTTTTCTTTCTCAAACGCCGGCTGTTAATTCAAGCGAAAGTCATGACGCCTGGTATTGAGCTTCTAACTGATTTTTGCGTGAGACCTAAATTACTATCTTACTGGCGTCCCTCAACCATTCGGACAGCTTCGCCGACTTCATAGGTACTTGAAGCTTAGATCCTCCAAGTGTGATCGTTACAGGAAACCTGTTGTCCGTGTAACTCTTGCCTTGAGTCCTCGTACCATTGTTACTTTTACGTCCAGAGTTAATTAGTGAAGTTCGACATCTCTATCGGATTTCCTGCCTTTGGTGAGGTCGTTCCGTACGCATCGTAAGATAAACACTATTTAAAGATCTTTTAGTGCCATCAATTTGGGCTTGGATCTACGCCAAAGAGCATTAGCTACTCTGCAATGACTGGGTGAGGTTGCTCCGGTTTAGGAGCATTCTCGACCCTAATAGGGATAGTTACTGGAACTGTTACCTTTCTTGTATTCATTGCTCGTGTACGATCATTTTTCGCCGTATATTTGGGCTTTATGATCTTCACCAAAGAGTATGTCTACAATATGCGCACTTTCTGACTATATAAGGTCGTTCCGGATTAGAAACATTCTCAGTCATTGGAGACGCATGTGCTATGTCATATAAACGATCATATTTTGGCGGTATGCTTAGTCTTTATATGATCTGAGTAATGGTATTTGGACGTCATCTTGCTCTGTGTAGGATGATCGTCGTCCGAAAAGTATCGCCCTTAGCCTTGCTTGGGTTTGTACCAGTCAAGTCTTTGCATTATCGGCCTTACTTTTCTATCCACGATGAGTTTGTTCCGGAGTAGGAGTATTCTCAGACGTTTCGGGGCGCGTGTCGGCACTTGGCAGTTTGCAAGGTTTTACTCTGCGTTTTCCCTGTCCCCGGGAAATACTGGACTGGTGCTGCGCACAGATACTTTAGAGGGTCGTTTCAATCGGCGTTAGCAACGTAACTTAAATGTTGCGCTCGCCAACATCACCCACCTCAGTTCTTCCGGGGATGTTAGTTGTTTATGAAGCAGTACCTTGCCCGGTTGTCACAGGGAGGGCAGTTTCTTAAGGCACTAAAGCGCAACTTTAGGATTTTCGCTTGGCCAACCTTACCAGTATATGTATCTACACTATGCCTTTGACACGGAGTTTGCCGCAATCTTCCCATGTGTCGTCACGATACGTTACGGTGTTTGCAGAAATACTTGCCGAGACCTTTGATTTCTGGCAATACTATTAACAACAGAGCCCATCTGGACACATTTTGGTATCCTACAAAAGGCAGTACTAGTACATCACCAACCGTGTGCCTTGAATCAAAGAAAACACTGGTCTCACATAATACTCACCAATATACCGCATGGTCTAACGACATGATCGTTATTTTACTAGAGTAACTCCATATTGGATATATAAAAATATGATTATCTCGTAGTTGCAGATTTTAAGCAACGATAAAAATAAGGGAAGAAGCATGTCCTAAAATAGTCCACAGAGTCCAGAAAATAATTACACTCTTAAGAGAGACAGCAAATGCAGCATCAATGATTACAGCTTCGATAACTTAACATCGCTATTGTAATAATAGCAGTAATCAACAAAATTTATACAATTCAGTTTTATTTAGAAATTTTATATAAATGAAACAATGCAAAGTATGTCTCATGACTTGCTTAAATTGTAAAAAAGAAAAATGAACATAATTTCTAAAAAAAAAAAAGCAGGTATCAACATTTACAGTGGTCAATAAAACATGTTCTAACAAATATCTCAAGATTAGCACACGTTCGTTTTTATAACAGACAATCTGATTGTTGAATATCAAAACTGAATTTAAAAACCAACTCTTAAAAAAACAAAGATGTGCTAAAATAATGAATGTTTTCTTGGAAAGTCATCATTGACCAAATAATTATCTTTATGGCAGTGAATATCTCGTGTGACTAATTAAATTAATTTTATAAAACAATCCACCCGAGTGGTTACCGGTGCCCAAATATGGGGTGTAAAGAATAGAACCACTGTTACCTGCCACGCATGTCGTAAGAGGCGACTAGGGAGGTTTGGCTGAAATCGGATGCACATATCCTAAACGTGCAGAAGTCTATGCGTTTAGGGGCCTCCAAACCAATGTGCAACGTATACACGTTCTTGGCAAAGATCAAACATATCACAAAGAGTGATTAAAATTGGTCGTAAAGAACGAACGCAAAAGAAGAAGAAGAAGATAAAACAATCTTGACTAAGTAATATATTCTAGAAAAAGATCCTTGATTAATTAATTTTGTTCACTAAACTTTTTCATTATTTTTCATAGGCTAATTAATCTTGTTTGGAAACAAGCAATTAACTAAAATAATCGTTTTGATTGAAACTACTTATTTGACTAATACTCTGTTTAAAGAATATTAGTAATACATCAATTTTTTAAAGAAATGTACGATTGATTAATTAATCTTTTTAATTAATAACACGAGCTTTACTAATTAATCTTTATGAAATAAAATAACATGTATAATAAGCTGATTTTGTTGCAGATGTAAGAGGTATACATGTTTGACTAATGAAATGAAAATTTACCCTTTCACATTTGGTGTATGAAGAAAGTTAAAAGATTCAACAGATAACATGTAGTTTCCACTATGATATGCCAATTCTAATCAAGATTATCAACTGTGTTCATCACCTCTACGTTATGCCTGTGTAAGTCAATATATACACGAAAGACACTAAGTGTTGAGCACATTAACTGCAATCCATCAATGTCACAGACACTTGTTTTGACTCTATCGACGTATATATAGTATGGATTGATAGTCGGACAGAACAGTTGCCCCTTTTGTTCTGTCGCAGAAAACCTGCGTACAGCTACAATAGGTGATTCGATCTATCTTCAAGACAGAGGCAGATGTTCTAAAAGTTCCGTTCTGATTGGCAACAATACTGTCTCACATTCTAGACAAAACTCCCCATCTTTATTTCTCCCCAGGCAGTACATACCTCCCCATGCAATACAGACATAACAGTATAACCAATGGTATCATTATCCCCATCATTATCAGATGGTAGACTTTTTATAGTCAAATCTACTGTACCATTTCACTACTTTCTGCACTATCGTCCAAGAGTAATGATAGCTGACGGGTAAATCGCTATATGTTCAGTGGTCATGACCCATTCTACAACATTGAATATAGAGACCATTATAGTTATTATGGTAGTTCTCAATCTCTTCAGCGGCAACCATAAAGTTCTCCTTTTGATTCGCATACTCTTATTTCTGTAGTATTTCTATGCAGAATTGTCACTTGCCTTCTGTAACTCTCACATTTGCGTTGACCTGTACTTTACATCTTGATCGACATTTTATCGACATTTGCTGTCAATCAATGAATGTTATAGCTACTACATTTGTTCACACATCAGTGACGCGCTTCCAGTCAACACAACTATGCAATTCTACTTCTTATTTAGACTGCGGTGTATTTCAACTCTTAGTGAGCGTCTGTTTGTAGTGAGCTCGATCACAACCTATGCGTACCTGATTTTCACTCCGTGGCGGGAAAGTTTGGAAGCATATTAATTCCCTTGGATTTTTACGAACAATAAAAATAGACTTCACCGTTCAGAAAACCATGGCAAACTACTGAACGTATAAGTTGTGCCTAGAAATTCGACGACTCATCGACTGTTGTTTATGGCTAAGTTCTCTGAAGGATAAACCAAGATTTTCATTTTCATCTCAACTCTAACTCAACTGCTGTGCCTTGTATACCGATTTCTATATGAGCCCTACTCCAACATCCACCAAACCATGCAGCAACTAAATAATACAAATAATAATGTTATAAGTACGAGACTAACATTTGAACAACATTTGATGTCTACGAATACATTAACATACTGTGACTGCAATAGTCCAATGCTCCTGGAGATTATTTATATATTCCCTTAGTCAGACAAAGAGTGACGGCTTTATCTGACAAGGGACTGAAAAGACTAATAGTACGAGGGCGAGTCAATAAGTAAGTCATAAGGTTCTGTGGGATGGTAGGTAAATATAGTTGGTATTTTCTAAAAGTGTCATTAGGTGACAGCAACATTGAACTTTATATTCCCTGTTCGCAGGTGGCGCTATGTGTCTCATGCGCAGCGCATAGACAAAATGGCGACTGTACTTACGGAGGGTACAACAAAAAAGCAACTTGCTGTTGTGGGCTTTTTGTGGGCAAAATTACTGCCTGCAAAGGACATTCATGAGGAAATGCTTCATGTTTATGCTGCAAAGAATGCTTTCTGTTTAGCTGGGTAGAAATAATTACTCAAGGACGATCTAAAGTTGTTTATGAAATCCGATCTGATCGTCCTGTTGAGATTGCAGCAGAAGCACCCTGCACGAGTGGAGGAGAAGATTAGAGGTAACAGGCGAGTAGCGATAGACTCTATAGCATCTGCAATAGGCTGTTCACATGGTTCAGCATACAGTGCTGATCGATTGAAATTTAAGAAGGTGTGCTCAAGGTGGGTACCCAGACAATTGAAAGAGGAACACAAAATGAACCGATTTGGCCTGTCCTTGCATCATCGTTGTCGATATGAAGATGAAGGAGAAGAGATGCTGAACAGGATTGTTACTGGGCATAAATCATGGGTGCATCACTACCAGCCCGAACCAAAGCGTGCTTCAATACAGTGGAAACATCCTTCTTCGTCTTGTATTCAAAAATTCAAGGTTACGCCATCAGTAGGGAAGGTTATACTGACTGTGTTCTGGGATTGTCAAGGAGTGTTTTTAACCAATTTCAAGAAGAAAGGTGACAATGTGAATTCTGAATCGTACTTTCTGAATCGTACTGTGAAGTTCTATTGATGCGTCATGATGCAATTCGGAAAAAACGTCCAGGGTTGCTGACTAGAGGAGTGTTGTTTTTCATGACAATGCCAGACCACATACGGCTCGATTAACGAAGGAAAAAATTAACCAACTAAGGTGGGAAGTTCTGGAACATACACCTTACAGTCCCGACTTATCCCCTAGCGATTTCCACCTTTTCGGTCAACTGAAAACCCACCTTGGCAGGAGACATTTCGCGAATGACGCCGAAGTTGATTGTGAAGTGAAAACGTGGTTTAGAAAACAGAGCCCGCAGTTCTATGCAGCCAGTTTGGGAGAATTGATAAAACAATGGAATAAGTGCATCAATGTTGGTTGAATTTATATTGAGAAATAAAGGAACAATGTATGTATAAAAATAAACTTTAAAGTTTCAAGTTTTCATCATGTTTGGTTATTTTTCTACAGCCATTTGTGACCTACTTATTGACTTCCTCCTCGTAATTTGGCTTATCAATTAATACCAACTGAACATTTATTCCTGGATAAAGATTTTCTTAGAAGAAATAACACATCACCCATTTATTGATATCTATTGATTTGTACAAGAAAGATATTCACAAGTTAGCAGATGCGGTCCTAGCGTTAAGGGGTTAAACTCTGTAGAAAATGTTAATTTTTGTCAAAAACATCCATTTTTCAAAGTGGTTAACTCTATAAAGTACAACATTCGTACTATCGATCACACATAAAATTATGTTGTTTTGTTTGCGTATTAGCAGTGCAAAATTAATAAGAAACGTCAAATTCCAACCTTTTTCTTTCAAATTCCAAGTTTAAAATTGAGTTTTCTCAAAATCATGTTTTCCCATTTTTGTGTGAAATTTGAGTATATCCCAAATTAATACTTTGTAGCTACATGTCCATTTCGAATTACATTTTTGTGAACATGTGTTTTTAAAATTAATTTTAAATGCGAAATGATGACACATTTTGTACGATTATTTTCAAGCATAAATTGAAAAGTAAAATATATTTAATAAGGTTTTACAGACAATAAATAAACCTGTAGCTGTTAATATGCTTACTGTTTATGAAACATCTCATTATTTCTCAATATATTTGTTTGTTTTATAAACTTTAGGATTTTAATAACGCATTTTTTAAAGATGACCGCTGTTGTCATGACAACCATGCAATGTTTTTTAAGCATTAAAATAGATCTACTTTCATTGCTTAACATGCCCATAAAATGATGGCTCCAACTTAATTAATAAAGAAAATTATTGTTTCGGAGCCAAACCCCTATTAACTAATGGAAGACATGAGGAAGCAATATACAAAGCCCAACTTAAATTCAAATCAAATTTGCTCACAGTTTTAAAAGTGATATTAAACAACGCTAGCAACAGCGGACGAACTTGGTGTATTTATGATTTAGTGTGCAATATATATCAAGTTTTCACGATAAAGCATAGTATAGTGTGTCGTTGTTTGGCAAACTACTTTCTTAGAAGGTAGTTTTTGTAGCAATATGAGATCAGTTCACATTCTTTCAAAGAAGAAACTGATATCTCACGTACTGTCAGGAATAGGAATTTATCCTCTAACTTTGTCTGTGATGTCTGGTGTAGTTAATTGCATATCCTTTACAAACCTTTGCGAATCAACCCCAGCTTTTTAACGCTTTTTGTGATTTTTCTAGGCATTATTACGTTCAGTAGCTTGCCATTGCTTTCTGAACGAGTGGTGCCATCGTCTTTTGTAAAAATCCACGCGAAACAATTTGCAATCAAACTGTTCTCAGCGTGATTCGAACTCATAACGTCGAGGTTAATAGACCGAGTCATTATCCCCTAGGCCATAGACGTCACCTGATGTCTGGTGTACTGTACCATATTCTCCATTCCGTTTGTTCTATATCATTTACTTCATAAAAAAACTGTTGGTCGAAACGTCGCTGTATCTTGTGTTTGTATTTTGTAAAACTATCTGATCTATTTCGTCGTTGCTAGTTAGAAGAAGATATTTCTTGTTGATACTTTGTTTATGTATTTATTGATTGATTGAACAATAAAAGGTGAACGTGTTTGTGTGTTTTAAACAGACAAGACAGTAACAGGACCAATAAAAAGTCAAGACCAGAGATGTTGAAAACATCTTCAAGGCTTAGTCAAAACTGTAAGCTGCAGATAAGCTGCACATCTTCAAGGTTTAGTCAAAACTATAAGCTGCAGATAAGTTGCACATCTTCAAGGCTTAGTTAAAACTGTAAGCTGCAGATAAGCTGCACATCTTCAAGGCTTAGTCAAAACTGTAAGCTACTGATAAGCTGCACATCTTCAAGGCTTAGTCAAAACTGTAAGCTGCAGATAAGCTGCACATCTTCAAGGTTTAGTCAAAACTGTAAGCTGCAGATAGATAAATAATTTGATAAAATAGCCAAGATTTCGAGAATTTTCAGACAAAATATAAGCTCAAACAACATCTTCAAGGCTTAGAGGCACTTAATATGAAAAGTAACTTTAAGTGGTGAAGATAACAAACTAAGAAACAACAGATGAAAGGGACAAAAAATACATGTACATTTAGTGATATACCGGATTCGACAGCAGTTTATACCCTCAGTCATTTTTAATCGAAGATTGTGTGTCTTTCTACGTCATCTCCTTCCCAATATTATGCAAAATTTGATATCGTTCTATCTTTTCTTCTCCGACTGGGTAGATGGGGAGTGGGGTATGGACAAGCAAGTGTACCACATTTATTTCAGCTTTCAAACGTCATAAACACACATACTTCACTCTTGCACTTTCCATTTCTTCCATCTTGAAACACTTGTTGCTATATTCTTCTGACAGTTTTTCACTTTGAAACTTGCTAATCTCAATCCATATTCTATATCCAGACCGACGTTTCCCGTCCAGTAATTTCGTTTCCCAATTTAAATAAGACAGAAAAAGGCAAGTGAAACCATGTCTTAATTGCTGCCAGTCCTGACAATCACAGCACGCCCTTGGCTTTGATTAACGGAAGGTATTTCATCGTTTTTCTGTCACATGACAAATCTGACAGTGCTCTGCTTTCGTTTTTATCAGCCTTGAGCTTTGAAGTCATAGGTTCTCACATTAATCATAACTTGCTCTTAGATTCTGAGGTTCTCACATTAATCATAACTTGGTCTTAGATTCTGTGGTTCTCACATTAATCATAACTTGGTCTTAGATTCTGAGGTTCTCACATTAATCATAACTTGGTCTTAGATTCTGTGGTTCTCACATTAATCATAACTTGCTCTTAGATTCTGTGGTTCTCACATTATTCATAACTTGGTCTTAGATTCTGAGGTTCTCACATTATTCATAACTTGGTCTTAGATTATGAGGTTCTCACATTAATCATAACTTGCTCTTAGATTCTGAGGTTCTCACATTAATCATAACTTGGTCTTAGATTCTGTGGTTCTCACATTAATCATAACTTGGTCTTAGATTCTGTGGTTCTCACATTAATCATAACTTGGTCTTAGATTCTGTGGCTTTCACATTAATCATAACTTGGTCTTAGATTCTGTGGCTTTCACATTAATCATAACTTGGTCTTAGATTCTGAGGTTCTCACATTAATCATAACTTGGTCTTAGATTCTGTGGTTCTCACATTATTCATAACTTGGTCTTAGATTCTGAGGTTCTCACATTAATCATAACTTGCTCTTAGATTCTGAGGTTCTCACATTAATCATAACTTGGTCTTAGATTCTGAGGTTCTCACATTAATCATAACTTGGTCTTAGATTCTGAGGTTCTCACATTAATCATAACTTGCTCTTAGATTCTGAGGTTCTCACATTAATCATAACTTGCTCTTAGATTCGGAGGTTCTCACATTAATCATAACTTAGCCTTAGATTCTGGAAGTTGTTCTAGGAGTGCCAGGTTCTGAAATTGTTACATTATATTAATATAGCTACACAATAGCTGATAATGTATTAGATTAAAACAATACTTTACTTTACTTTTCCGTGCCAGAAGTCATCTGAGCATTTGCCCTTCGACTTGAGGTCATGGCAGTGAATTTACAGGTCTGAGTTGTGGTGTGTTAGCATAGAGAGTGTTTTCAACATCTGGTTAGGGATGTAGCTACTTGTGGCGTAGGTAACTGAGTGCAGAGCACTGGAAGAGATTGTGTGTGATAGTTTCTTCTGAATAGTCACACAGTTGGCATTGTGGGGCAATCTTTGGTTGAATAAGATGTAGGTGAGCATTCAGGGGAAAATGCTGTGTCCTAAGGTGGAAAATAATGACTTGTTCTTGTCGTGTAAGGTGACTTATGGCATCTTTGGGATTTGGAGTGGTCATGTGTTTAAAGAGGGCTCTGTCTGTTGTACCAATTGCCTATTCATTCATCCACTCCTCCTTTTTGTTACTTCTTATTATTTGTTTAGCAGTCTGCAGAGTTATTGGTCTGTCATGCTGTTGACTATTTGCTCCTGCCTTTGCAAGGATGTCTGCTCTTTCATTTCCCTGTATGTTGCTATGTCCTGGTATTCACTGTAAGGTAAGAGCGTGACGGCAAAGGTGTTGATGAATGAACAGATGAATAGTGCCAGGGACTGGCATGCAGAGCTCTCAGATTAAGACAGTATAACTACACAATAGCTTAGATTCTATCAGATTAAGACAGTATAGCTAAACAATAGCTTAGATTCTATCAGATTAAGCCAGTATAGCTACACAATAGCTTAGAGTCTATCAGATTAAGTGGCAAAAGAAAAAACATAATGATAAAACAAGCAAGCAAACATCAGTGAGAGGTGACATGACTACGCTTGAAGTCATAGAGGGCGATGAAGGGGGAAAAAAAATCAAGTCTGGATAAGAAAGTAGTAACTGAATAGGAAGCTTGGTTCCCAAACGATAGTGCTAAAAATAGATATGTTGGACCCAAGGAGACAAATATGGTAGCCTCGCTATTTACTTCAACACAGCGTATTAAATACCATTGTCAGAGTGTACGGTGCATTGACTAGAGATTTATGAAGTCTCTGTGCTGTAGAGGCAAGGTGTTCAACTCTCGATCCATATGTATTTGGTTTGTTTCACTCGAGGAATGATCGAGATATTTTCCCAGAGATCCTTGATCCCAGTGTAAGTGAGACCGAGTTCTTAGTCTTATCGGAGGCTGACGATAAAACATAGGTCCCATATTCAAGATGAGCACATTAAAAAACCCTTGGCAGTTGAAATATCGACGAGTATTTGGCAAAACACGGGAAAATTAAATTAAAATAATAAAATAAAATTCCTTTAAAATATTATACTTTCTTCAAAAATAGATCTGAGCTCTAGCAATGCTACTGAGATCGTGCACTGCTAATGATATCTTCCTGAGTGAGAAAGAAATCGGATAACACACGGTTATTCACCGAAGTTCAATAATAATGGTTCTATTCATCAATCAATCACTCAATCTACTCTAGATACAAATTTGAACAAATGTATGGTAAAGAGGATTATGAAAGTAAATCAAGGAATAAGCTGAATAGTGCTTTGAAAATGATTTGTGGTAGTCACAACACGATAGCGACATAAGCCTGCTAATGGAGAATAAAGTAATTGAAATACGGGGTACAATAATCAACACTTTTAGAAACATCATATAATTGAAAATGGAGATCCCAAGATTTGCAAGCACGCGAGCAAGCCATTTTTTAGTGACGTGAATAAACCACCAGTCCATTGATCTTTTATTCCTGTGCACAAAGATTCATGACGTCGGCTTCTGATTGTGTGCGTGTGAGTGGAGGGGGAGGGAGAAGCAATTTTCTGATCAACCTACCCGCGAGACTGCGATTTACGCACGGTCAGGCTGCGGTATTGTGGGCCGTTGTGAAGTGGAGCTAAGAATAGCATCAGGTGACGACGATGTGGCAACCTCAAATATAAATAGATTGCAAATGTTGAGATATTCCGCTAAAAATCACAACTTGAAATAGACAAGTGGTGGCATAATAGTAATAAAGAATGCATTTTTTTCCAACGATAGAGTCAATGTCTCTATGATAACGAGTGGACTAAGCAGATAACGGACTAAGATAGTCATTCTCACTTCTATTGTTTTCTCTATACTTTCTGAGATTAGTAAAAGAGAGAGAGACATGAAAGTTGAACATGTCACTGGAATTGCAGGATCACGGTAACAGATAATCCATACTAGAGTATTAAAATAGAAGTCAAAATCGAATAAAAATGGATGCAATAAAACATTACGTAGTTTGGGGGTCTTCTTCTTCTTCTTCTTTTGTCGTCACACTGCTACCGGGTTCTTGCCCAGTGTCGTGGCTTTCTGTTTTTGTCTTGCGCTGTTCTGGTGGCTTGTGTGATTGTTCTCTTTGCTCTTTCACAGGATTCTGCTACGTCATCTAACCATTTTTCCGTGGTCTTCCTCTTGCCTTCTTTCCCGATGTTCTGTTGTAGAAGACTCTGTATACTGTGGAGTTTGGATGCCTTCTTATTAAGTGGCCAAACCACTTCATTCTTTGTTTATCTATGTAATTCAAGCAAGATTCTGTGTCAACTTTCTTTCTTGGCACAAAACCGTGCTTGAATTACATAGATTTGGGGGGGAGTCTCTATGACGAAATGGTTAAGTCGTTTGCCTGTCGTACTGACGGTTGTATGTTCGAAACCCGACCGAGACACATCTGCAGTTTGTTTCATGAGATCCGTAGTATTGCTGATGGAGCTTTCGAATTCCTGCTTTGTGCAATGCTGCTCTCGGCAGATGGCATGTCGTCTCTGTCGTCAGGGGCGGAGCCTTATGGGGAAACCCGGTGCATTGAAATCAAACCTTCGCCATTGGTCACTTTAAAAAAATTAAATCTTCTGTGAATTTAATTTACCAACGGTATCTTCTTTAAACCTGACATTATAGCCGTCATCATTAAATAGCTTGTCTTAAGCATAACTTTATCACCCTTACAGAACTTCGAACTGTCTCTCTCTCTCATGGGCTAGATGCCTGTCTCTACAGCCGTCATGCTCAAATCATCAGTTACATTCTGAATCCATCTCCGTGGTCTTCCTCTTCTCCTTTTTTGCAGGGATGCCACTTTCCATAATGGTCTTCTCCAAACCGTTTTGTCTTTTTATATATTCAAAATACTTCTATTTTCTCATTCGTATTTGTAGCAACAGCATGTTGTATTTGATTTTGAATTCATTCTGGGTATATTTATATGGTTTTTTTTTCTGTACACATGTATGTTTTTCCACTGGCTGTTCAATCTCCATGCTTCACGCCCACTGGAAATCTTGTACTCTTAATAATGTAATCTTTGTTTAACATTATAGTATAGAAGAGCAAGTTTTAAACGCAATGGATGAACTTTATTGATACTGTTGTTCCAATATGGCTCGGTCCTGCTCCATAGAAATGATACTCTATAATCCGAGATGCAATGCACAAAGCCGGTACATCACAGCTCCGGCAACCATTCTAGGATAATCCCTTTTTCCCGATCCAGAAGCACTTTAGATTTTGTTTTTTAGCTCTTCGGCACGGTGCCATGGACATCGTAACCCTTAGGTTCGGTGCCACGATCACCGCAAATCTGGAGAACCTGTGACTTGTCTGCCAACCAGCGGAATTGAACCCGAACTCACAGATGGCTAGTCACCCGTAGTCCAACGCGCTACAAACACGTTAGGCAGAAGGGCAGGGATCTCCTTAACAAATGCACTCATGAACAGAATGGCATGGATCGAATTCAAACAAAATACATTTAAAACTCGAAATATTTCTGAAATTTTTATATAATATTGACAAATAAGAAAAGTAAATCATAAGAAATTGGGGATGTATTTATTCTGTAGTACATAGAGTTCTCATGTATTTATTCTACAGCACATAGAGTTCTCATGTATTTATTCTACAGCACATAGAGTTCTCATGTATTTATTCTACAGTACATAGAGTTCTCATGTATTTATTCTGTAGCACATAGAGTTCTCATGTATTTATTCTACAGCACATAGAGTTCTCATTTATTTATTCTGCAGTACATATAGTTCTCATGTATTTATTCTACAGCACATAGAGTTCTCATGTATTTATTCTACAGCACATATAGTTCTCATGTATTTATTCTACAGCACATAGAGTTCTCATGTATTTATTCTACAGCACATAGAGTTCTCATGTATTTATTCTGCAGTACATAGAGTTCTCATGTATTTATTCTGCAGTACATATAGTTCTCATGTATTTATTCTACAGCACATAGAGTTCTCATGTATTTATTCTACAGCACATAGAGTTCTCATGTATTTATTCTACAGCACATAGAGTTCTCATGTATTTATTCTGCAGCACATAGAGTTCTCATGTATTTATTCTGTAGCACATAGAGTTCTCATGTATTTATTCTACAGCACATAGAGTTCTCATGTATTTATTCTGTAGCACATAGAGTTCTCATGTATTTATTCTACAGCACATAGAGTTCTCATGTATTTATTCTGTAGCACATAGAGTTCTCATGTATTTATTCTACAGCACATAGAGTTCTCATTTATTTATTCTACAGTCACATAGAGTTCTCATGTATTTATTCTCAGCACATAGAGTTCTCATGTATTTATTCTACAGCACATAGAGTTCTCATGTATTTATTCTACAGCACATAGAGTTCTCATGTATTTATTCTGCAGCACATAGAGTTCTCATGTATTAATTCTGCAGCACATAGAGTTCTCATGTATTTATTCTGCAGCACATAGAGTTCTCATGATTTATTCTGCAGTACATAGAGTTCTCATGTATTTATTCTGCAGTACATAGAGTTCTCATGTATCCTAATTCTGCAGCACATAGAGTTCTCATGTATTTATTCTGCAGCACATAGAGTTCTCATGTATTTATTCTACAGCACATAGAGTTCTCATTTATTTATTCTACAGTACATAGAGTTCTCATGTATTTATTCTGCAGCACATAGAGTTCTCATGTATTTATTCTACAGCACATAGAGTTCTCATGTATTTATTCTACAGCACATAGAGTTCTCATGATTTATTCTGCAGTACATAGAGTTCTCATGTATTTATTCTGCAGTACATAGAGTTCTCATGTATCCTAATTCTGCAGCACATAGAGTTCTCATGTATCCTAATTCTGCAGTACATAGAGTTCTCATGTATCCTAATTCTGCAGCACATAGAGTTCTCATGTATCCTAATTCTGCAGTACATAGAGTTCCCATGTATCCTAATTCTGCAGTACATAGAGTTCCCATGTATCCTAATTCTGCAGCACATAGAGTTCTCATGTATCCTAAATCTGCAGCACATAGAGTTCCCATGTATCCTAATTCTGCAGTACATAGAGTTCTCATGTATCCTAATTTTGCAGTACATAGAGTTCTCATGTATCCTAATTCTGCAGTACATAGAGTTCTCATGTATCCTAATTCTGCAGTACATAGAGTTCTCATGTATCCTAATTCTGCAGTACATAGAGTTCTCATGTATCCTAATTCTGCAGCACATAGAGTTCTCATGTATCCTAATTCTGCAGTACATAGAGTTCTCATGTATCCTAATTCTGCAGCACATAGAGTTCTCATGTATCCTACCAGTTCTTGTCCAGCACATAGAGTTCCCATGTATCCTAATTCTGCAGCACATAGAGTTCTCATGTATCCTAATTCTGCAGCACATAGAGTTCCCATGTATCTTATTTCTGCAGCACATAGAGTTCCCATGTATCCTAATTTTGCAGTACATAGAGTTCCCATGTATCCTAATTTTGCAGTACATAGAGTTCTTATGTATCCTAAATCTGCAGCACATAGAGTTCCCATGTATCCTAAATCTGTGAATCTAATTCGACTCTTGTACAAGGTGGGTAGATGATACACAGACATCGCATCTCTTCATTGCAATAAACAACATCAATAATACATGACATCGTGCAGAACGGTCAGAGATGAAGTCTTACTGAATCATTGTACAAGAAATATATTACAATTACCTATGCAGATTTGATCGCACAAGCTTACATATAAGAAATTAACTATGTAGACATGATAATAAACGCTTACATTATGTAATATAAGAAATTAACTGTGCAGGCTTGATGGTAAACTTACATTACATAATAAAAAAAAATTAATCATACAGACCAAATTATAAACGCTTACAAATAGGTAATGTAAGAAAATGACCATGCAGACTAGATAATAAAAGCTTACATTATGTAATGTAATATAAGAAATTAACCATGCAGACCAAATTATAAACGCTTACATTATGTAAAATAAGAAATTAACCATGCAGACTAAATTATAAAAGCTTACATTATGTAATATGATAAATTAACCATGCAGACTTGATTATAAATACTTACATTATGTAATATGAGAAATTAACCATGCAGACTTGATTATAAATACTTACATTATGTAATATGATAAATTAACCATGCAGACTTGATTATAAATACTTACATTATGTAATATGAGAAATTAACCATGCAGACTTGATTATAAATACTTACATTATGTAATATAAGAAATTAACCATGCAGACTTGATTATAAATACTTACATTATGTAATATGATAAATTAACCATGCAGACTTGATTATAAATACTTACATTATGTAATGTTTAGATTTTCATTTATCTACTAGCGGCGATATTCACAAACAGAGTATTAACATTACATTCTGCTCACGGGAACCAACCCTTTTACTGCTCACAGGAACCAACCCTTTTACTGCTCACAGGAACCAACCCTTTTTACTGCTCACAGGGAGATTAACAGTTTGTTGTATAGAAATCGTTGTATTTGCTATCTATATATTCCCTTTGCAAGGTTCCTCCAATAAGTCTCTGGTTTTACACAAAATCAATCTGACATGCCTAAAATCTGGAAGCGTCTAAGTTTGCGCTGTACACAGTTGTCAAGAACTTCTATTTCATTTAAGAGATGAGGTGGGAGGAGGAATCTGTTATAATTTGTTGCTTTCTCAAACTCTAAAAATAGAATGGCTCATGGACACTCCGAAGGTTAATATATAGTTTGACGTAAGAAGGAAATCATTTATATCCTGCAATTCGACAAGCTTCAATTGTATTATAATAAAAGGATATGATAAGCCCTTTGCCTTGTCAGCCCAAGGTCGTGGGTTCCAATCCGGCCCACGCCGTTCTGTTCACGAGTGCAGTTTTTCCAGAGATCCTAGGATTGTTTCTGGAGCTACGGAGTTTGTGCTTTGTGTAATACTTTCGGTAGGTGGCGTTCCATTTCTGCGCAGACGGACCGAGCCATATGGGGTAAAACCCGGTGCAATTCTTCTTCTTCGAACGTTCTATATCAAACACTTATCAACCACTCTGTGTGATTTGTATGTGATCTGAGCCTAAGAGCGATTGTACGTTGTGCCAGTTATGCGGCTACAAGTAGGTCAGCGCAGCTTTTTATTTACTAGGATAGCATCTCTAGGGCCTACATCAGTCGCCTCTTACGACATGCATTGTAGGTCGCAGTGGTACTATTCTTTGCTCCCCTTGTGGGCCCCGGCACCACACGGGCCGCCCCGGTGCAATGAAGTCAATCCTTCGGCTTTAAACCCCTTTACAAGGATATGATAACAAGAGAAATGAAATAGTTCTAGCTATGCTAGTTCTCAAACACAAGAACGCGATTTCGTCACATCTCAGCGAACATATGTGAAACAGCTTTATGGTTGAGATATATTAAAGGAGATGTAACCGTTGCCAAGAACAGTAATTGGAGAGAGTGAACTGTTTTGAATATATTGATCCATTTGTAACAAGCAATACAGAAGAGGAAAGTAAAAACAAAAATTCATACAAGATGTGATATATGACTTGAACAAGGCAGCATTAGAAAAGAACATCACAACAGGTATATGAGTAGGCGTATCAATCAAAATCAAACTGGTACGATGAGTGGCTGGACGCGGTTGGAGATATTGCGAAGGAGATCGGAGCACCTATGGGCATGTCCAGAGTGCAATGAAGATATTTCAAACTGAAACTGAAAGTGAAACTGATGGCAGCATCAGAGGCTAAACCATTCAAATTAAAGTTAATGGTAACGTGTTGTCATTGAGTTCCTGACCTAATAGCTTCACATTGCAAGCGATAATCACATCTCAATGGATTTATTAAATAAATGTATCAATAGAAAAACTAATTGGTAAACGATCTGATCGTAAAGATCATCCTTCGCTCTATCTCTCTCCCTCTCTTTCGTTGCTCTCATACATTTGACGTCTTAACTAGTCAGTACTACAATGCTTTGTATAGTGTCAGTCATGTTTTTCTTTGTATAGTGTCAGTCATACTGTGCTTTGTATAGTGTCAGTCTTGTTTTTCTTTGTATAGTGTCAGTCTTGTTTTTCTTTGTATAGGGTCAGTCATACAGTGCTTTGTATAGTGTCAGTCATGCTTTTCTTTGTATAGTGTCAGTCATACAGTGCTTTGTATAGTGTCAGACGGTGCTTTATATGTGTCAGTAATGCTTTCTTGTATAGTGTCAGTCATGCTTTTCTTTGTATAGTGTCAGTCGTACAGTGCTTTGTATAGTGTCAGTCATACAGTGCTTTGTATAGTGTCAGACGGTGCTTTATATAGTGTCAGTAATGCTTTTCTTTGTATAGTGTCAGTCATGCTTTTCTTTGTATAGTGTCAGTCATACAGTGCTTTGTATAGTGTCAGTAATGCTTTTCTTTGTATAGTGTCAGACGGTGCTTTGTATAGTGTCCGTCATACGGTGCTTTGTATAGTGTCAGTAATGCTTTTATTTGTATAGTGTCAGACGGTGCTTTGTATAGTGTCAGTAATGCTTTTCTTTGTATAGTGTCAGACGGTGCTTTGTATAGTGTCAGACGGTGCTGTGCAAATGTAGACAAAAGGGTGAAGAAACAGGTCCCATCTTGAGAGCAAAGACAGTAGAACACATTGACACCCCATACCCCCATCCGAGTGGACCCATATATACACAGACGGATCATCAGACACGACAGCGAGGAAAGGAGGGGCCGGAACCATCATCATACTCCAAGATGGCACTACACTAACAAATTCAAGTGCCACTGGAGAACTATCAACAAATTTTAGAGCCGAACAACAGGCAATTGTGGATGCCTCAAAATACTGCAGCAAAGAAACATCCAAAACAACAAACTTGTCTTCCTTTGCGACTGCTTGTCAGTCCGGCAGGCCACACAAAGGGAACCACAAGATAACATGGAAAGAGAGCTGATACTACAGCTAAACAAGCTCTCAGAACACAACAAAATTATTCTCCAGTGGATACCAGCCCACTGTGGAGTTCCAGGAAATGAGAGAGCAGACATGCTGGCTAAGGATGGAACAAAACTTACACAACAGAAACACCCAGTATCACTACCAGAAATCAAGACACATATCAAAAGAAAGTACAAAGAGGTATGGAGGCAACAAACCCACAGCAAACACCCACAAGATCCCATCAGCAGACTAAACAGAAAACAGCACACAACAATCTTTCGCCTAAGAACAGGTCACTGCAGGCTCAACCTCCACATGCACAGAATAAAGCCTGCTCAGACTGCACAGTGTGCATGCCAGACAGAACCACAGACTCCAGAGCACATTCTGCAGTCATGTCCATCATACATACACCAACGAAATGAAACATGGCCTCATGAACAAAGCTTACAGACCAAGCTATGGGGAACTCTCGAAGAACTCCAACTGACATGCAGCTTCATAGAGGCAACCCATCTCATGATTTAGACGAGCATACGAAACCGAACGCAAAGAAGAAGAAGAAGAAGAAGTATAGTGTCCGTCATACGGTGCTTTGTATAGTGTCAGTCCTAAAATGCGTTGCACAGTGTTAGTCCTAGAATGTTTTGCAGTGTCAGTGCTAGAATGTTTTCAATAGTGACAGTCCTAGAATGCTTTAAATATGACATGACAGTAACAAAGACATAACATTGATATACGTTTACAAACATTATGGAAAAAGCTAGTTTACAAATATTTTAGAGAAACACTATTTTACACAATTACATCCAATTAAAAATACACTTCGTTTAAATCAAAAATGTCTGCGGATTCGTTTTGTTATCAAAACAATGAACATAAAATCTCATTCATAATGACTTTCTTTATAACAATTTAAATATCCACTTTTAAAAGCATATCATGAATACTAACTACTTTATTTCTGTTATTTATATTCACATTTCTGTTTGTCCCCAACAAAATCACTTAACTATGAGGTGCACACAATATAACACTGATTGACTGATAATAGCCGTCCATCGCAAGCGATGATGACAACAATCTCAGACGAGTACTGCACCTCTCTGGTGTGTGCGGAGGTGACTGTAGAGTCCAATCCTAGAACAGAATCCCCGACCTCAGGTGGGGCATACATGATCAAGGTTAGACATGTGCGTGTTGTGTGCTCTGTCTTTTCGCGCTGCTCGTTTTCTCTGTGACTCAACAGTACGATGATTCTCAGCTATTCGGGTTCCTCTTTTGTTGTTACAGCGCCACATTTGGCGATCTTGCGCAAGGATTCCCAGCACGTATTGTCTATATCGAAGCATTTCAGAGACACTTTGAGAGTTTTTTCTGTCCACCAGCTAAACGTCTGCCCCTTCAAGCTCGCCATACATCAACTGTTTTGGGATGCGTTTATCAGGCATTCGAGCAACGTGACCGACCCATCCCAGTTGGGCCTTCTGCAACAGGGTGTTGACGCTTGGGATCTTTGCTCTTGTGAGGACTTCGCTGTCTGGAATTTTGTCCTACCAGTTTATTTTTAGTATTCTGCGTAGACAGCTTGTGTGGAAATGGTTTAATTTTCTTGCGTGTCTGCTATACACTGTCCATGTCTCGCTTGCGTAAAGCAGCGGAGTTAGCACTATGGCCTGGTAAACTTTCAGCTTTGTGACTATGCTTATCCCCTTCCGTTCCCACACAGTGACATGTAACCTTCTGAACGCAGCACTGGCTTTTTGATATCCTATTGTGGACCTCAGAATCTATGTTTGCCGATCTGGATAAGAGGCTGCCAAGATAAGCAAAGTTGTCCGTTGACTGGAGACGCTGGTGTTTAATGTTGATGACTGGATCGTAATACTGTTTTCTAGGGGCGGGCTGGAACATAACCTCTGTTTTTTTGGTGTTAATGGTGAGGCACCATCACCAATGCACTTCGGTGAGTAACTATGTGTGCTCCGATCTTTTTCTTACATAGGAAGTTCTCAGCTGCAGTGCACGAACTATGTAGCACCGACGATGGTCCCCGATGTAATTTTGAAAATGATAAAGATATTTATGTAGAAATTTTATTTAGAAACTTTTCTAATAATTTTGCCCGGGCAGCCGCTTTCCAGCCTGCTCTTCTCGATTTTGAACTGTCAATGGTTGTTTTAAGTGCTCAAATTGAAAAAGGGACCTACGTTTTATCGCCCATCTCCGATAGAACTAGAAACTCAATCTCACCTACACTGAGATCAGGGATATCTGGAAAAATATCCAGATGGCTCCACGAGGGAGCGAACCTGGTACCTTTGACACGAGAGACTAGCACCTAATCTTTACGCTACAGATACCCTCTAGAATAACAATACAATCTCAATCTTGTAATTCAAAGTCAAAGAAACATTCTTATTTTATAATACCAGTTGTCATGACATGTTTGGCACAGGAAAGAATTCATTTGTCTGCCTGATTGTTATATGACAGGAAGTAAATTGTCCCATTTCCTACTATAATAAGAGTCTATTTCCCTTTCGACTTAGGAACATTACGCCACATCAGAATCTGAACTGGAGAACAAGACGTCAGGTTCGATGATTGCTGAGTAATATTATTCGAGGGGGTCCAATAATCGATTATCAATCGAAGTACTACACACAGTCTACAGGGTAAAGTATATGTGTGTGTTGTTCTCGTGAGCGATATAGCCATTTTCAACTTTACTATCTAATAAGTTTGAATGTTCAATTGTTTTATATGCATAGTTTTATCTTTCACAAACATGTTGCACATAAATATCATCAGGACCGTGGAGTGTTATAATAGCGCATCAAGCGGCACCGTATAAGGACGGCATTAGCAGCGAAATAGCACAAGCTATTTTTAAGAAAATAGCATTTCATTGGCGGCATTTCTTAGACTTGCATGATACTGAGAATATATACCAGACAGTCCTGAATGTCAAGTAATCTACATGATATTTATAGTTTCTATGTATATGTCAATGACCCTTAAATACACTCAAATACACTTTTAAAAATCGAGATCTCTGTGGCGTTGAGGTTACGTGCACGTCACTCGTGAAAAAGATAGCAGGATCGCTTCCTAGTGGAGCCATCTGGACATTTTTGCCAAAGATCCCGATCTCAATGTAGATGAGATCAAGTTCCTAGTTATATCAGAGATGGGCGGTAAAACGTAGTGCCCGTGTTAAATTTGAACACGAGAAGAATCCTTGTCAGTTCAAATCGTGAAGAGCAGGCTGGAAAGCCGCTGACCAGCCAAAATCCATTAGGAAAATAAATTTAAAAATTTCAACAAAAATATCTTTACCATCCTCAAAATACATTTGGGACCATCGCTGGTGCTACGGAGTTCGTGCACTGCAGCTGAGATCTTCCTTTGTAAAAAAAAAGATCAGAGCACACATGGTTACTCACCGAAGTGCAATGATGGTTGTCTTATCAATCAATCAAATACACTAAAATGCAGCTGAATGCCCATTAACTGATTCAGTACCAGGTTTTTTTCACCTCTGGACGGAATTATTTGTTTAGCTTCAAAAATATTGCACACATACTTTAGTTAAATTAAAATATTGTTTCTAAATATGATTTAAAGTTGAACTTATTATATATCAAATTAAAGATAAATGATTGTACTTTCATAAAATATTTATTGTATGCGAAAATATAATGTTGTGTTGACTGTGCATGACAAATATTAGCATGTAATAAAAAATTAATTGAAATTGTGAGAACAAAAATCCAACTTACCAAGGGCCTTGAGGAACAATATGGTGAATAAGTCAGTGTAACTGCTCTCTTTATATAAGTAATCCATTTATGAATACACAAAAATTAAGAAAATATTGATGGAATATATGGTTTACTAACTGTTTGCAAATTAGCAACACGACCATCTTTGAAGAAATTTCCATTAAAATTGTCAAATTGAAGATTTCACATACTAAACATTCATGTCTCATAATATATAATCACATACAGTGGAAATTATAGCAATATTTACAGGAATAAAGAACTAAAGTATATGAATAATAGTCCTAACATAGCAACTATATAACTTTTCTCCAAGTAGACTGTGTAGGTTCTGTCTGAATCCTTCTTTTTGTTGCAATCCTACTGGAACCTGACTGGGGCACTACTAGTATTATTTAAATTATTAATAATCGACGTATTTAAATCACAAACTTCTGTGTCATCAGAAGCTTCACTATCTTCACTATCAGTATCTACATCTTCATGCAACCAATCTCGCCCTTCTGCAGCTGTAAAACGTGCAGAACGAGCTGATAACAAACCATTTCTATACTCTGAATTGTTAGACATTATTTTTTAATCACAGGGTAACTTGAAAACGAAAATTAAACTTGGTTTCACTTCTGATTCTAGTCAAAACCACGATGTTGTGATTTGGTTATCGTTAGTACTTCCTTTCTACTTAGTTTCCGGTTGATATAAAACTACAATCGGAGTGAAAATTAATAAAACTCAACGCAATAGTAGCCGTCTTTTAAAAGACGCTTGGGACACGCAGATAAGAAATATGTGCACTACAGTGTTCCACGGGACCGAATCAGTTAACATAACAGCATAAAGTATTCCCTTCTTCCATTACTTTTGTCATGAAACATTATAGCAAATATTATTGTCTTATACAAGGACATACTGCGGTAAAACTACGTACCAAAATGTGTAATCTGTAAACACATCGTAAGGTAGTATTACATAATACGAAGACACAACACAGCAACGTTTCGAAGAAAAAGACTTTATAAAGCAAAGTATAGATGAACAAACGGAATGCAGTATAACTGTTCTACATAGCAAACATTACTGCTGACACAAGTAGAAATCAGAAATAAACTTGACTGGGGCGTCGCTAAACTACATCTTAATACTGCAGTCAATTTGGTGTTTGAAAGTCATTATAAAGACTGCAGTCTCGGTGTGCATGCATTTTTCGACTTAACCCTTTTGCTCCTCTGAGCCGAATTACTGGATCACAGTATGTTTTTAAGATGATTCAAAGCCAGTATAAAGGCTAATGCAGAATAAATTGCAATAAAAAAATGTATGGTTTTTTAAAAACAAATTACCGAGCGAAAGGGTTAATGTCTTTAATGTATTGTGTGTGTGAGCCCGCCTGCCCAGCGTGCTCGTAGCGCGTTAGACAATGGATGACAAGCCCCCTGTGAGTGCGGCTCAATTCCGTGGACTGGCAGAAAAGCCACAGATTCTCCAGATTTACGGTAGTCGTGGCACCGAACCAAATGGTTACGATGGTCATGGCACCGAGCCGAAGAGCTGAAGGCTCAAGTGCTTCTGGATCGGGAAAAAAATGTATTGTGTATACTTCTACTCTTTCGCTAAATGTACTGTCTTTTTCAAATCCATATGGTTTGTTAGAACACAAGATTTGTTATGATACAGTCTTGCATTTCTATCGCAGCATTTGCATATTTTCCTGTTTCAAAATGTAACCATATTCCGTGTTGTTATATTTTTTGGTTTATCTTTACCGGCAGAAGATGCGGAGTTTTCATCAGCGAGCATTATACGTTTCTATTGTTAGAGAAACAAGACCAGGCACAGATTGCGACAGTGACCATACACTACTGATAGGAAAAGTAAGAATAAAACTGAAGAAGATAAAGAGGGGCGTAAGAAACATCATATCAACTCCCCAAACCTCAAGACTGACACAAAAGTGAAAGACTCATTTAAACGCATTATACAAAACAGATATAACTCTATGGAAAAAATAGAAACATTAGAAGAACAATGGCAGATGCTTAAAGAATCAATCCAACAAACGTCAGAGGAACTAACCCACACAACATGTCAACGGATCAAAAAGAAATGGATGACGGAAGACATTTTGGAATTATTGGAAAATAGAAGGAAAAACAAACAGAATAAAGCAGAATATGATCGAATCAATAAAGAGAAAAGACAAAAATGTAAAACAGCAAAAGAAGAATGGCTAAATGAAAAATGCAAACAGATCGAAACAGAACACAAAGAAAACCCCAAATCAATATACGAAAACGTAGACAACTTACTTGGCAGACGTAAACGCACAACTACTGGATGCTTAAAATCAAAACAGGAAGATATCCTGATGGAAACAGACAAGAAAATAGAAAGATGGACAGAATACATTAAGGACTTATACAGTGATAACAGAAACAAGAAATAAACATCAATTACAACCATGAAGGACCACAAATACTTCCATCAGAAGTTATCAACGCCATAAGACACACGAAAAAAGGCAAAACCCGAGGACCAGACAATATAACAACAGAGGAAATAGAAGCAACAGGCGAATTGGGCGTAGGCGTTTTAACAAAATTATTCAATGACATCTACAACACTGGATATGTACCCAAAGATTTACGACAATCCATTTTTATAGCACTACCAAAGAAAGCAGGAACGATAGAATGCGAAGAACACCGCACAATCAGCCTCATGAGTCACGTAACAAAACTACTTTTCAGCATTATTATGAGAAGGGTACGAAACAAAATAAGACCAGAAGTTAAGGAAGAACAATGTGGCTTTGTTGAACGCAGGGAACAAACAACGCAATATATACAATAAGAACAATAATGGAAAGATCAATAGAAATGAAGTTGGACTTATACCTATGTTTCATAGACTACACAAAAGCTTTCGATAAAGTAAAACATGGAGAAATAATCAGCATGTTAGAAAGTATAAATATTGATGGTAAAGATCTTAGACTGATCAAGAATTTGTACTGGCAACAAAGCGCAGCCATTATTAGACTAGAGAGTAAGATTGGAATCTTAGTCTGTCCATTAATTCGTGAGCACGTTTGAAATTGATTTTCTCGAAAACTACCTGTTGGATCTCAGTGATTTTTGCATGCAGCCTTAGAATATCCATGATGCTAAAATAAAGCTAACCAGTAGTTCATAGATGCTACGAATTTTGCACATCGGCGAATTCCTTTGATCTTTTATGACAATTGCAAATACGGGGCTCAAATTTTAGATTTTACAGTAATCCCTAGAATTTGTCCATGTCAATTCTATTCATAGGTGTATCTCCATATTAACTTGATAGGTCAAGTAATTAATTGTGTTGCCCTTTATGTGCAATCGTGAACTTGGATACAATATGCAACAGTTAGTCCTCCCTTCGGTCACCATTAGACCCCAGGGTGTTTTAAGTTCACCACAAATTGTATGATGGTAGACGCATTTGGATATGGAAATGTATACGTTGCTATTTCTCAGTCTGTAATCAAAATATGATTTGTATCATCCCGAATCTGATGATTCCATGAGGTTGATAATTGTTACTAGCTGGACAAATTGTAATCCATCTCGGTGCCAGTACTCGTCTTCCTCTCGGAGCACATGTTCAACACACTTCTTCCAGAACTGCATGTCTATCATTGAGAGGGACTCACGTGTCAGAACTTCAACATCACACATTTTAAACGTCCTGTTCTGTTCGGCAACTTGCCCTTTTACTTTAACCCAGACAAGCTCTATCGGATTGAGGTGACATTTTCCTTAGCAAGCCAAGTCCTAATTTGATCTTTTGTATTTGATGCAGTTGGTACTTTGTCTTCCGCTGATACTGCGTTGTGATAGGATGCATTATCCATTACCAAGCATGATGGTCTGTTTAGAATTGGAAGTAGATCTTTCTCCATCCAGTGCCTGAAAATATGTCCATTCATTTCTGTGTGGTAATCCCTACCGTCGGTACTTTTTATTGGAAAATAAGTCCAGCGTCATGGACAAGACCTTCTTCACTACTTCCTGCATGTGTTAGTATAATACGCTGGCCTTTGCTGCTTGGTATTTTTCTTTTCTGTTCACCGTCTACTGATTGCCATTCTTTAGCATTGGTGTGGTGAGCATTGACCAAGGATTCGTCCAAATATACAATATCATAGCCTTGCCTCCGCCGCTCACGGATCTGCCTCAGGTATTTACTTCGCGCAGCAATTAAATGTGGCTTTTCACAAATAATATTCCTGCCGCCTATAGTTTTCTGAAGGTGAAGCCGGCGGCTCTTACAATTTTCCATAGAGTACTTTTAGAAATGTCTATGCTGCAATCTGATTGCAGTTTTAATTTCAGTTTCCTGAGAGTAACATGTTGATTTGTCGCAAACATTTTCAAGAGCTCCGTCTTATGACATCTATGTCAAAGTCGTCAATTGTTCTTTTCCTTCCTTGCTTGACATTAGTGCACTTTGTGTTCTGTTTAATCCATCGGGAAAAGATTCTCTATTCAGACCAAGCGCCAGTTGCGTTCGTTTCTCAGGGTTATGAATATCGCAATATAGATGACCTCTCTTAGATTCCCTACGGAAGTATTGGTATAGTAAAACTGTAACCTTCTGCATTGTTATAAATGTGCACTTCAGACTCATTATGAATGTGATATCAATGTCAGTTTTGATAAGCCAACAAATATGATACAATAGCTTCATACAAATAGCGAGATACGCCTATAACTATACAACGGTATCCCAATTATAACGTCATATGCTTTCCGCTTTCAAAGTCGACTGGGTTAGGTGCACGGGAATTCGTGAAACTCACGATATTTCAATGTTACCATAATGTATTTTTAGAACAACGCGTCTGTGTACCGTAGATCTGTTACTATTGTGTACAATCCGGTGAGGTCGATTTTAATATAACCTGAAGAAGAAATATTTCAAACTACATCAAATTTTCTTGGAAAAAATATTTCTCTAGCGTCATGGATATTCTAAGGCTGCTTGCAAAAATCACTGAGATCCAACAGGTAGTTTTCGAGAAAATCAATTTCAAACGTGCTCACGAATTAATGGACAGACTATATCAGGCGATACAGTTAGGAGTACGGCAAGGGTGCGTACTCTCACCAGACCTATTCAACTTATATAACGAAAACATCATGAGATCTATAGAAGAAAAGACAGGAATAGCAGTCGGTGGACAAAATATAAACAACCTAAGATACGCTGATGACACAATTCTCATGGCTACAAATGAACACGATCTGCAAGACTTGATAGACATACTAGTGAGAGAAAGTGAAAAGAAAGGATTAAGCATGAATATAAAGAAAACAGAGGTTATGGTTGTCTCCAGAAACACCAACATGCAATATCAAAATAAATAACACAACACTGAAACAAGTCCATCGATTCAAGTATCTAGGAACATTCCTAACATCAGATGGAAGATGTACAACAGAGATTAGGAGTAGAATAGCTCAAACGAAAGCAGCATTTATGAAAATGAAGAACACACTATGCGTGAACTCACTACCAATGACACTGCGAAAACGAGTACTCCAATGCTATATTGAACCAATTCTTATGTATGGCAGCGAATCATGGACAATGAAAAACAATCAATACGATCATTGGAAGCCACAGAGATGTGGTTTTACAGAAGAATGTTGAGAATTCCATGGACAGCAAGAAAACAAACGTGGAGGTTTTAAATCAGGTCTGCACACAAATAAACCTTATCAAAAGAATAAGAATCCGACAATCAAGGTTCTTCGGGCATATAATGCGAAGAGAAGGTTTAGAACATTTGGTGACTACAGGTAAAATTCAGGGAAGGAGATATCGTGGAAGACAGAGGAGAAGATGTTGGATGGCCTGACATCATGGTTCGACAAAATATCGACGTCAGAACTGATTACATGCACCAAGCAAAGAGAGTTGTGGAGAGACATGATTGCCTACGCCGGCAGGCATGGCACTTGATTGATTGATTGTTAGAGATGTTGGGATTCTAACCAGCTGTTGCATTGATTACGTTGAAGTTGAAGTTTCTATATTATATTTATATTTCGTAGAATCGTAGCATATCCTTTACAGGAATTAGCTATCAACCACAGTAAACGAGTCATCGATTTTCTAGGCACCACTTTCAGTATATACTTTTATACGTTCAGTATACACTTTATACGTTCAGTAGTTTGCCATTGGGTTCTGAACAGTGAGGTCTATTTTTATCGTTCGTAAAAATCCAAGGAAACTAATTTGCTTCCAAATTTGCCCGCTTCGCTTGGAACCAGGTATACTTGGGTTGTGATCGATCTCACTACCGTTAAAGCTACAGACACTCACTAAGTTTCTAGAACAATGCCGTTTATGAATGTTTGAATATGTTGACCTTAAATTAATCTCTAAAATTCTGTGAGAAAGTCTGCTTACTTTATTTGATCTTTCACTCCTGATATTCAGCGTTCATCATCATCAGTCCTCGTCCAGTCCAATAAAACATACCTTGTTTTATGCATGTCTTTGACCACTGCTTCAATAGTTATTCTCCGTGCGCCTTTATGTCTCCATTTGTTCCACTGTCACTGCGATGTTCACTGCATTGCATGTCTTGGCAGAGTTTCTTTCTCATCTTGGGTACATTTCTAATTCATCATCTCCATCGTCTCCTTGTATCTCTTTATTTTATATTTGCCAGACCATTTAGTTCTTGAGATTTAATGTTACTAATCTTATTTAATGTTCAGCACTGATCAATCGACATTCTTTTTTTTAATGGTCCAAACATTTTTCAGACCTTAATAATAATAATAATAATTTCTCTCGTACCGTTATAACTTACATAGGACCTGCACGCAATTTCTCCATACCACTCTATCCTGGACAACTCGCTCAATCTCCTCCATGGAACTGAGACCGATATTTCTTGCCTCTCTCAGAAAAGTTCATTTCAGGATCTTCTTAGATCGTCCTCTCTTTCTTGAACCCTTTGCATCCCACTTCAATGCCTGCTTTGATATTCGTTGATCATTTCTCCTCAAGGTGTGTCCAACATATCTTCTCTTTCTTATAACAGTTGTCACTAGTAGTCACAGTTTTCAGACCTTACGATATATACTTTCTGTCACTTCAAATTTCTTAACCCAAGTGTAATTGATGTAGAAGGGCCAGTTCCTTTCCTCATGTGTGTAACATTGTGTGTGAAACGCTTGTAGCCGATTCGATAAGCGAACACTTTATGCATTACACTAACTAATCCTTTCCTACCCAACCTACAGTGAAGAAAAAGGAACCAGCCAACATCGATCTGAGAATCGTAATAGAACTTAGCAAAACATCCACAACAATATAAAATATTTCGGATGGCCAGTGATAGAATGCACTCAATGTTTGTTGATATAAATAAAAATATTGCAATATTATCTATTTCGCATCATCGTTCTAACATTGTCAAGGAGCTGATCTACTCTCCAGAACCTATTCTAAGTAGTCTGCAATACGAACACATGCAGCATCATTAAATTGTTGCATACGACACGATTCACTGTCTCTATTCTAAGTAGTCTGCAATACGAACACATACAGCATCATTAAATTGTTGCATACGACACGATTCACTGTCTCTATTCTAAGTAGTCTGCAATACGAACACATGCAGCATCATTAAATTGTTGCATACGACACGATTCACTGTCTCTATTCTAAGTAGTCTGCAATACGAACACATACAGCATCATTAAATTGTTGCATACGACACGATTCACTGTCTCTATTCTAAGTAGTCTGCAATACGAACACATACAGCATCATTAAATTGTTGCATACGACACGATTCACTGTCTCTAGTTCTACAAGATTCTAGAAGTAGTCTGTAAGATGAGCAAACGCAGCATCATTAAATTGTTTCATGCGGTACGATTTACTGTCCCCAGACGAAATGTCAGTCTATGAACATTCGTGTAAGTTCTCAAATAAACAAGTACAAAAACTAGATCGAAATGAAATATGGATGAAAGAGGAACAGAAAAGAACTAATCTGTCGTCCGTCATCGACTTTCTATTTCTGGCCATTTTGTGCCCTATTTCTTTTTGTTCTTCTTGTATCTGTATCGCACAGCATTCTTATTTGCATTCTGACTGATTCATTTCCATTGCAGACATGTCTAATATGGTTGCAGATACAGATAATATATGTTTTCATCATAAAAAAGGTAATAAGAATATGGTACAGAATGTTGAAATAAAATTATAAAGAAAGTATAGTTACACATTTTTTAAAGTAAAACTTAAGCACTATGAAGATTGCAATATGACCATCTCATTAACACATTAGGTACCAAAAGGGACAGATTGGGCTCCGTTTGTCAGTCTTATTTGACCGCGAGCCGATGCTGAGTCGCGACTTGCTTCGTTTAAATATTATTTCAAAATTTTCGTTAAAACATTCCGATCGTTATCTTTCTATAGTTTTTTGTTTTCAATTCTGTTCACGTGTAGTAAAGAGTAAATTTATATATCAACAAGCCCACCTGCCCAGCGTGTTCGTAGCGCGTTGGACTGTGGGTGACTAGCCCTCTGTGAGTGCGGGTTCAATTCCGCGGGCTGGCAGAAAAGCCACAGGTTCCCCAGATTCATGGTGTTCGTGGCACCGAACCGAAGGGTTACGATGTCCATGGCACCGAGCCGAAGAACTGAAAGCTCAAGTGCTGCTGAATCAACAAAAAAAAAAAACATATCAACAAAAGTGCGTATCATTCATCACGTGTCAAAAGTTCATTTTTTGTGTGTGTGTGTGCTGATTTTGAAGTCTGTGGCTAACTTCAAATAATCCAAAACGATTTTGGCTAACGCCCAGAATAGTTTCCAACTGCTGGACTAGACTTTATACCTTACATTCCCCGAAGTCAAAGGTCGCTGAGAATTTTCTCAATATTATTTCTTTAGGCCAGAATGGGCAACAAACTTAGAAAGTTGATTTGGAAAAGCAGCGTCTTCTCTTCAGGCCAGGACGACCTCGCTAACCGTTATTACTTTGCCTGCATTTATATTTCTAAATCACATTTTCATTCTTCTTCTGTGGTCACACTGTTACCGAGTTGTTGCCCAATGTCGTGGTTTTATGTTTTTGTCTTCCGCTGCTCTAGTGGTTTGGGTGATAGTTATTGTTGACTTCTGACTGGATTCTGGTATACCATCTACCATCTTTTTCATGGTTTTTACTCTCGTCTCCTTTCCTGATGTTATGTTGTAGGAGACTGTATAATTTGGAGTTTTATTGCATTCTTATTAAGTGGCTGAACCACTTCATTCTTTGTTTCTTAGTGTAATTCAAGCAAGGTGCTCCCCCAGTTTTATTTCTTACGCTGATTTTGGTGATTGCTTTAGTCGGTGTTGTTGATAACTTTTCGTAAGCATCGCTATTCATATGTAGTTATTTTTTGTGACTGTGCTACAATGTGGATTAAGAGCTGTGCGGTCAACAACTGACATGTCTTCGACAACTGCAAGAGAAATGCAGAAAGCAGAGAAAGCCATTGTTCATTGCTTTCTTAGATCTGACAAAGACATTTGACACAGTCAGCAGACCAGGACTTTATTAAATTTTAAAACGTATCAACTGTTCCCCAAAATTGCTCTAACTGATCGACTCCTTACATGAGGGCATGAAAACCAGTACACAGTTTTATGGTAGCACATCGTCTGATAGCTTTGAGGTTAACAATGGAGTCAAACAGGGATGTGTCCTTGCTCCCACTATCTTTGACATCTTCTTCGCAGTCTATTTATACCACGCCTTCGGGGATGCTGATGGAGATGTTTTCATCCGCACGAGATCTGATGGCTCACTCTTCAACTTGGCTTGCTTAAGAGCCAAAACAAAAACAACAGAAATTCTTCTCAAGGAACTCCTTTTCGCTGACGATTCAACCTTAGTTGCACACAGTGAGACTACACTGCAATTTGGCCAGAGCATGCGACCTGTTTTATCTGGCTATGTCACCAAAACAGTGGTTTTATATCAGAGAAATAACACATCAACAAATATTACTTTCAATGGTAATCATCTAACCCCATTCAAAAATTCTGCTATCTTGTGCCCATAGTCACTGCCAGTTTTTCTCTTGATCAAGAAATCAACGTTCGAATAGGCAGCGCGGATGCTGTATTCGGCAAACTATCAAAGAGAGCGTGGGACAACAAAAATTAACATTGCAGACGAAGATTCAAATATATCGAGCCTGTGTAATTAGCTCTTTACTATATGGCTCAGAAACATGGACAGCCTACTCAAGTCATGAGAGAAGACTTAACATCTTTCACCTTCAATGTCTCCGCAAGATTATGAACATCAGGTGGTACGACAAGATAACAAACTCTGAAGTACTGCAACGTGCAAACTTGCCTTCCATCATGGGCATGCTCAGCAGTAGAAGACTTAGATGGCTAGGGCATGTGCGAAGAATGGACAATGGCCGCATTCCAAAACAAATGTTGTTCTGGGATCTTTCGGAGGGGAAGAGGTACCAAGGCAGACCACTGCTCAGATATAAAGATGTCTGCAAAGCCTCAATGAATAATTTTTCTATCGATCCCAGCAAATGGGAAAAAACTATCTGATGATCAAAATATATGGAAAACAACATTACACAAAGGTGCAGAATCTTTTGAAGTGAGACTTAAGGATGAGCTGAAAGACATGATAGACAAGCGAAAACTCAGAAGTTGTTATAGTGAAACACTTGCCAACTGACCGTCTGCAAAGACGAAAAATCCATATATAAATATATATATATTGTGTTTTAAAGCTTATTTCATACAGATTTTTGTTTTAATAATTCATTGATTGATTGTGAATATCTTGACTGTGTAAATTTGCACACCAATTGTGTTCAATGTTTCTCAATTTGTTTGTTCTTTCTTTCGTTAACAAAGGCCACCATCTTCTGTATATTTTCATCTAAAGCTGTCAATCTTGTCCTGTAATTGCGTGAGTATTATACATTCTTCTTTGCAATAAGGTAATGAAAATGTGAATATATGTATGCTTCTTTCTCTGTAACGGAAATGAACCCGTGAATTTTGACGAGGTATTGACATGACATGCATATGGTGCGGAAATTCCGGAATGAGATGCATGTTATGTGATACGGTGCAATTGACGTGTTGAATATCTGGCATCCTATTGTGGAAATGATTTAAATATGGCATATAAGTAAAGACACAAATCGATTAAAACCATATTGATTTAAAACATTTTGAACTTACAGGTAAGAGCCTATAGTATCCTTAGATAACATTGATATTTCAGTTAATATTTTACTCTGACAGTGAAAATCTTTTCTCAAAGCAAGAAACACAGATCGTTGTGTTATTTATTAAAACTTTATTGTTGACGCTGCTGTATGTTCATAAAGCATAGGGGATATGTGTGGTGTAGAGGCAAGGTGCTTGTCTCTCACTCTAAATATATTCGGTTCGTTACCCTCGTGGAACGATCGGGAGATATCTGAAGATCCCAGACCTCATTGTATGTGAGTTCAAGCTCCTAGTCATATCGAAGTCTAACGAAACAAATAGGTCATGCGTTCAAGTTGAGCACTAAAGGACCCGTGGCAGTTGACAAATTGATGCGAGTAGGCTGCAAAGAATCTGCCTGGACAAAATTCATAAAAAATATTAAAACATAACAATTCCTACAAAATGTATACCACCTTCAAAATTACGTTACGGTCCTTCACCCGTCCTACGCAGTTCGTGCACTACCGCTGAGATGTTCATCTGTAAGGAAGATATTGAAGCATAAATAGTTATTCATCACAGTGCAATGATGATAGTCCTATCAAACAATCATTCAATCAATCATCAAACATATTTTTACATTGCATGCTAGGTTATATATATTCTGTTCAGGTTATACTTGTCCAGTTATGTTTTTTTCTTCTGCGTCTTCATCTTTGCGTTCGGTTTCGTATGCTCATCTAAACCATCAGATGGGTTGCCTCTGTGAAGCTGCATGTCAAATGGAGTTCCTCGAGAGTTCCCTATAGCTTGCTTTGTAAGCCTCGTTCATTAGGCGTGGTTTCGTATCATTGATGTGTGTATATGATGGACATGACTGCAGGATGTGCTCTCGAGTCTGTGTTTCTGCCTGGCATGCATACTGTTTCTACTATATACACTTTTTACATCAGTAATTATTGATGATTGAACAATGCAATGTTGTGATGAGGGTCATTCTGGATTGTTTACATTCTGAAAATGTTAGTGACAACTTAGTGATAGGTAGGAAATCAAACACTACATTCTTTTTTCGATCCAGAAGCACTTGAGCTTTCAGCTCTTCGGCTCGGTGTCATGGACATCGTAACCCTTCGATTTGGTGCCACGAACACCGTGAATCTAGGGAACCTGTGGCTTTTCTGTTAGCCCGCGATATTGAACCTGTAGTCACAGAGGTCTAGTCACCCGTAGTCCAACGCGCTACGAACACGCTGGGGCAGGTGGACCTCTACATATCATAAATATGTCTACATATATGCTCTTTCTGACTCACACTCTGCTCTTGCTAATGCTTACTTAAAAAATAATAGTTTAATTGTTAATAAGTTTTCATGTTGTCGTGACTACCGTTGATAAGCTTTTCATTATTCCACTAGTTCTTTGTATGTTTTCTTCTTTGTATGTTTCTCTTTCTTTGTATGTTTCTCTTTCTTTGTATGTTTCTCTTTCTTTTGTATGTTCTCTTCTTTGGTTACGCTTTTAATGCACCTTTGTCCTATAGCTGATAAGTTGCTGGTTGTTTTTTTCTTTATTTTGTTTGGTTTTACCCAGATGTGTTACATTTTTATAGCTTTTTGACTAACAATTGTGACTAGCTAGAGTTGCGACCTACTTGCTAGTATCAGGTCTTTTTTTTTTAAAGACCGTTCTATATTTAGTGACAGCAGTAAATTAAATAAGATTAACTTTTTTCTATGTTATGTTTGACACTGCACAGTGTCCTGGTTGAGTGACAGCCGTACAGCGAGTTAATTACCAAGTGTAAAATATTCAGACAATTTGTTTAAACTGTCTCAATATTTTTTAAACTCTGTCAGTAAGTTCCGGGATCAGCAGGTGTGTGGAACCAATTTTAATTACAAAATATTCGTTGCAGACAACTTTACTGGCATCAGTGAAACCAAAATTGGATTATTCTGATGACATATGCGTCGTTCTTTGTCTGTTCCGTTCGATATATACATTTGTCTGCGACCTATTTCTTAATGTTTATCATCTCTGCCCGACTTATTTTTTGTTGTTCGTTGTTATGTTATAGACTAAACTCAACAGTCAAGTCTGATGTGACGTGCATTGTTATGTTATAGACTAAACTCAACAGTCAAGTCTGATGTGACGTGCATTGTTATGTTATAGACTAAACTCAACAGTCAAGTCTGATGTGACGTGCATTGTTATGTTATAGACTAAACTCAACAGTCAAGTCTGATGTGACGTGCATTGTTATGTTATAGACTAAACTCAACAGTCAAGTCTGATGTGACGTGCATTGTTATGTTATAGACTAAACTCAACAGTCAAGTCTGATGTGACGTGCATTGTTATGTTATAGACTAAACTCAACAGTCAAGTCTGATGTGACGTGCATTGTTATGTTATAGACTAAACTCAACAGTCAAGTCTGATGTGACGTGCATTGTTATGTTATAGACTAAACTCAACAGTCAAGTCTGATGTGACGTGCATTGTTATGTTATAGACTAAACTCAACAGTCAAGTCTGATGTGACGTGCATTGTTATGTCCTAGAATGAGGACCGTGCCGTGCTATGATGCAGAGAGGTGGCTGCATCAGGCAGAAACGTAATGGGGCGGCATATATAGCAAAATATAAATTACAATTCAAGGTTATTTTAAGGAAAAAACGCATTTCGAAAACTTGCATCATACTGAGAATATATACCGCACCAGCCTGTCTAGAATAAACTTAACAGTCAAATCTGATATGTTGTGCAATCTTATGTTTTAGAATACACTCAACAGTCAAGTCTGATATGATGTGCATTGTTATGTTATAGAATACACTCAACAGTCAAATCTGATATACTGTGTGAATTGACTCCGTTATAAAAATGTGTATGTACTCCATGATTGAAAAGAGAATGTTCTATTAACGATTCTCTTCAATACATATTATTTGTTGTCTGCCTTACTAATACACTTAATAAGATACAAAAACGTTACATAAACATCCGATTGTCTTATATTATGTCGCTAGTTTTATAATAAAACCCATACAATGGTGAGGAGCTCGGGCAAAATGGATTAGGGCGCGGCTTTCATGCGGAAGACTCGCGTTCAATTCACGGTGAGGCCAATAATTTTTTTCTGTTGTGGGCATAAATGAAAAATTCTAACCTGAACAGTTTCGCGGTGACTAGCCATGCGGACATTAAATTCTTAACACTCTCCTCCCACCTGTCCTACACCGCCTTAAAAGCGGTACTACGGGCAGTAACGACAGTAGCTTTTTTAATACAATAAATGTATTCATGCGTTAGCATGTCCCTAATTAAACTTCTCTCATGATTCAGCTCTAATGAAACTTTTCTATCATCTACAAGTTATTCATCACATAATGCATACATTTGTGGTTCGTCTATGGCATCTTGAATTCATCTTCCATTTAGTCTTTGTCTCTTTCTTTTTCCTGACAGATACTTTTACATTATTGTTTTCTCCAAGCTTTTTTTGCTGATGTTTCATATGAACAAACTAACTCACTTTTCGTTTTTCTATCTATTTTAACAACTAATCATCTTAAAAAGATCATAGGACACGACAGCGAGGAAAGTAGGTACTGGAGTACTCATTTTACTCTAAGATTGCGGTTGCATCACAATAAACAATTCAAGTGCCACGGGAGAACTATCAACAAATTTCAGGCTGTGCAACAGGCAATTGTCAATGCCACAAAAATACTGCAGGAAAAAACCCATGTCTTTCTGCGCGACTGAATGTCAGTCCTGCAGGCCGCACAAAGGGAACCACAAGATAATATAGAGAACTACATCCAGATAAACAGTCTCTCTGTACATAGCCAAATTATTCTTCAGTAGATGCAAGTTCATTCTGGCATATCATGAAATAAGAGAGCAGACAGACGGACTCTTGGCAGGAACACAATTGATATAGCCCAAACACCAAGTGTCGCTACTATAGATTAAAACACATATCAATAAAAAAAAAAGGCAAAGAGTTGTGAAGAAAATAAACCCACAACAAACACACACAAGATACCATCAACAGACACAACATAAAACAGCACACAACAATCTTCTGTTTAAGAGCAGGACAGTGTTGCCTCATCCATCACATGCATAGAATGAAGCATGATCAGAGTGCACAGTGAGCATGTCAAACTGAAAAATCAACTCCAGATCATATCCTACAATCCAGAGCATGACCTACAGTTCAGAGCACATCGTACAGTCCAGAGCCCATCCTACAGTCCAGAGCCCATCCTACAGTCCAGAGCCCATCCTACAGTCTAGAGCATAGCATACAGTCCAGAGCACATCCTACAGTCCAGAGCACATCCTACAGTCCAGAGCACATCCTACAGTCCAGATCACATCCTACAGTCCAGAGCACATCCTACAGTCCAGAGCACATCCTACAGTCCAGATCACATCCTACAGTCCAGATCACATCCTACAGTCCAGAGCACATCCTACAGTCCAGAGCACATCCTACAGTCCAGAGCCCATCCTACAGTCCAGAGCATAGCATACAGTCCAGAGCACATCCTACAGTCCAGAGCACATCCTACAGTCCAGATCACATCCTACAGTCCAGATCACATCCTACAGTCCAGAGCACATCCTACAGTCCAGAGCACATCCTACAGTCCAGAGCACATCCTACAGTCCAGATCACATCCTACAGTCCAGAGCACATCCTACAGTCCAGAGCACATCCTACAGTCCAGAGCACATCCTACAGTCCAGAGCCCATCCTACAGTCCAGAGCACATTCTACAGTCTAGAGCACATTCTACAGTCTAGAGCACATCCTACAGTCCAGAGCACATCCTACAGTCCAGAGCACATCCTACAGTCCAGAGCACATCCTACAGTCCAGAGTATAACCTACATAGTAATCTATGGGGAACACACAAGAATCTTCAACTGACAAACAGCTTCATAGAGGCAAGCTGTCCCATAATTTAGACTGATCATACGAAGCCGATTGCAAAGAAGCAAAAATCTTGTATGCGAATTATTGAATCATGTTTGTGTACATGATAGTTTAGCAATTCCTTTCAAATCATCTGAAGATAAATGCTAAGTTCACAGGTTTCATTGTCATATGGTGATATAAAAAAGACTCATGACTCTACACAAAATATTTGTTGTAGTTATTTCTGCAAAGCCCCACATATACTTTACTTGTTTAACATTTATAGTCTTCTAAATTGTATCCCCACTGTTAGTTGTCATGGCTCCAAACATGGCCGTGCCGCGCTATGATACATAAAGGCAGCCGCACCAGGCTGCACCGTTAATACAATTTTAACCATTGAATAATTAAAACTCTTTATGCAACGCTTTTCTATATTAGTCTATGTTATTCCGTGATTTATGTATACGATTTATGATTTATCGCCCGCTTCTGCACAAGCGCTTTCGGTTAACATTTGGTTTCGATTTCTGGTGCAGGTGCATCGTTGGCGAGCGCTCGCCGAAAAACATTTGATCTGACGGCGTGAAGCTATTATTTTTGTTTGTAATAGTTGAAATCATTATTTTAAAGTAGTATATATTTGTTAAATAAAAATAGTATTCTACATTATTTGCAGTTTAAAAAATATACCAATCGAAGATTATTTTTAAGAAAAAAACATTTAAGGGTGACATTTCGAAGACCTGCATCATATTGAAAAAATCTACCGCACGGCCCTGGATCCAAAGTATCTAAAGCTTTATAACAATTATAATTTGTCCACAATTACACACACACACACACACACACACATATACATATATTTATATATACTTATATTCTATAGTCCGTGAGTCTCCATTGTTTATGCTCTTCTTGTGGTTTGTCTTGTTTGTAGTCTCGAGTGGGACATTGTTTATGCTCCTCTTGTGGTTTGTCTTGTTTGTAGTCTCGAGTGGGACATTGTTTATGCTCCTCTTGTGGTTTGTCTTGTTTGTAGTCTCGAGTGGGACATTGTTTATGCTCCTCTTGTGGTTTGTCTTGTTTGTAGTCTCGAGTGGGACATTGTTTATGCTCCTCTTGTGGTTTGTCTTGTTTGTAGTCTCGAGTGGGACATTGTTTATGCTCCTCTTGTGGTTTGTCTTGTTTGTAGTCTCGAGTGGGACATTGTTTATGCTCCTCTTGTGGTTTGTCTTGTTTGTAGTCTCGAGTGGGACATTGTTTATGCTCCTCTTGTGGTTTGTCTTGTTTGTAGTCTCGAGTGGGACATTGTTTATGCTCCTCTTGTGGTTTGTCTTGTTTGTAGTCTCGAGTGGGACATTGTTTATGCTCCTCTTGTGGTTTGTCTTGTTTGTAGTCTCGAGTGGGACATTGTTTATGCTCCTCTTGTGGTTTGTCTTGTTTGTAGTCTCGAGTGGGACATTGTTTATGCTCCTCTTGTGGTTTGTCTTGTGTGTAGTCTCGAGTGGGACATTGTTTATGCTCCTCTTGTGGTTTGTCTTGTTTGTAGTCTCGAGTGGGACATTGTTTATGCTCCTCTTGTGGTTTGTCTTGTTTGTAGTCTCGAGTGGGACATTGTTTATGCTCCTCTTGTGGTTTGTCTTGTTTGTAGTCTCGAGTGGGACATTGTTTATGCTCCTCTTGTGGTTTGTCTTGTTTGTAGTCTCGAGTGAGACATTGTTTATGCTCCTCTTGTGGTTTGTCTTGTTTGTAGTCTCGAGTGGGACATTGTTTATGCTCCTCTTGTGGTTTGTCTTGTTTGTAGTCTCGAGTGGGACATTGTTTATGCTCCTCTTGTGGTTTGTCTTGTTTGTAGTCTCGAGTGGGACATTGTTTATGCTCCTCTTGTGGTTTGTCTTGTTTGTAGTCTCGAGTGGGACATTGTTTATGCTCCTCTTGTGGTTTGTCTTGTTTGTAGTCTCGAGTGGGACATTGTTTATGCTCCTCTTGTGGTTTGTCTTGTTTGTAGTCTCGAGTGGGACATTGTTTATGCTCCTCTTGTGGTTTGTCTTGTTTGTAGTCTCGAGTGGGACATTGTTTATGCTCCTCTTGTGGTTTGTCTTGTTTGTAGTCTCGAGTGGGACATTGTTTATGCTCCTCTTGTGGTTTGTCTTGTTTGTAGTCTCGAGTGGGACATTGTTTATGCTCCTCTTGTGGTTTGTCTTGTTTGTAGTCTCGAGTGGGACATTGTTTATGCTCCTCTTGTGGTTTGTCTTGTTTGTAGTCTCGAGTGGACATTTTTATGCTCCTCTTGTGGTTTGTCTTGTTTGTAGTCTCGAGTGGGACATTGTTTATGCTCCTCTTGTGGTTTGTCTTGTTTGTAGTCTCGAGTGGGACATTGTTTATGCTCCTCTTGTGGTTTGTCTTGTTTGTAGTCTCGAGTGGGACATTGTTTATGCTCCTCTTGTGGTTTGTCTTGTTTGTAGTCTCGAGTGGGACATTGTTTATGCTCCTCTTGTGGTTTGTCTTGTTTGTAGTCTCGAGTGGGACATTGTTTATGCTCCTCTTGTGGTTTGTCTTGTTTGTAGTCTCGAGTGGGACATTGTTTATGCTCCTCTTGTGGTTTGTCTTGTTTGTAGTCTCGAGTGGGACATTGTTTATGCTCTTCTTGTGGTTTGTCTTGTTTGTAGTCTCGAGTGGGACATTGTTTATGCTCCTCTTGTGGTTTGTCTTGTTTGTAGTCTCGAGTGGGACATTGACCTGTTGTAAACATTTCTGTGGGCGTGTGTGGTGGATGACGCGATTCTATTGTCTATTTATTATTGTGGTTGACTATGGTATGGTATCTCACACAACGATAGTCGGGAGTCAGTGATGTTGAGCATGTGGGCGTATAACATTAAACAAAACTGAATATTGAAGACAACTTGAAGCATCATCAATTCAATCTCATCAATTCAAACAGTTCTTCTTGAACATTACAATAATTACCACAACAATTTTCGTTAAATATCAAGACAGTATGTTTGATATCTTAACCTATATAGACCAGTTCCCAAAGTGGGTGGTACCGCCCAAGTGGGTGCTAAAGTCTTATGGGGTGGCGTTCTAAGATTGAGGGTCGGTGGCTCCTTAAAGAAGAGATTAATACTCGTAATAAATATTTTAAAATAAATTATGTTCGTGATTTTGCGATTGAATAATCATTTAAAATTTGAATTCTGCATTTTAATTCATGTTATGGCGTCTTACAGATCCATTTTTTCATCACTTTTCTACTTCGTACATATAATCATTTGAAAATTGACCATGTGTGACAGAAATATATAAATATATCAATTTTTCTATGTCAAAGAGAAAATAGAGCATGTATATATGTGTGGGGAGGAAGGTGGGAGGGTTGACAAACTGTTATAATGGAGAGAGGTGAGTTACAAAGTTTATGTCGTGCAAAGTGGGCGGTGGGCCGAAAACGTTTGGGAACCTATGATCTAGACGAAGGTTGACAGATAACTTCACAAAATTACATAACGCAGAGTAATTTCAATCAACAAATAGTCTCAACAAACAAGTCATACACGCAATTGTCTGAAAAGCTATCACGGGGGACTACTACACCCACGCTATTGGTCAAGCACGCAGGATAAAGATTCTCTGATAATCTTTTTTTCTATCACAACCGTCATTCTATTTCACTAAACTCACATATACTCTTTTGGTTCAGATATTTCTCTTTGACTATGTTAAACTGCTTACTTGTTTGTGAAAACATTTACTTTCACTCTTTCTCTTAATATTATCATCTGCACTATGTCCCTTCTTGTCCGTTGTTCTCACTTTGCCTTCATTCTGACGACAAAAGTCCGTCATTTCTTCCTCACTATGAACACATTTTTTTTCTGCCAGTCTTTACGAGTTTTCCCCATACATATTCACACTGTTGTTCGATGTTTCACTCGGTATTTTTGAACGTTTTCAAGGAAGCAGAAACGTTGAACCCAAGGCAGAACACGTCAAAGCGGAGTTACGAAGCCCAACAGAGTACAAATACAAGATCTTCGTTTCCTCTGCAAGACCACTACATCACATTCCCACGTGTTCCGCCTTGTTAGAGTTTCATCGAAGTTTTACCTTGTATCTGCACAAAACAATATGTCTATATCAGCCGTTTTAACATGACCAGTGAGTATGACTAATAGCCATCTACATTTTGATTTCTAAGAAAGTCTGTCGTTAACATAGCTTTGTCCGAAGACCGGGGAACTCTCGTACGACTAACTAGCTTGGTTTTGGGTAAAACGACCCTTGCTGGCCGTTTTGGTGCGATTGTAGGAGCCAGTATCTCGATCGATTACAAACGTTTTGTTCCGGATCTCAAGACATGTTCCAAGAGACTCTTGTAAACTTATCTACTATGAGATTCGAATTATTTGTTGTACGAACAGATGACACACCATTCATGAATGCTTTAACACTTCTATCTAATCGAATGATAAGTTCCCCTTCATTCCCTACAAACTTGTTATGACTACAGTAGAGTTATATGTTACCAGCGCCACTACATAGTGATGAATTCAGGTCTTTGTAAATGCCCGATCACTGATCCCGATGCTGCATTTCCATCTTAGTTCCTTACTTCTGTAGGATGTGCGGAAACCTACAAATCTAATCTGGTCAGAGCGGATCAGATCAGATCGGGAGAAAACCAAGGGAGGCTGCGGTGATACGTAATAAATTGGCGTTTAAGGACAATGACACGTATGTATGGTATCATATAAGCAAGTAAAAATGAATAGCAAAATGATAAAACTAACACACAAAAAAACATTTCTGTCGTAGACCTTTATCAAGGGACAAACACAGAAAAGGAATTCTGTAGTTGCTGTTGTTGTTGTTGATACTAATCTAACATTTCGTAGTTGACATATCTAATATCTGATATTTTGTAACCTTCAGTTTTGAGGGTACCCCACTTCTCTTTCATTTATCGTCTCTGACATTTCTCAATATATTCTCTGTGTAAAATCTATATATATATATATATGGAAATATTGCACAACTCTGAAGATTTAGCTATTTCATATCAAACCGACCGTCTCGCCATCTATTCGTATAGATATTTGTTGATCTAAATGTAGCATTGTTATTAATTGTATTACATGTGATGGAAAGCCCATTTCTTTCATTGTTTCCAAAGTTTATTATGTCGTTGGCAGTCAAATGTCTTTGAATAATCTATCAAATATGAATGTATCTGCATTATATTCTGGATATTTCTCTATTATTAGCCTGGTGTTGAATACATGATTTCTATATTCTCGCTCCTGTGCGCAAGTTAAAAATGTTATGCATAATTAACAGCATGAATAATTGTATCATTAGCACATATAATCGTAATGTTAGAGATGGACAAGGTGGTGTGGTAACTCGGTTGCTGATCATCATCAGTCATTGTCACGCCCAAGGACACTTACGACATAAACAAAACATGTTCACTCAATTCGATCATGTGTTTTTCTCTCTACCTCAGACCTCGTTTCATGATGTCAGTTATTCCGTTTTATACCGCTAACTATGAATAACAGATCTTCATGAGCAATTTGAGTTTGGGTTTTTTCTGTCTCTATTTCTATAGTTGTAAAGTGTATCTGTCCATCTTGTACAGTTGCCTTTTCTGTCTTCTAAAGTATGTCTGACTGTCTTGTATAGCTGTTTTTTAGTCTTGCAAAGTCTGTTTGACTGACATGTAAAGTATCTTCGTCCATTTTCTAAAGTATGTAAAATATTATTTGTCTGTGTTGTAAAGTCTGTCTGACTGTATTGTACAATTTCTCACTGTTTTCTTTAGAAAACGTGTGCAGTAAAACGTCGTGTAAAGTCTAAGTTATTTTTGCTGGGACAAGTATGTCATAGCGGTTGCTACTAGCCCATGCGGGTTTAGTATTATATGATATTGTATGTTTATCTGCCTCTTCGTCTTTCTGGTGCTTTCAGGCCAGATCTTCTACTGTTCTTCATCATCATTAAGTAGCTTCTCCTTCGGAAAGTGGCTCCCATGTCAGAATTCCTGAAAATCTCTCTGTTCTGTGCAAGTTGATCGTCGTCAGCAGAAGACATTATGAGATCGTCAATGACATCTTCACCCATCGTTTTCTAGATCATCCACTCATTCTTCTTTCAGGCACCATTCCTTCAAAAATTATATTCTGTGGGCACTCATGTCGTTTGATGTGCCCGAAAGATTTTATTTGCCTTGATTGTCTTATTTCCCCAATTTAATAGCCAACTCTCTTTAACATAGACGTCTCTGCTGAAAGTACAAAATTGTTTATTTGGAGTCTTTTATAGTTAAGTTAATTGCATATCCTTTACAGGACTTTGAATCAACCCCAGCTTTTAGTGCTGTTTATGATTTTACTAGGCATTATCGTTCAGTAGTTTGCCATTGCTTCTGAACGAGTGGTGCCATCGTCCTTTGTTAAAATCACGCAAACAATTTGCAACCAAACTGTCCGCAGCGTGATTCGAATCAGAAAGTCGGGTTAATAGAACTCAGTCACTAACCCCTGAAGCCACAGACGCCCGAGTCTTTTATACTAAGATAAAATCACTGACAACGTGAAATAACACTGCAATGGAAACTACATAGAGATTTGTGAACTGCAAAATACAGATTTATACACGAGATAGATAAGATAGCCGATATAGACACGTACAGCGAATGAATTTTAAACAAATGGAAGAAATTCCGACTAGTGTGGGTTTCAGCTGAATATCTTGCCTTTTTATGGGATACAAATATTGTTCGTATATTTGCTTTATTTCATTTAGTAGTTCTTGTCTCATTATCAAATTGTCCAGTATATTTACATGATTTTCCTAGTGTCCATGACATGTGGTATCATGTACAACAGAAGCTCAAGATGGATCGGACATGTGATACGCATGGAGACTAACTGCCACAAAACCTTCACTGAAATGGAAACCAGAGAGTAAAATAAAACGTGGAATACCCAAAACAACCAAAAGGAAAATAGTAAAACAGGAACGGAAACAAATTGATCACAGCATGTACACATTACAGAGGACGGCCAAGAACAGAGAAGAGTGTCGTGCATTTGCTGCTGCTGGTATAAGAGAGAAGAATATCACGTTCTAGAGAGAATAGAGATGACACGTGAAACAATCTTCTGGTTAATTAGATCATATATGTCTTAGAAATACATTTTCAATGTCCATGTTTCTGAACCATACAACAATGTGCAAAACGACTATAATTTGCTGTATGCGTATATTTCATCAATAGTGATAACACATGTACGCCTGCAGAAAAGAACAAGGTAGCAATCTATCATTACATGATATGTGAGAATAAATGAACTTATAATATATACTGCAACTTCTTAATATTAGAAATCTATAGACACTATTACAGAAGAATTAAGGAAATTCCATGGACAGCGAAGAAAACAAATGTGGAGGTTTTAAATCAGGCCTGCACACAAACAAACCTCATCAAAAGAATAAGAATCCGACAATCAAGGTTCTTCGGGTTTATAATGCGAAGATAAGGTTTAGAACATTTAGTGACAATAGTAAAATTTAGGGAAGGAGAGATCGTGGAAGACAGAGGGAGAAAATGAAGGATGGCCTGACATTATGGTTCGACACAAGATCGACATCCGAACTGATTACATGCACCAAGCAGAGAGAGTTATGATCGCCTACGCCGGCAGGTATGGTACTTGATTGATTGATAGGCAATATAGGCATATTCCCAGTGGCAACTTATGGATGTGAAGCATGGACATTTATTTAAATTATTATGGACATATAAAAAGACATGAAGGGCTGGAGAAGACCATCATGGAAGGAGGCATACCGACAAAGAGAAGAAGAGGAAGACCACGGAGAAGATGGATTCAGAATGTAATTGATGGTTTGAACATGACGGCTGCAGAGGCAGGACGTCTGGCAAATGAGAGAGAGAAATTCTGGAGGACTGATGGGGTGGCAAAGTTCTGCTCAGAAAAAGCTATTTGATGATGATGATAGACACAATAAGGGTGTGGTTTAAAATCCACACTCGAAGTTCGATACGTGAGAAAAGAAACTGACCATGCTACCTTCTACAGACTAGGGACTATAAGTTTGAGGGGACATACACTCCCACTCTAGGGTCTGAAAAAGCTACGGAAATGTTGTTAGTCCCTTAACTAGAACTCACAGAACATGACAGCTAAGAAAATATGTAGACGAACAGTAAAAGAATGCATTATAGAATATTCGACACTTTATGGAACATAATTGTCAAAACAACGGTATCGAAATCAGTAACAATTGCTATCCAAAATTGCAAGGAGGACAATGAAAAGTTGAAGTATGTTGTTATGAAGCAAATCATTAAAATGATAACCAAAAAAAAGCAAGAACGACAGAAAAAAGAAGATAAGAATCTTAGTTTGTTCGCATGAGAAGAACAGATAACATACAGAAAGAGTTTATAATGCACCCGCTGGACCGCAATGCTTCAGTTTCGTCGGTGTTCGAGTTTGCGTGTCTATATTGAGACGAATATTTTTCCCTGTACAGACAGTTCCCCGTGGGCGCCTGAGAAAATCGCTTCGTCTCACCAACCAATAATAATCGTTTATCTTCCCCATAATTCTAATCACCAAGTTTCTCTTGCAGTGTCGCTTTCTTGAGCACAGGAAATTGATGAACCAACGAGTTGTTTTGGTAGTTTCTTTTCTTAAAGAGTGATGGCGTGCAGAGTAATATAGGTGCAGTAGCAAACATTGTACGTGCCGCGTGATCCACCTTGATGTAGGTATGACAGCTTGCGTGCTTTTGTGATTTCTATATCTAATTTGGTCGAAGTTGTGTGCCTCTGGTAGCTTCTAATGTAACTAAAGATGAAAGACTAACTTCATTGCACCAAATTCTATGTCCATCTCCGCAGAAATAGCATGCCACCTTTCCGAGAGTATTCCACAAAGCCCGAACTCCAGGTAACAATCCTAGGGGTCGCTGGAACAAAATCACAAACAGGACCACGTGGTCCCAATGCGAACCCACAACCTTCAAAACTCACAAGACAGACAGTGTCACTTAGTCACTTAGACAGACTTAGCCACTTAGCTCACTTAGTCACTTAGTCACTCTAGTCACTTAGCTCACTTAGCCACTTAGTCACTTTAGTCACTTAGTCACTTAGTCACTTAGTCACTTAGCAGCACTTAGCCAGTTACTCACTTAGTCACTTAGTCACTTAGTCACTTAGCCACTTAGTCACTTAGCCACTTAGCCACTTAGTCACTTAGCCACTTAGTCACTTAGTCACTTAGCCACTTAGACATAGAGACTACCCTACCCAAGTAGGTTAAACTATATCAAACATGAAGGCGGTGAAAGTCCAACAAAGTGATCCTGTCTTTCCCTATATTTGAAGTGTTAGGTAAGGACTAGCAGCTCAAACCTTGATATCAATGATTATTTATAGACAAGTTTACTGAAACTAAAACCATAACTAATTTAACTCCAGAAGAACCGAAGTAGCTGAAGAATAACATGACCAGATGAAAAAGCCAGCAAATGGAAGTCAAGTCACCGATTAGAGTTTCGTATGCAAAAATAAAGATAGCTGAGAATAGAGTACGCTGAAGAGCGACAATTGAAACCCTGCATTTCAATCGAAACAAGAATGTTTAGTAGTGGTAGTAGTAATAGCAGTAGCAGCAACAACAGCAGCTATAGTAGCAGCAACAATATGTTGTATGTTGTTATTTATACAAAATGATCATCATCAGTAGAAGTTGAAGAGAAAAATAACACGATTATAAATCATCTATGAAATTCTTTTTTTTTTTAAACCATCAAAGTCATTCATCATCAGTCCCATAGCATAGATGGTCTTTTGTATGAACATTGGTACACAATATCAAAGTATCCAACATTGTTCCCATCAGGTATATACACAAGTTTGTTTGTCTGTGAATGATTGGCATGTGCCTTCTATGATAATATACTCTCCCATTTCATCTGTTCACTTTTCTTACAAACCAGTCCAGCTATTCTTCATACGTGACTGCCCATCTCTGTTTTATTTTCCAGACTGTAGTTCTGAAATATATTAAATAGAGTTGGCTATTAAAGAGCATAACATCAAGGAAATTGAATATTTCGGACACATCAAATGACATGAGTGTCTAGAGAAGATAATTTTGGAGGGAATGGTACCTGAAAGAAGAATAAGAGGAAGACCTAGAAGACGATTGGTGCAAGATGTCATTGATGATCTGAGAATGACTGCTGCTGACGCCAGCCAACTTGCACAGAAACAGACAGCTTTTCAGGACTGTTCTATTAGGATGATGCCAAGTTCGGAAGGAACAAACTACTTGATGATGACGATGAGGAGTTAGGAAATGCTTATTTGTTCCAAGTTCCGGAAGGAACAAACTACTTGATGATGACGATGAGGAGTTAGGAAATGTTTATTTGTTCCAAGTTCCGGAAGGAACAAACTACTTGATGATGACGATGAGGAGTTAGGAAATGCTTATTTGTTCCAAGTTCCGGAAGGAACAAACTACTTGATGATGACGATGAGGAGTTAGGAAATGCTTATTTGTTCCAAGTTCCGGAAGGAACAAACTACTTGATGATGACGATGAGGAGTTAGGAAATGCTTATTTGTTCCAAGTTCCGGAAGGAACAAACTACTTGATGATGACGATGAGGAGTTAGGAAATGCTTATTTGTTCAACAACATTTCTAGAGGCTTTTATTATATCTCAGATGATGAGAAAGAAAAACTCGATCTCATAATCGATTCATCTGCAAGAACAAATTTAATCTTGAGATCTGAGTAAGAGTCAATGTTGTTCTTCACTTCACAAGCTCATGAAGGAATTCATAACTATCTTGCTTTGAGATGATGTTAGTTAATCTGTCCAGATTGAGTTTAGTTTTGTCAATGGGAAAAGTAAGATTACAGTGTAGAAAATCTAAATAACTGTCTGCCCAAGTCTAGAAAAAAGCAGAGCTCGCGAATAGCTATAATGCAGTCCACACCCCCAACTCTCACTCCCACTTCTCATTGTGTAATCGGTTTCTAAATCTGGTTCATAATTCTCCTGGGTTTGTGAAAGTAAAGCTAAACTGCTTTCATTACTTTTCATCAATTGCTGTAGCTTTGAAATCATTAAGAACACGTTACCGATTTTTCGTTCGAAGTCTAGAGTGAGATTTGGCCGTCTGTCAGGAAAACAGAGCGTCTGCTCTAGACGTAATCAATATAAGGTCAACAAAACAATCTATGCATCTGTAGATACTCTGAGGTTTAGTTTATTGTAATACTTTAAGTACAGCTAGCAACTTAACGGTTGCGTTGTTCGTTCTTAACGAGTGGTTAAAACCACTCTGTTTATTCATTAGATAGAGAAGATTACTTGAGTCTGAACAGTCTATAGATGTATAGAATACTGATATCTTGATTCTTGATTAGATGTCCTTTAGGCAGTGCCGGTAGGAAATGTTTGCAAATGATGGATGTTGTATTATTTTTCTAGCTTGTTTCCTCTGTTCTGCTGCTGCAGATCTGGGTGATCACTAACCCCTGAACAGGGGCGAAGTAATCTAGGCAAATAGAGATGAGAATGACTTGCACGTTGAATTGGTTTAAAGTGGGGAAGAGATGTGTAATTGGTCGTGCTCACTCTCTCGCCAGCGTCTATCAAAATCCAGAAACAAATCACGGCAACTGACAACATAAACAGGTTCAGTGGAATCAAATGTTTTCTACGTGCCTAGTCCTCCTCCTTATTCTAAACATATCGTTGTAAATACACGCTGTTCATATGTGTTGAACTATGTTCTTTATTCCGATACGTCTACTAAGTTTAATATTCACATGCTAGGTAAACAGTCCCTAACTGAACAATTAGTTTAGGAACAGATAAACTAACATACAATTAGGATTAATCGTGGACACAAGGTCTAAAGTTTAAGATGTCGTAAGACGCCATTCATTTTTTTATTGCGCTAAATAAGTTTAACAAACTAGAACTCAATTATTGGTCAGATCCCTTTCAGTGCAAAAGAAAGACGATATCATTTTGTTCCAAACATTCTTTTTACCAATTCAAAGAAGATATATGATATAGTTTTGTTTTGAATATCTTTATCTGGCGACTACACTGCTTTGATAAGGACAAGACAAATACAGAGATCAAACATTCACAGTGTTGTACGTCTTATTTATTAAAGGTTAGTTTATTTGTTTGTTGTTTGCGTTCCTTCTTATGATCCATTTTTGTGATCTGTGGAGTTTGCACCGAGAAAATGAGTACGTTGCGCATTTTAGGTCTCTACGGCATGTAGAACAGGCTCATCCTAATTTCGGTCAAAGTGTATGCATATTAGCGTAGAACAGGATATAAACGTGTACAGTAGAGTAACTGAAAGGTTTCACAAGCATAAAAAACCCCACTTTAAAGCATCACATCTGTAGTTATACTGTAACATGGTATCATATATCATTGATCACAGGGAGGTCTCAGAGATGACTCATGCCATATCATATATCATTGATCACAGGAAGGTCTCAGAGATGACTCATGCCAAAAAGAAAAGTTATTTACTCAACCTTAACTTACATGGCGACAATATCAGTTGTCTTGGGTAATTATCGATATTGTCGCTTGAGTCAATTACTTGACTAGTGCCGTTTCAGTACTGAATCACAAACATATTTCTAGCCCAGTTGTTGCAAAAATATTTTGTCCAAAAAAGAACAAGTGAAATGATTGTTCTATTTAATGTACACAAATAATTCATATTTACTGTAATATTTTGTTACTTGAGAATATAACTTAAATATTATTTATAATCACCCGAGTAGTTACAGGAATACAAATTAGGGGTGTAAAGAATAGAGCTACTGTTACCTGTCACGCATGTCGTAAGAGGCGTCTAATGAGGTTGAGCGTGGGACTAGCTACCCCACCCAGTAAGAAACACTAGATGGCTACAGAAATCACAACCAGTAAACTTCATAGCTCGCCTCTCGAGGAAGAAAAAGAGCCCAGCAAGAAGGGACTCATGGCAAGAAAATGGAGAGATAGTGGAGAGATCTGGTAAAGATCGCCTTGGATATGCGGGAATGGAAGGCCTTGGTTACGGACCTATGCCTTCCTTGGGACTAAGGGTGAAGAAGAAAAACAATTATTTATAATAAATATTTACTGTAATAGTCAGCTATATATGAACGTTATGTGAATATTACTTATAACATATATTGATTGTAATGTTCTGTTACTTATGGATACAACTAATTTTAATATGGTTGTGACTTTCTTCAATGTAAATAAAGACAATAACAGAACTGAAGAATAAGAGAATATCATTTGGTGAAGAGAATTGATTTAATCTACTGAAAGAACTGTCAGCGTTAGTGTGTACTAATACATTACTTTGATTTCCTCAATGACTATGAGAAACTAGTATTCCCAAAGTGAATATTCAGCACTAGCAATCTCTATTTCACTAGATAACCCTCTCTGCTAATTTCTTTTACTGCGAGTTAATGTATTATTTGGGAGAAAGGACAGCGGAGGCGGATATCTGTAGTTAAGCTGTAGCCTTGTGTTTCGAAGATAATCGGTTCGAATCTGGAACGCACCATTCTCTGCATGAGTAGATATTTCAGAGATCTCTAGAATTGTCCTGGAGCTACGGGGTTGGTGCTCTTGAATAGCGTTCTCAGAAAGTGTCATATATTTTTCTGTCGAGAGTAACGAAGCTATATGTGGGAAACCTGGTGCACAGAGTAACGAAGCTATATGTAGGAAACCTGGTGCACAGAGTAACGAAGCTATATGTAGGAAACCTGGTGCACAGAGTAACGAAGCTATATGTGGGAAACCTGGTGCACAGAGTAACGAAGCTATATGTAGGAAACCTGGTGCACAGAGTAACGAAGCTATATGTAGGAAACCCGGTGCACAGAGTAACGAAGCTATATGTAGGAAACCTGGTGCACAGAGTAACGAAGCTATATGTAGGAAACCCGGTGCACAGACATCAATTCTTCGCTTATAAACCCTTTTTCTTTATCTTCTTAGTTATCAAACCCATATTGTTGGCTGTATCTTTTAACACTGACATAGGGTTTCTATCCTCAAGATACATTTTATATTTACATTGTGTTTCTACACTTGGTGGCGTCTGTGACTTAGGGGATAGTGACTCGGTCTATTAACCCCGACGTTCTGAGTTCGAATAACGCTGCGGACCGTTTGGCTGCAAATTGTTTCGCGTGGATTTTTACAAAGGACGATGGCACCACCCGTTCAGAAAGCAATGCAAAACTACTGAACGTAATAATGCCTAGAAAAATTACAAACAGCGTTAAGAAGCTAGTGTTGATTCGCAAAGTCCTGTAAAGGATATGCAATTAACTTTTTCTACACTTATGTATGTATATGAATCATGTGTATGTGTAGCAGGGAATATGACACCAGGTTATCCCCTTGCTTTATTCGTAGTCCCAAGCTGCAACTAAGCACGTATTTTCAATTAACCAAAAGGGTAACAATATACCTGGGCTGTGGAACATATAATTACAGACCAGATATGTTAGCAAGGAGACTTCTTCTTAACTAGAAGAAAATTTATGCCCTGTTTTTCTTTCCTGGAGCCAGAGAGGTTAATTGTATTCTTTTTTTTAACGTCAGGGTGATTGTCCGGTCACGATTGTAAAATTAGCTGGGTTGTTTTTCCAGGCCAACTAAACAGATTTGACCGTGAGAATTTTACAAAAAGGACAATGACTGATTTAGAAACAAAGAAAATTGCCAGTGGATAAATAGAATACACATTGTAGATTCGAGACACATCATCTTCACACACACTTGGCAGAGGGACAGTTGGCAGAAACTTTAGATAGGCGATTCGGATAGAAACAGAGGGACAGAGAGGTACCCAGGAACAGTCAGTGTAGATAGTCCCGAGACAGACTTCAACAGTTAATATTGGCCAGTTAGAAAAGAGTGAAGACACAACTTTAGATAGGCATTCGGATAGAAACAGAGGAGCAGAGAGGTACCCAGGGACAGGCAGTGAGGGTAGTCAATTCTCATTCATACAGAGGGACAGAGAGTAGGTAGTCTGAGTCTGAGACAGTTACAGACAGAAAGAGTGAAGAGACAACTTTAGACAACTTCACAGAACTTCAGACAACTTTAGACACTTCATCGAAACATCTTCACACGCATTCGGATAGAGACAGAGGGACAGTAGAATTGAACTGAGTTGCAGACAGGGAGAGAGCCCAACTAAGACGTAGATGTAGAACTCCACGGAGATTTTTGTCCAAATCAGAGAGAGTTCCTGTTCAGAATTTGGTGAACCGGTTACATTAGAACCGGAGGACTAGTTGTCAGAGTTGGAAAACTAGGCGGTAGAGCTAAACTAAAGTAGGGCCAGACCCGACGGAGAGGCTATAACAGTATATGAGAGAGAGAGAGATGTCAGCCATTTTTCAGGATTCATTATTTTAACCAGTAGCAGAGACATTTCGTGTATACTATTAGGACAGCAACTTTAGCTAGAAGCGGTATAACGTATTGTGACTGATCAAGTATTTTATTCTAAGGACATCGCAAGCAAGGTAGAGTTGAACTGTGAACATTTTAGAGATAGGATGTCAAGGTATTAGATATCACTTAGGGAAAACAATCAATATTAGTTAGTAGGTATATTTTTTTTCAGCTATGTGCATTGGTATGTGTTTTGAATTGTTGATTTTCTTTTCAGGATTTTCTTTATTTTGATAATTTGATGTATGTGCTATTATTTTGAACATAGATGAGATATTTAATTAAGTAAATATAAAGAAATAAAAGTTGAGAATCGGGTTTGATTCTCACATAGATGTACGATGTACTTGACGGCCATTTCTTTTATTTGTAGTCTATGTACGTAGTTGTGGATGGTGTTGATAGAGTTGTAAATACGTGTAGAATAATATTAGAATAGCTTATCAGGAGGTTACCCTATTACATATGGAGATCTCTTTGTGTGGATGTAAGGTGTTCACCTTTCGCTCCTTATATACTCGAGTCATTCCCGCCAGGAGCTATAGGAACATTATTACGAGGGTGCATTGAAAGTAATGCCTCCAAGTCCATAACTTTGTTAATAGTGTTCGGAGGCAATTGACATCGATATCAGAATAAAGTATATGTAAGTGTGTTTCAGGACAGTAAGTGTCAAGTGTCTGGATTGTTGCGCATGCGCACAACATTATCCAAGATGGCGTCATACATGGAAATTCGGTTGAAGCAAAGAGCTGTGATTGAATTCTTGACGGCCGAAGGTTGTGTTCCCATCGACATGCATCGGAGAATGAGAGCGGTATATGGTGACGCCTGTGTGGATGTGAGTACTGTTAGGAGGTGGGCAAGGACTGTTAAAGGCGACAATCCAGCGACGATGACCTTGCATGATCAGGCTCGCAGCGGACGTCCAATTACAGCAGTGGATGAACAACACCAAGCTCGCGTGGACGAATTGTTTCATGTCAATCGCCGCATCAAGCAAAAAGATGTCGCTACAATGCTTGAAATTTCGACTGAACGAGTACATCACATTATTCATGTATTCCTAGGGTATAGGAAAGTTTGTGCAAGATGGGTCCCTCGCATGCTGACACCGGAAATGAAACATCGCCGACATCAAGCGTGTCAGGAACACCTGATGCGATATGAACGAGAAAGCGATGACTTTATCTGCCGAATTGTCACTGGCGATGAGTCATGGGTGCATCATTACGACCCTGAAAACAAGCGCCAGTCTATGGAATACAGCCACAAAAACTCACCCACCCCAAAAAAATTCAAAACTGTCGCGTCAGCCGGAAAAGTTTTGATGACCATTTTTTGGGACTGCCAGGGCGTAATCCACACAGAATTTTGGAACGCGGCAATACTGTCAATTCTGATCGGTATGTGAAAACGATGAAGAAACTACAGGCAAGACTGCTACGTGTTCGTCCTGGAAAACAAGCAGTCCTTCAACATGACAATGCTCGTCCACACACCAGTAGACAAACAGCGGCAGCATTAGAGCGTCTCAATTTTGACGACATTTTACCGCACCCACCATATAGCCCCGATTTGGCACCTTGTGACTTTTTCCTGCTCCCAAATCTCAAGGAACATCTCAAGGGAAACAGATATGCTTCTGACGAGGATGTGGCAGCAGATGTGCGTACCTGGCTTCGTGAAAAGTCATCAGATTGTTTCTTCGACGGGATGCAACAACTAGTTCGACGTTGGCGTGTGTGTGTGTGGAACGTGGAGGTGACTATGTCGAAAAATAATGACTCTATTGTGTAGTGGACATCTCAAGCTTTCTGAAAATGTATGTTTCATTTGTAAATTATGTATATTAACCAAGTTATGGACTTGGAGGCATTACTTTTCAATGCACCCTCGTATATATATCTGTGGTCTCAATGAAGGTGAGATTGTGTTCCTAGTCATATCGAAGACGGACGGCAAAACGTAGAATACGATTTACAGAGAGAAACCAAGGACATGTTTTACATCGAGAGGTCGAGGGCAGCATTGACAGCATTAGGTCGAAGACATGTTCTACATCTTGAGACCGGAACCAAGATCTACAGCGAGTATTCATAGACAGAATCTACAGCGAAAAGCTGATTACAATATCTGCATCGAGACACCAAGGACGGAGTACAGTGGAGAGACAATATCATATGACTATATCATATTTTGATTAAAAAAATAATATAACTGCGACGACATGGTATATTAAAAAGATAAAATCATAGACTTCAATCGCGTTTTGAGAATGGCTAATAATGCGGTGAAGACATTGTTCAGTGGAGAGACAAGGTCAGACTGTTCACATCATTAATTTGTCTAAATTGACGATAATAACAGGGTACAGAAAAGACGTGACCAGAAGACAATATTACGTCCAGAGGCGGCTCGTTATTAAGGGCCAGTGGAGCGGGGCCCTACCAAAAATAATATGTAAAGTGTATTTATTATTTTATAATTTAATTGTTCATAATGATCACTTTTTACTTCACACATTTTCAGCGCACCATTATTAGGGCCGGTAGGAATGTGGTCTATTTAGTCCGTCCGTTAATATAGCGACCTTTAACCTCTTTCTCAAATGGATATTTAGCACAGACAACTATGTGATTTTCACTCATTCAGTAGGGAAATACTACGGGGTCAAGCCAATTGCATAATGTAATAGTGTTATTGCGCTAAACTTTAGTCCGGGTGAGTGAATACCGAATGAGATTTTAAAATAGTAGAAACTAATAGAAACAGTTAACTAACCATCATAGAATAACTGAAGGTAATCGCTTGTTCTATCAATATGCATCTGTGTACGACAATGTAGGTTTAGACAAGTGGACGATTTGTGACATATATTTTTAAATGGTCAACTCTTTTATAAGTAGCGTTATCACTAAATGAGTTCAGCTATGTATCTTAGTTATATGTTAGATCCTTCTAGTAAAGGGTCACTGATGATAAGGAAAGCTTGCATCACTAAAGAAAAAGTCACACAGAGGTGCCCTACTATGCACAATGACTACGCCTGAATACATATCAAGCTATCGGGGTTAGGGGGAGTGGGAGAACAATCCAAAGTGTATCAGGTGAACACATGTACATTCATGACGCTACAAGGATAACAACAAGGTGAAGATAGTGATTTTCTTTTGCAAGTACAAATTCAACTAGAATATCAGAGGTGCATGATCTTAATTTCTGTAACCAGGATATCAAGATTACACATGTGACCTGTGTCACTAAGGTTTATTATATCACTACAGTAATCAAGGTACATCTGAACATATCACGTAGACATTATATTTGTAATGTGCCTCGCAACAAATCTCTAGATAACCATTGTCAAGTTATTAGGACTACTTTCTTGAACTCTCATTGAGCAATTAACTCTTATTTTTCTTGTTAGTTTACCCAGAAATAACACACTCTGATGTAACAATATCCAAATGTCTTCAACAAAAACCAGAAAAATAGAATGGTTTTCTATAATTTTTGTAATATATTTCTTTCCTCTACTCTTGTTATGCTTTTCAGAGTCAGGTTATGAGAATCCTTTATTGCAAGTACCTTTGAAATACGCCTCGGTATGTGGTGCTTCTTACCGTCTCTGATATTTCTACCATCCATCGTGTGCATGGGTGATCTTTAGCCTTGAAATCATTGTATGTCAATAGCAGTGCTTGCTTTATGATATTTTTCGCTGGTAATAGTATTACACTACCAAACCATTTGTCTCGTTATTCCCTAATATGATTTAGTAGTGATGTTGTTTTTAGAACTGTTTTTAACAGTCTTGTTTTTCGATCTCATCTCTTCTTATTAATTATATCATTTTCCACAACCATTTCATTTTTATGTTGAGATTGTTGTCTTTTTTATTTTATTTTCTTCTTCAAGTGTTCATTTTCGACACTGATAACTTAACTTTTGAATGAATATCGTATTTTATAAGGCTATTTGAATCCTTTCAGGCTAACGGGAATGCCTTTGCTGAAAGAAGCCTTAATCATCTACAAAACAAACAAACTGCTGCTCTCTACAGTTTTCGTACTACACAAAACAAAAAAGTAGTCTATATTTGTCTGATATGCGCTTGCTTTATTTGTTAAGATATTATAATGTCAATCATATACAAACAACAAACTGCTGTTTAATTTCTACGCAAACAAAAGTAGTCTATTTTGTCTGATATCTTTCTTTTGTTAAGATATTATAATTAATCATATTCAAAATAACAATGCATATGAAATATAAATAAGTAGTTGTGGTAGGAAACTTTAAGAAATGGACAGGTTACAGTCTGGCAGTGTGCAACACCAAGGCTAAAGACAGAGGATGCTGGAAATTCATTGCAACCAACCTTCGATGTGGCGACGGCACCTGATGATGATGATGATGACGTTGTGTTAGTGACAATACTAGCAGCCGAATTAGAACAAAGACATTGAGACAGTAATGACATGCAAAGGAAGAAAGGAACACATTACTGTAACTTGACTTTCTTTACTTATTCCTCTTCGCTCCTTGTGAGCATAGGCTTCAACAGTTGTTCAGCACTCTTAACGATCTTGGCTGTTCTCTTTATGGTCTCCCAGGACAGTTAAGCACTCTTCAGTTTCTCAAGAAGACTTCGTCTCAAGGTCTGTATAAAGCGTCCTCTTTTTCGTTTTCCTTGCGGCTTCCACTGAAGTGCTTGTCTAGTGACACTCGACTGTGTCGTCCATAGGGTATGCCCGGCCCATCGCCATTTTCTCCTCTTGACCTGGGTCATATCCACAGGTCTGTGTTATTACTGTAACTTAGTAATAATAAAATTGTATAGTTGGTTTTCTCTCAACTCACTAAGATGATTCCTACCTATCACTTATAGAATAAGTAGCAAGATTGACATTATACTTGTACAATACATCAATTCACTGTTTTAAAGAAAAGCGATTACAAACATCAATTCACGTGTTTTAAACACAAGATTACAAAACAAAATCAAACTAAATCAAATATATAATAGTAAAATGTAACAATCAAGAACGACATTCATCTATTTAAAAAAAAAACCTACTTCTCTTTCCTGCCCCTCCCTCCCACCCATCCCCACAAACTCATGACGTGGCTCTCTCATTTATTTACAATTTTTATTTGAGATGATTAATAACATACATTTTTGTTAACTATAAAATGTCTTAGCCGGCACGCCTGTGTTTAGAATATTAAGTGCGAGAGAGAGAAGAAGAAGAAGAAGAATTACACTTATTTATTTGTATGCACGAAAGAGTCCTGACGTTATGAGAATATTGAAGAAAAAAACCATTGGAATGATTAATGCACACAAGAATTGTACAAGTAACACTTTCAGTTCTAACATTATGTACATGTATCATTGATAGCTTTGGAGAAAACAAATATTGTGCAAATATCAACAGCAGCTCTGAAATAGTGCACAAGTAACATTGGTAGCTTTAAAAAACAAAAGTGTACAATTACCATGTAAAACATCACTTTCAGCATGGTATGTATTAGGGACAGTCTAAAAACAACCAAGTCACAGTTACTTATGGAATAAAGTGGACACTGTGGGCAGCTTATTTCATTTTCATATCACCATAAAGGGTCTACAGATGAAGGATATACTTCATTGCACTGGGGTTCTACTTATGACTTGGTCCTCACGCAGAAATTGCACATCACTTGTCGAGATTATTGCTCATAGCACGAACTCTGTAGCTCTGGCAATTATCCTTGGGATCTCCGGGAAATATGTACTCATGAATAGAACATCATGGGTTGAATTCGAATCTACGACATTCGAAACACAAGACAAAAAGCTTAACCACTGAGCCACATAGACCTTTAGATCATCATGTAGTATAAGATTGATGGGTACATCCAGAGCCAATTATAAACTTATCTAGAGTTGGCTGTGATATATCCTAGCAAATAAGTGTAGGTCATCAAAGTGGAAACAAGTATAGTTGGGAGATGATATTCTATTTATATGAATAATGAAACATGCAGAAGTAGTTTCATTAGATAACGAAACACAGAACACATTATTACAACATTACGATTATCATATGACTTGTCATGTGACAGCTTAATAGTAAACATTGAAAGTCATACTCAAATACATTTACTTCACAAATACTGTTTTACTAATCGAATACTTTGGTCCTTATTGTGTTAAAAGTTGGATTGACATACTTACTCTTAAATATAAAGTATCCATAAACCCATATCACAACTACACGTGCAGCCTGGCAGCTGCGTGGTATTATTACCATCTGAATTGATATATAAACAGCCTTGAATTATTTTTAATAAAAATAATATTGTGACTTATGTAATCTAAGGTTGGGACTCTAAATCTATTTTTGCTTCTGACACCCTTACATGTTTATATCTGTGGTCTTTCTCACTACAAATAAAATGTAATAATAAAAAAGAAAGCTTGCAGAGTTTATTATATATGTGATAACAAATGTTATGTTTACCTATAACATAATAACTTCATCTATCATAAACTGTACATTTGTTTTGTATATATATATATATATATTTATAATTTCATAAAACAAACACAATATATTGTTACAAACAGTATTGTACTAAGATTGTTGTCGTATTATCTAATCTGTACCGTGTGACTTATGCAAACTAGAGTGCTTTGAATATATGGCTGCAGTGTGATAAGAGATAACTGTACCTTAGCTATTTTCATAATATCAATATTATTGACAGCTTTTGCTAACTTGGGAAAAAATATATGCTAAAGCTAAATCTTTCTTTCTTTTGTCCTTCTCTGTTTTTTGCCGTTAGGTGTCTCATGTTTAACTGATGACCGGTTTCCGAGATAGTGCACTCTCGATCACTTGATAGGATGTAATATTGTGGAAATTTAAGGTGTCGTAACTCCATCAATCCATCGTTTTTTCTTGATCTGCCCTTGCTCTTGATGATTCCATTTTCAGGTTATACTCTCTTGCAACTGTCGTAGTCGGGTTCATTCACACCAAATTGCTAAGCTATTTGAGTTTTTCAATGAATCTAATAACAAGTGATGTTCCAACTGTACTTCTAATCTCTTCACTTCTTATGTGACCGCTTCTTGTTTTATTTACCGCATTCCTCAAGCATCTCATTTCACATTTGGTAATTTGTCCCTTCTGTCGCTAAACCACAATTGCAGACTATAAAGCGTCGCTAAATCCCAATTACAGAACACTATACAAATCTTTCAAATATACCAGGATACCATCCACAATTATTTGTTTCAAGTGGTCAGTGAATGAAATTTCATTAATTCATGACGTCCGAAATCACTGAAGAATACTTGGAGGTTTCAAGAAAAACATTAATGTTCTCTTATTATCCTGAGACTGTTAGGCAAAACATGATAACAGAGTGAGGCAAACAGGATAACAGAGTGAGGCAAATAGGATAACAGAGTGAGGCAAACAGGATAACAGAGGAGGCAAACAGGATAACAGAGTGAGGAAACAGTATAAAGGAGTGAGAGCAAAACAGAATAACAGAGTGAGGCAAACAGATAAACAGAGGGGCAAAACAGAATAACAGAAAAGAAAGAAGAAAGAAAAAAAGATTGGTATGCTGTACAAATAGAAATGGATGTCTGATGAGCAGAAAGAGGAGTGTGTTTAACCAGCGAGTCACCGAAATCATCAATATATATATACTCTTCCACTTCTGCAGGGGACACCTGAGCACCTATGGGTCTACTCCGAGTGCTATGACGTCGGTTCAGTAACCAATAAAATATAACGCAGCAGAATTAGTTAGAAAGTTTTGGTGAATCATAAATGTCGGTCGAATAGTTGCAAGTCGAGTAGTTGCAAGTCGAATAGTTGCAAGTCGAATAGTTGCAAGTTTGCTGTACTCTACCTACAAACTTCAGTCACTTATTTTTTACATAAGTAATAAGAAATCAGAGGTTATGACGCATTATAGCAGCGGTAAAATTGTTAGGATGACAGATAGAGGACACTACAGGGAGAGGAGAAGAGAAAGAGAGAGAGAGAGAGAGAGAGAACGAGAGAGAGAGAGAGAAAATGTTGAATAACCCAACATCATTTCAAAGAAAAACGTCAAATATGAGTTGAACGCCACCGCTGGGGACACATGATAATATCTATGATCGTTGACGCCAGCAGATACTGCTCCTGAATATGATGATGATGTTGATTTGAGTAACATTGAATAGTTGCGATTTTGATTTTAAGCAATTAACATTTGCTGAAAAGTTTAGAAGATAACTTGAAAATAAAAGCAGCAATTCTGTCAGTTCCAAATAAGAACGACTCAGCCAATTCTGTTTGAACTATGATATCCACCTGACTTTATCATTTCTCTTCTCCGCATTGACAGTAATTTCAGCCAGTCACCCTAACTTCAGAATGGGTCCTACCACCTTCTAGCTGGTGTTGATTCCGTGACCATTGAGTGACGTGTGTGCAAACACAGAATCGATCAGGCCAGACACTAGTTAGATATGTGACTGAAATATAGCTGTAATTTAAATGTCGAAGACAATACTGTCTAGCAACCGGTGTGAGGTTTTCATATTCATTGTTATCGCCTCTTGTACTGTGAAAAAAAATAATAATGTCCATTTACCTAAGCAGACCTTCAATAAGAGAAATGTAGATCTCTTCCCATTTTCAAACTCAGTATCACAAAATAGATGAGACTGCAGTACAACTATTTGATTGGCAAAACACTTATCACAAAGTACTGTAGTTTTACAAATTACAAAAACAATGAAAAATACAGCAACGTTTCGACCAACAAGGCCTTTATCAAGCAAACGAACAACAGGGGTGACAAATTTTAAAAAAACACAAATGGACGATTAAATACAAACATTTCTAATGAAAATCTGGGACTATAAACGAATAAAGAAATAAATGTAACACAAAAACACACATAAAAATTAGAAATAGAACGGAAGAGAAACAATGAAAAATCTAGTAAATATATAACTTGAAAACATGCAACATATACCCATATAGATTACAAGGCATGGGAAGAGAAAGTACTAAGAAGCATAGCAATGTAATACGTTGAGCCCACGTGGTCGAAAGGTACCATACAAATAAATCAACCGATTCTTCAGAGCAAATCGACTGCGATCATCCGAGGAACACGATCGGATGGCTGTGACCTGGACATCGAGAGCTCCTAAATGGCCAGTATCATTGAAATGAGTGGCTACAGGGTCACAGAGCATTGGCGTATGTCACGTAAGTGTTGGGCGAATCGGTCACTGAGCCTCTTGCCTGTTTCGCCGAAATAGGCCTTGTTACACCGCTTACAGATAATGGCATAGATAAGATTACGGACTCGCATGTGAAACCATCGTCAATAAGAAACGTGGCTAAAGGAAAGATACAGTACGCGTCTGTATCACATAAGCACACGTGTTGCAACGTCGACGGCCACACTGGACAGTGCCAAAATGAGTCTGGATATTGGACTTAAGGCGACTGTGTACCAACATATCCTAAAGACTTCTGTCCCGTCTGTAAGCCACCAAAGGATAGTTGGGGAAGACAGAACGGGTCTCAGGATCTGACCTAAGGATCGACAGATGACGGAATAAAACATTTTTCACCAGTGAACTTGGGGGTGGAAAGTTAAAATGAAATTTCACTTTCAGAACCTGGTTGACACTGACCAATGTCCTGCCACGAGGATGTTTTCTAAGTTTTCTACTAGTAAACATGACTGGACACCCAAACCTGGTGCCTCTAACGCTCTTGATCTCTACATCAAGAATACTATACATGATATTGGACTGCTCCACCCCAAACGCCTATGGCAGTCTAACATGTCACCGTCGGAGTTTCGTGCTCTATCACACCTCCGTCGACGTGATGACATTGTTATCGGAGCTATAGTCGTCTGGAGCAAAGATCTTTACCTTCAGGGAGGTCATAACCAACTGCGTGACACTCAGTTTTATAAAACCAGCCCTACTGATGTCACTCAGTCTAATAATAATAAGGTTCGTGAAGTCATTAAGAACTTAATTACCACGAACGACCTTCTTACTAGTGCATCATCACTCTGTGCGATCGATAGCTGTTTGGGCAAACCCGCCTTTTATATCCTCCCCAAAATTCACAAACTCCACAATCCTGGTAGGCCTATCGTTTTTGTTTGCTCTTACCCTACGGAACACATCTCCGAATTCCTTGATAGTATCTTTAATCCCATAGTCACCACACTCTCGTCATTTTTGAAGGATACAAACCACGCTTTGTCTGTCTTTTCTACCATTGAGTTGCTACCGAGAGAACCTACCGTCTCTTCCTCCTTGATGTGTGCTCATTGTACACTTCTATACCTCATCCTGACGGCCTTATAGCTCTCCAGTTCTTTCTCAATAGGAGAACTAATCCACTTGTGTCAACTTCTGCTCTCCTTCGTCTTGCGGAACTATTTCTCACTCTTAACTCTTTTCAGTTTAATGACCAATTCTTTGAGCAGATCAGTGGGGTTGCATGGGTACTAAAATGGGACCTAGTTATGCTTGTCTATTCATGGGTTATCTTGAACACCTAGTATGGACTACATATGATGGCCTCCTTCCGTCTGTCTATCACAGATACACTGATGACTTTATTGGCATTACTGATATGTCTTAAGCCGATTTGTCACGCTTCATTAATTTCATTAATGTTGTCAACCCTTCTATTCGTTTTACTTCTAACATCTCCACTACTTGTGTCAACTTTCTTGACATTACTATCACCATAAGCCTATCCACTATCACTACATCAGTATATTACAAGCCTACTGATGCACATAGTATTCTCCTTTATACTGTTCCCATCCCCGTGCTTGTCGTGACTCTTTGCCATTCTCGCAGCTCTTGCGCCTTCGTCGCCTTTGTAGCGAGGACGATGATTTTCTTGAGAGACCTCGCGAGATGTTTGATTTCTTTCGCAGGCGCCTATACCCGGAGAGGGTGCTTGTCTCGGCTATGCATCGAGTTCAAAAAATCACTCGTCAGCAGGCCCTTACCAGCCCGCATAGGACTACTAACTCTGACAGAGTAAAACTTATCTTAACTTTCCACCCCCATAGGTGAAAAATGTTTATTCCGTCATCTGTCTATCCTTAGGTTAGATCCTGAGACCGTTCTGTCTTCCCAAATATACTTTGGTGGCTTACAGACGGGACAGAAGTCTTTAGGATATGTTGGTACACAGTCGCCTTAAGTCAATATCCAGACTCATTTTGGCACTGTCCAGTGTGGCCGTCGGCGTTGCAACACGTGCGCTTATGTGATACGACGCGTACTCTATCTTTTCCTTTAGCCACGCTTCTATTGACGATGGTTTCACATGCGAGTCCCGTAATCTTATCTATGTCATTATCTGTAAGCGGTGTAACAAGGCTTATATCGGCGAGACAGGCAAGAGGTTCAGTGACCGATTCGCCCAACACTTGCGCGACATGCGCCAATGCTCTGTGACCCCTGTAGCCACCCATTTAAATGATACTGGTCATTTAGGAGCTCACGATGTCCAGGTCACAGCCATACTATCATGTTCCTCGGATGATCACAGTCGATTTGCTCTGGAGAATCGGTTAATTTATTTGTATGGTACCTTGCGACCACGTGGGCTCAACGTATTACATTCCTATGCTTCTTAGTACTTTCTCTTTCCATGTCTTGTAATCTATATGGGTATATGTTGCATGTTTTCAAGTTATATATTTACTAGATTTTTATTGTTTCTCTTCCGTTCTATTTCTAGTTTTTATGTGTTTTTTTGTGTTACATTTATTTCGTTATTCGTTTATAGTCCCAGATTTTCATTAGAAATGTTTGTATTTAGTCGTCCATTTGTTTTGTTTTTATTTGTCACCCTGTTGTTCGTTTGCTTGATAAAGGCCTTGTTGGTCGAAACGTTGCTGTATTTTGTCATTGTTTTTAATTTGTAAACTACAGTACTTGTGATACTGTTTTGCCAAACCCAGTATGTGATAGGTATGGTTCACCTTTCAACTCAGTTGTGATTAGTTGAAGCATTCCTTTTCATCAGTTGCGTGAATTCAAACCACTTTTCTCGACTCGAAAAACGAACGCTATTCGCTACGATATTCTATTCCACGCTTGAAATATAAACACTACATTTCATAAACATTTGTGTTTGGTTAGTATTGCTAAGTACTCATTCAAAGAAATTATGCTGCGAGCTATCAAAACACCAGTTTTAAATGTATTTACAAAATATATAATTCGAGCTACATCTTTTGAAACTAAAGTAGAATATTCAATTCCAACATTATATCAGTCTTAACATATGCTATCGATAGTTGGAAAATGACTATAGATATAGTGAGTAAGCTGAATACAATTCACAATACATATTTGCGAAAAATAATGAACGTGCAATGGGACGACTTCAGAAATCAAGAAATCAACAATAATTTTAGTCAACCACTAGTAACAACTAATGTAGGACAGAGAAGATGGAAACATGTTGGGCATACTGTGAGAAGAAATGATCATGGAATCAGAAAGCAGGCATCGAAATGGGAGGCAAAGGTTTCAAGAAAAAAGATGCCTTAGGGAAACCCTGAAACGAACTTTACTGTTTTGTTTTTTTGTTGTTTAATTTAGTTGTATTCGTCAGATTATCATCACTGCACATCATACAAATGAATCTCGTCAGATTATCATCACTGCACATCATACAAATGAATCTCGTCAGATTATCATCACTGCACATCATACAAATGAATCTCGTCAGATTATCATCACTGCACATCATACAAATGAATCTCGTCAGATTATCATCACTGCACATCATACAAATGAATCTCGTCAGATTATCATCACTGCACATCATACAAATGAATCTCGTCAGATTATCATCATTGCACATCATACAAATGAATCTCGTCAGATTATCATCACTGCACATCATACAAATGAATCTCGTCAGATTATCATCACTGCACATCATACAAATGAATCTCGTCAGATTATCATCACTGCACATCATACAAATGAATCTCGTCAGATTATCATCACTGCACATCATACAAATGAATCTCGTCAGATTATCATCACTGCACATCATACAAATGAATCTCGTCAGATTATCATCACTGCACATCATACAAATGAATCTCGTCAGATTATCATCACTGCACATCATACAAATGAATCTCGTCAGATTATCATCACTGCACATCATACAAATGAATCTCGTCAGATTATCATCACTGCACATCATACAAATGAATCTCGTCAGATTATCATCACTGCACATCATACAAATGAATCTCGTCAGATTATCATCACTGCACATCATACAAATTAATCCATACCTGTTATGATCTGTTCCGCAGTATATATCTCAGGGTGTGGCAACTAACGACACCATTTCAATGTTATTTACTGTTCTTCTTTGGTTTCCAGTATAGTGGTCTTGTATAGCTATACCACGTTTGATTTGGTAATCTTGCAGTCTGGTTAGAGTTGCGGATTCACCCCCACTTCTTGAATCATTTACTTATAATTTTTCTTTCGGAAATTCAGAATATCAGCCTGATCCATTGCTCGCCCTCTTTCTACCTCAGCAATATCCGCAAACCTATCGGCGCATTCATTCCTATTAACACCATCCAGCCCTTGTATACGTTGAACATTACCGGAGATAATGGTGGACATTATGATCAACCAGTGTGTATTGCTGTTGCTGCCTAAACTTAACTGCAGCATTTAAGCAGTACCTTTCGCTGGAAGAGGGTCTCATACACACAAACGGAAGAGGAATGGGCTGATGTCAACTGAACATTTAAAAATTACTTGGTCTGTCTATTGGTCTCTTTCATTTTTTAAATATTTTTTGTATATGCAAATTTTGGAGCTCTGTTCTCTGCCATTCTTTCAATATTCCATAGTCATCTTATTCTACTAACTCTACTGAGCAAGACGAAAAATATATCGGACTCAATACATATATTATACATATATATACATATACATACATATATGTATGTACATACATATATACATATACTATATACATATATACATATATACTATATACATATATACATATATACATATACTATATACATATACTATATACATATATACATATACTATATACATATACTATATACATATATACATATACTATATACATATATACATATACTATATACATATATACATATACTATATACATATATACATATACTATATACATATACTATATACATATATACATATACTATATACATATATACTATATACTATATACATATATACTATATACTATATATACATATACTATATACATATATACATATATACGAAAAATATATCGGAAAAGATTAAAGATTGAACGCGTTGCATAAGATGGAGCAGTTTTGAGAAATTGCTGGCAGACCCCTATGTAACGTATAGTTGAACAAGAGAAATATACATATATATATATATATATATATATATATATATGTTTGTGTGTGTATGTGTGAGTGTGTCTGTATGCATGTACGTGTGTGTGTTAGTACACAAGAATATCCTGTGGAAAATAATGCATTCATTTGAAAAACAAAAGAAAACAGCATAATCAGAATGACTCAACTATGCATGGAGGACAAGTAACAGTGTTGATAAAAATGTCTTAAAACACAGTAAAGTCTTGTCTTCAGTCATTTTTAGCAACATAATCCACTAGTACCGTTAAACGTTACATATTGTTTTCAATATTTTTAGAACGCCATGGACAAAGAAGATTTTTAAAAACGAGAAACGTTACAAGATCTAAACGTCCAGGAAGATTTACTCATAAACAAAATCATACCTCGGAAACTGAAACATTTTGGTCTATTTAAACGTTACGCTAGTTTAGAGAGAACACTAATGGAAAGTATGGTTCCTAGAAGACGAGACAGAGGTAAGACCAAGCCGACTATGACAGCAAGAGTATTAATGGAACATTGAACACGACGATAGAGGAGACCTAGAGATCTTGCTTGGTCAGTCTTTCAGTTGGATTGTTATGAAAGTTTCGTTCTGCAAAGGAAACGCTACACCAAGATTAATTATATTTATATTCATACATATATATATGTGTTGTTGTTGCTGTTGTTATAGCAGCATAAACAGCTCTAGCGGTTTTAATTATTTGTAACTATATTGTGTTATTGCATGTTTACTGTCAACGAATCGTGACAAGTCACATTTACAGTTAAGTAAACAATTTTCTCTAAACCATTTATCACTGATTTGTTTACTGTCAGTTAGAAGTGTCTGTATCGGTTAAAACATAAAACAAAAGTTAAGACTATATATTCAGCATTCTTTTGATTTTCCTCTCTTGCTTATATATTCTATCTTGTCTAAATTGATTTAGTCCTATTTTCCCCGCTGATTCCATTAATTGTTTGCATGTTCGTATTGTTTCTTCTTCTATACATCATTACTTCCTATCACATTTATGCTATCCTCATAACCAAATATTCTTGTTGTTTTATCTATAGATTTATTGTCCTGTATATACTTATTATGTTTTTCCTAGACTAAATTGAACGCAGATAATCTACACCACAGCAAATATAATAAAGATACCAACGACAAGTAATGCAGATATCACACTGGAATAACAAATAATAAAAATAACAGAACAGTTCACCTATTTGGTATCAATTTTAACTGCATGGGAAACATCAAAAAATTAAGTATGCTACAAATTGTCAAAGCAATATCAACTTTTTTTAAACGTATAAATAAAATATGACACTCCAAGTTATATAGTTTGAAACTAAATTAAGTCTTTTCGGTTTCATTGCTCTCTCAATCCTCCTAACACATGACAGCGAGTTTTGAATAGTGGAAATTAAAACAAAGCTTTAACATAAATATTGTATATGAAGATTTGGGCTATTAATGTGTTGTCTATTTTAGTATTAAAGATAGAAGCCAAAAACGAAATGTATACGGTCAGTTTATATAAAATAAGAATTTGCTTTTTTTAAATTCAAGGTTATATGTGACTGTATGGTCATCAGGTCTCACTTCAAAGGTCTCGGTTAGTTTCTCGCATGGATTGTTTTCCAGAGATCTCTGATCTTACTATAGATGAGTTCCTAGTTCTATCAGAGAGGGACGATAAAATGTAGGCCCCGTGTTCAAGTCCAGCTCAAATATCAGAGAAGCTTGCATGTCTTACGGAGTATGCCCCCTTCCTCCGAGATCTGAGATTTCCGCTCAAGAAAGAGATTAGAGCATACACGGTTGCTTATTCACCGAAGTACAATGAAGATTGCCCTAACAATCAATCAATCAACAATTGATATACTTCAGTTTAGTTACAATGTGTAACACGACAATCACTGCAATCACACATTATCATATATGCGTGTAATTATAACTTCATTGGTGTGTGCGTGTGCGTGTGTGTGTGTGTGTGAGAGAGAGAGAGAGAGAGAGAGAGAGAGAGAGAGCGTGTTGATAAGTGTATGTGTTTGTAACTCCGCAAGGGAAAACAAAATATTATGAAAACTTGAAGTTAATGACGTGCTTAATGTTATCTTTTCAAAACGTTGACTTCAAATGATCCCCATATTAGATGATTCTGAACGTTACAAAACTGTTGACAAAATGTAAGTACACAAGCCAAAGAAATTAAAACTCATCTTTATCAAAAGCACATAAACAAATAAACTAAAAACGTCTGTTCTCATCATCGATTGTTAGAAATGAACGAAGATTAGTTTAGTTTAGTCGTCGGATCATCATCGATACACGTCAAACCAATTAGTACGTAATTGATCCGATCTCCTCCTCAGTATGTCTCTCAGTGTATGGCGACTTAAGGCACCGGTACAAGGACGCTCGTATTGCTAGGCTAGGCGATGGGTGTCGTAGGAAATGAGGATAAGTGGTTCGAATCCTGTGTTTGTCTATTTGTTTTTTCGGAAGCTCTTAACACTTGTACACTGTTTATTTGTTGTTCATATTCTTTGTTTCCGTTGCTTCCTCTGCGGGTTCTTGCAAACAAATCTTCTTGTTCTCATCTTGTCTACTAGATACACCACTTTTGACTTGGAAAAAAACGATCAAAAATATCGCTTTCAAATAGAACTAAATATTTCAGTAATGATTCTTGACGGTCTACTAATTGTAGAACTGACATTTTGTGTTCTTGCTTACTGTTCGCCCTGAGTCACAGGGTGGATATACATTTTAGATTTACTTAACAACTCAACCGTTTCGTACTGGCTTCTACCATATTTACCTTTGTAAATGTGAATGTTATGTCGATTCAACTTCACCTGAAGTAAGAAACTTGTGTGTGCTTTAATGTTAATATAATTACACGCTACATCTTCTTACTGCTGTCACTCACATCTGTTTCACATTAACAAGGAAGTTAATGTGAACATTCATCAGTTAACAAGGAAGCGTGTGTGATTTTTAGCACTAACATTTGCTACATAGGGTCAAAATGATCAGATATCACTAATAGCAACACCCTCTGTAAAACCATCACTTCTCAGAATCAGGACACCACCAGATAAAACACAGTCAATGGAATTCAGATGATCAATAAGTCTTCTATAAATGAAAGAACAACAGAAAATCAGAAGGAGAAAAATAGAAAAACAGTATAAAATGAAATATGGAAATTTGAACTCCTTGTATTGAGCCTATAAAGACAATCTAAAATAAAAACTAGTGAAGAGTGACAGTAGCATCCGAAAGTTAAACTTAAGAGAATGATAAACTCATGTCAGATATTCATAATTATGGCTATATATCTTTGGCTACACTAGAGTGCCATCGTCATCATCAAATAGCTTGTCCTGATCAGAACGTTGCCAACATAACAGTGCTTCTGAATTTCTCTTTCTCCTAGGCTGCAGAGGCTGCAGAGTGGTTTTTTTTTGGTAACAATTTCCACATTCAGTAATCTGTAGATACGATGTAATTGTTAAGATGTGCTAAAGGAATTGAACACTTCAATAGCATTTGTTGCACTCTCTTATTCAATGATTAGAGCCGTAACAATTTGTTCCATGACTAGGATTTATTGTGTTTCAATGTTTGTTGAATGTATTGTGTTAGTTTGCTCTGGTTTCAGTTCACTGATTGTTTTTGTTCAAGGTACACATACGTTGTTGATATTGATATTGTTTTTGTTCTGTGTGTGTCATGTCTCTGTACACGGAGAACCAGGTAGTCCAGTTCGACGTCTCGGATCAATTCATTTTGAAAGTTCTCAAATGATTGTTTTACAGTCTGCTTACTGATTGTGTTGCTCACTTGAACTGTTGAAGTGTTTCACAGATCTCTTTTTTCATTGCCAAGTATGTTTGTGTGTGATGTACGATTTTGTTGCTTTAAAACATTTGTTTTACCCGTTATATTTGCATCAAATACTAGATACTGAGTACCAGTTACTATATGTACACTGCTTGGTAAGCAGACGTACGTGTACTGTTATCAAAACGTCCAGAGTAAAGATAATATTCAATAAGATCATTCTAAAATAACCAACATTTCGTTACTCGAATCTCAGATACTTCATTAATACTTCAGTAATGCTTATATGTATCAAATATTTTAATAAGACTTCTACTTTTTCTGTATACAAAGACAAAATTCACAGAAATTCTGTGAATTTTGTCAGTAATGGATAATTGAATGGTTCCTGACCGGCAACTGAAATCTATTTTACGTTAATATTTGTAACGGATATAGAGAAAATAACATCGTCAGTAATGGATAATTGAATGGTTCCTGACCGGCAACTGAAATCTATTTTACGTTAATATTTGTAACGGATATAGAGAAAATAACATCGTCAGTAATGGATAATTGAATGGTTCCTGACCGGCAACTGAAATCTATTTTACGTTAATATTTGTAACGGATATAGAGAAAATAACATATTTCAATTTCGTTCATATTTAAAGATTCCATCTGAAAGATCAGCTTTTTCCTAAATTAAAATCGATTCCAGCAAATACATATTTTCAAACACCACAAGCTTAGAAAGAAAATGAACAAGTTTTATGAAAACATAAATATATTTTTGTAACTGTCTTTTACATTTGAAGAGCGAGTAGCAACGATTTAACAGACAGTTGTCACGTAACTGGTACTTTGTCCTTGGTTGTACTTGATACTTAAGGCAGTAACTAGTATTAGAATAACAGAGTGCAAATATTCCCACATCATTGAATAATGATTGTGATGTCACCTAGTATTTATTTGTAGCTTGGAAATTATTTAAACCAGTTTTATTATTGTTTTGTTTTCAACTTGTAGATACTTATCCAATTCATGTAGTATTGATTTTGTATATGTAAAGACAATTATGTTGAAACAATTTCAAGGATTTCTTGTTTGAAACTATTGAATATTGATGAGGGAATGGCATTTATTGCCATACATTCTGTTTGGTAGTTAATACAGAATTATTCACATGGCACTCATATTTCTGAATCACCACCATTTGGGTAATGTATGTAGGTTGCAAGTCTGGCTTATAATGGCGCCTCATTGGCGAAGTCATATGTATAGGAATGTATTGCAACGATGGAGTAGCGGTTCTATCTTTTCTTGTGGGCAGGCTTTAGTGGTGGTTCAGTGTCATCGAGTGTACAGTGTAAGTGTTCATAGTTATATTTCTTAACAATAGTAGGTTTTTTTTCTGGTGTTGAGAATATTTCTATTGTTTCTCTTGTTTGTTGGAGACTGTATTCTTTTTCAATAGTTTGTGTTACTTGAGGAGGAGACGTTTGATGAAGAATGTGTGGCGCCAGTGGTTACCGGGCCCAAATTTGGGGTCAAAGAATAGAACCACTGTTACCTGCCACGCATGTCGTAAGAGACGACTAAGGAAATCGGATGCATGTGTCCTAAACGTGTAGAAGTCTATGCTTTTAGGGCCTACCAAACCAATGTGCAACGTATACACGTTCTTGGCAAAGATTAAACCTATCACAAAGGGTGATTTAAATTGGTCGTAAAGAACGAATGCAAAGAAGAAGAAGATGAAGAATGTATACTGATTTTCAGTTATCTACTAATTATATTTTCTTGGTTGTCATTCCTTCATAGCTCTCTGTTGCTTCCAGTGCAGCCCGTTTACATCGTAAAGTAAGCAGAGCGGCAAACATGTTATATCTCCTGCTGTTATGCAATATGTCAAGAACCCTACATTGATCAAAACACGATGGTTTCAAGTGAGCTCCAGTCCTAGTCACTAAACTGATTTCTAGAATGTATACAAGGGTTCAAGCAATGATTAGGTAGTGTTCTGGTAGTGGTGGTGGTTGTGGTGGGTCGGTGGGGGTGGTTGTGAAAAACAACCCTGTACTGGACGTTACTTTTCCTTGGGAGAGTTCAAAACTAGGTAGGCGTATCTGTTTAGCTATATCTTCTTCGTGTGTCGTTCGACACATTAGGCTTCCACAAACCGCCGCCTTTCAACTAATTGTTTTCACCGTCAGGCCACAATTTTGTAATTCTCTTTATGACGTACTATATAGCTGATCAAATTAAAGAATGACGTACTATATAACTGATCAAATTAAAGAATGACGTACTATATAACTGATCAAATTAAAGAATGACGTACTATATAGCTGATCAAATTAAAGAATGACGTACTATATAGCTGATCAAATTAAAGAATGACGTACTATATAACTGATCAAATTAAAGAATGACGTACTATATAACTGATCAAATTAAAGAATGACGTACTATATAGCTGATCAAATTAAAGAATGACGTACTATATAGCTGATCAAATTAAAGAATGACGTACTATATAACTGATCAAATTAAAGAATGACGTACTATATAACTGATCAAATTAAAGAATGACGTACTATATAGCTGATCAAATTAAAGAATGACGTACTATATAGCTGATCAAATTAAAGAATGACGTACTATATAACTGATCAAATTAAAGAATGACGTACTATATAGCTGATCAAATTAAAGAATCAGACCAACAGTTCATGACGTAGTATATTTTTTAAGTGTCTCAATGGATTTTAAAAAACATAAATTCTCGAAAAAGCATCTTTATGCAAAAAATGAGTTTGGTAACCTTCTTCTGCGAACGCAACATATAGACCACTTATTAAACCTCTCTTTGTGGTTTGTATGTGGTCTGAGCCTAAGAGCGATTGTACGTTGTGCCAGTTATGCGCCTACGGGTGCCTAGGCCATCATATTTCTACTCGTTTTTTATTTACTAGGGTAGCTCCCTATGTCCTTTTAATTCGTTCATTCATCAAACTAAAACGATCATTTTTCTTCGTATATTTGGGCTTTATGATGCTTGGTAGCCGAATAGTAAAGACCTGAACGGAGCCATATGTTAATAATGTAGGTTTAATGTGCATCCTTAGTGAAAACCTTGGTGTACAAACCAGTAGAATGATATAATTACAATTTGATTTAGAGTTCAACTGTGCTCAATCATGCATTTTTTCCCCTTCTGAACTTTTCCTTGATCTATATTTTGTTCATGGGGTGGATTAACACAATTCATAAAGCGTTTGATTATTCATTCATACACACACACACACAAAAATTTTTTTCGGGCTCATGTTCACTGCCAATATCAATACCAGTACGACTACTGCTACCACTACCACTACCGTTGCTGCTATTAATATTACTACTACTGCAACTGTTACTGCTGCTGCTGCTACTACTAATACGACTACTACTACTAATACTACTACAGACACTACTACTACATCTACGACTATGCAAAAACTACTGTTACTACTACTGCTGCCGCCCGAGTGGTTATCGGGGCCCAAATTTGGGGTGTAAAGAATAGAACCACTGTTACCTGCCACGCATGTCCTAAGAGGTGACTAAGGCGGTTTGGCTGAAATCGGATTCATGTGTCCTAAACGTGTAGACGGCTATGCATTTAGGGGCTTAATCGAAACCAATGTGCAATGTATACACGTTCTTGACAAAGATCAAACATATCACAAAGAGTGATTAAAATTGGTCGTAACGAACGAACGCAAAGAAGAAGAAGAAGACTACTGCTGCTGCTACTACTGTCACTACGACTACACCTATGGATATGCAAACACTACTATTACTACTACTACTGCAGTTGCTGCTACTGCTACATCTGTTTCTATTTTTTTTTTATCGAAGTGTTGACGTTGACTTTCATCGGATCAACATGCTTCTCTCTCTCTCTCTTTCTCTCCCCCTCTCTCTCTCTCTTTCTTCTCTCTCTCTCTCTCTTCAATATGTCCGTCAATAGATATAACTCGGGGTCTCTGTGGCTAAGTGGTTAAGCCTTTGCCTTGTGAGTCGAAGGTCGTGGGTTCGAGTCCGGACCGCGCCGTTCTGTTCACGAGTGCAGTTTTTTCCAGAGGCCCCTAGGATTGTTGCTGGAACTATGGAGTTCGTGAGTAAATACTCTCTGCAGGTGGCGTGCCAGTTCTGCGGAGAGGGGCCGAGCCGTATGGGGTAAAACCCCGTGCAATGAAGTCAATCCTTCGGCTTTTAAACCCATTTTTTAATAGACTTATCTATCTATCACATGTCTACCTAGAGGTCCCTTTTTTATTTGCTCACGGTATTGTAATTAATTAAATTCGTTCTTAAGTTGACAATTATTGCAACCAACAAATAACTATCTACAAAACAGTTTATCTGATAAACATTTACAACAAAGCACAAAACACAACAAAGATAATAATCAATTTTCTGTTCGAATAGTATCAATTTAACTTGTGACAACTGCACTATCTGTGAAGAGATAGCACGTGATATAATTTCTTTGTTATATATCATAAACATTCAAAGTTGAGAGCATCTATTACCGTCAAGAGAAAATAGTCAAACAAAAGTATCTCATAGTAGCCATCATGAAAGTCTTGGAAGTTTTAACATTAGTTCTAACAGCATGTGTTTTATGCATAGATGCAAGAAAGAATTGGGCTCTCCTCATTGCCGGATCTTCCACTTACGACAACTACAGACATGAGGCTAACATATGTCATGCCTATCAGATCATGCACAAAGCAGGAATCCCTGACGAACAGATTGTGGTGATGATATACGATGATATTGCTGAAAATCCTGAAAACCCTTTCAAAGGTAACATTATCAATAAACCGGATGGTCCAAATGTGTATCCTGGAGTTCTCAAAGACTACACAGGAAAAGATATTAATGTAAAGACTTTCCTGGCTGTGCTTCAGGGCAATAAGGTAAGAATCACTTTATTGTATGAAGTGTAAGAATTATTTTGTTGTTTTATTGGTGTGCTCTTATGCACTTGTATTAGATGGTAAATGTTTCCGATTATTTCTCTATACATGTTTTTTTTCCAATTCTCATTAGCATCAATGTAATTTTCTTCAGCTTTCTTGCAAAAAACAAAACTACAATTTATTTCAAAATTCTGAAAGGTGAGAGAACTATAATTACAAACAAATTGGGTGCAATTCAGTGTCAGTGATCGGGAACTAAACAGTATTCATCTTCAGCTTTTTGTTGTGGCCCTAGAAGTAGGCTGCAAAGTGGTAGTATATTAAAGTGAGTAGAGATCAAGAAAGAAAGCTTCATACGAAATGCCGTAATAATGTACGTTCTGGTGTTCCCAGTATGAGATGTGTTCTCACACCTGAAAAGGAACATGCAAGTGTGGTTGTCTTGTGCGATTTCTTTTCATAAAGCTTAAAAATCGCGTTCCAGTACAGCTACTCGGCAGTCGAGTCCATGACAACTGTTCAGACCGGTGCTGTTAGTTTTCTTAAGAAATGTTTCTCTAACTAGTTGATTATCCCAGAGTGATGGATCAGATCAGTTTCTGAAAGAGACTTCCTTATATGTGATCCAAGCAGGAAAACTAAACAAAACTCTTGGGAAGTAGAAAACTACACTTATCCCTACAGTTTTGTGTGGAATGAGATCTATGTCTTGGATGTTAGGATACAGAAAGTCGGTCACAGCTGATTCATTGTTTTATCTGTGTGGCTGAATAGCCAGTGTCCATCGTTACCTTTACCTTACTTCACACAGAGAAATAATTTATAGTGAAAACTTTGAATTTATATTGAAAACGCAAACTATACGTGTCCCAAAAAATTGTGGAGCATATTCCTTGTTCAATGAGTTCTGCAATAAATCGATGCACAGAATAATTCTCGTTATGTTCTCATCACAAACACTTTACAAATAGAGACTAAGAAGTAGTTATTCTACATGGTATACAGAAGTTGCCACTTTAGGACACGACATAGCGATTCTATAGAAAAGAAGAGATGATGACACTTTGCAATCAGTGTAGATACTATTACGCATTAGAAGACCGAGCCCGAACAAACGCACGTTGAAATTGAAAGTGATGTGTAAAGTGAAACAAAATATCTCAGTTTAAAGGATTTAACCCACCTCACGACAACCACAACTTGCCACGCTTGCTCTTTCCGTCGATGGCAACATTAGTATTCTTGTTTAGTGTATGTCTCTGATCAACAGTACCCCACATATAAGCTTTGTGTCTCCACAATGTTACATTTGTTTTCAATACTTAACCTACCCTTCTCTAAATCTCAGAATCATTCAAAGACAGGTCAACTTTAATTTAATTCTGCATTTCTTTATATATATATATATTTTTACAATATAAATATAACACAACGTTTGAGTTATAAAATACATAACATTATAAAGACTTATTCGTTGGCAGAAAATTAGAGAAACAAATACAGACTAAGAGGTCAAGATAGTGTTTCTAATACACTTGTAATGAATGCTGCAATTTAATTACGGGATATAAGGTTTCATGTTGACAATATTTAATTTGAGTAATTTCGTTAACATTAATAATATAACCTTTCGAAATTATGTCACTGTTCTGTCAGTAATTTGTATATTTTTGTAAATAAAAGAACAATAATGAAATGTAATATTTTACTTAAGTATTGTTATAGTAATAAATATTTATGTTTGCAGGAAGAGGTTCGAAATCTTCTTGGTCGCGATGGCAAGGTCATTGATTCAGGTCCAGATGATTATATTTTCGTCAATTATGTTGATCACGGAGGACCTGGAATTTTGCTGATGCCTAACTTACCTTATCTCAAAGCCCGAGCCTTGAACGAAGCCTTGAGGAAAATGCATGCACAGAAGAAGTTTGCAAAATTAGTTTTCTATGTGGAAGCGTGTGAGTCTGGTTCCATTTTTGAGAACTTGCTTCCAAAAGACATCAACGTCTACGTTACAACTGCTGCTAATCCGCTTGAGTCCAGCTATGCACGTTACTATGACGAGACACGTCAAACTTACCTTGGTGATTATTACAGGTACATCTATACGGTGTTTTATATTGTCTTAAACAAGATATTAATATTATTTCAATATCATTTCTTCTTTGCTGCGTGCTCCCACAAGTTTAATTAACCATCCAAATTGTTGTTATTCACGTAAGACTAACTTCCTCACTTCATCATCAACTAGCTTGTCTCTTTCGAAACTTGGCTTCCATGACAGCAGTCCTGAAAAACTCTGTTCTGTGCAAGTTAGTAGGGGGCGTCAGCAGCAGTCATTCTCAGATCGTCAATGATATCTTGTATCTATCGTCTTCTAGGTTTTCATCTCATTCTTCTTTTAGGCATCACTCCTCCAAAATTATTTACTCTAGGTACTCATGTCGTTTGATGTGTCCGAAATATTTATTTTCCTTGTTTTTATGCTCTTTAACTTCCTTACTTAACCGTCACTAAAATGTCATAAATATCCATAAGTTTTCCGTTATCCACAGTGGTGCATGGATGGATGATGCTGATGCAAGTGATCTTCACACTGAGACCTTGGAGACACAATACGATCGGGTCAAGAAGGAAACAGTAATGAGTCATGTAATGCAATATGGTGATCTTACTATTGACACTTTGACTGTAGACAAGTTTTTCGGAGAAAACAAACAGGTGAAACTTTTTTGCAATTTCTTATAGTTTTCTATTTAAATAAAATGTTTACTTTTGTCATTAAATCAAAGTCATAATGATACAGTATATAGCAAATAGTGAAAGCAATAACAACAGTAAACAAAATACAGCTGCTTCTATAATTGTCAATTGTTAAGACAGTATACTAGAAGTGTGATGATCTTTCAAAAGTAATTACTTCTTCTTCTTCTTTATTCGTTCTTTACGACCAATTTTAATCACTCTTTGTGATAGGTTTGATCTTTGCCAAGAACGTGTATACGTTGCACATTGGTTTGGTAGGCCTCTAAAAGAATAGACTTCTACATGTTTAGGACACATGCATCCGATTTCAGCCAAACCTCCTTAGTCGCCTCTTACGACATGCGTGACAGGTAACAGTGGTTCTATTCTTTACACCCCAAATTTGGGCCCCGGTAACCACTGGGGCGGCAAGTAATTTACTGTAAAACGGTTCTATAATTGTAACGGATATTGTTGTTACACCAACTTCTGAAACAGATTGTGTCTTCTTCTTCCAACGCTCTATATCGATCACTTGTTCACCAATCTGTGTGATTTGTATGTGATCTGAGCATTAGAGCGTTTGTACGCTGTGTCGGTTATGCGCCTACAAGTAGGCCAGCACATCCGATGTATGCAGTGCTTTTTTATTTACTAGTGTAGCTTCCCTAGGTCCTACAGTCGTCTCTTACGATATGCATTGTAGGTCGCAGCAGTACTATCCTTTGCTTCACTTGCACGCCCCGGCACCACACGGGTGAAACAAATTGCAAATGGCAGACTTAAAATGGTGTACAACATTTACTATCTTTTGTTATTTAAAATACTGTTTGGATCAATTGTTTTGATATAATTATTAGCAATATTTCCCAATTTACAAACTTTAAATAATTTTATTATTCAGGTTAACCAGACCAGAAATTTATTGAAGCTGGTGCCAAGCCATTTATCCAACGATGATGCCGTCCCCAGTGAAATGGTAGTGTTATATTCTCTGAAGAAAAGAATCGATGCCGCAGCAGTTAATTCACCACAGAGAATTGAACTGGAGAAAAAGTTATCACTTGTTTTATTGACCATGACACATACTCATAAGCTCATCTGGGATATTGCCAGAACTGTGTACAGGTAAAGTCTTTCATATAATATATTGCCAGAACTGTGTACAGGTAAAGTCTTTCATATAATATATTGTCAGAACTGTGTACAGGTAAAGTCTTTCATATAATATATTGCCAGAACTGTGTACAGGTAAAGTCTTTCATATAATATATTGTCAGAACTGTGTACAGGTAAAGTCTTTCATATAATATATTGTCAGAACTGTGTACAGGTAAAGTCTTTCATATAATATATTGTCAGAACTGTGTACAGGTAAAGTCTTTCATATAATATATTGCCAGAACTGTGTACAGGTAAAGTCTTTCATATAATATATTGCCAGAATGTGTAACAGGAAAGTTCCTTTTTATATAACATATCTAGCTCAGAACAGTGTGTACAGGTAAAGTCTTTCATATAATATATTGTCAGAACTGTGTACAGGTAAAGTCTTTCATATAATATATTGCCAGAACTGTGTACAGGTAAAGTCTTTCATATAATATATTGCCAGAACTGTGTACAGGTAAAGTCTTTCATATAATATATTGCCAGATCTGTGTACAGCTAAAGTCTTTCATATAATATATTGCCAGAACTGTGTACAGGTAAAGTCTTTCATATAATATATTGCCAGATCTGTGTACAGGTAAAGTCTTTCATATAATATATTGCCAGAACTGTGTACAGGTAAAGTCTTTCATATAATATATTGCCAGAACTGTGTACAGGTAAAGTCTTTCATATAATATATTACCAGAACTGTGTACAGGTAAAGTCTTTCATATAATATATTCTTATTCGAACGCTCCATATCGACCACTTGTTAACAATTTTTTGTGATTTACATGTGATTCGAGCCTAAGAGCGAGTGTACGTTGTGCCAGTTATGCGCATATAATTAGGCCAGTACATTCGAATTCTGCGACGCATTTTTTTTATTAGAGTAGCTTCCCTAGGTACCAACTTCAGTCGCCTCTTACGACATGCCTTGTAGGTCGCAGTATTACTATTTTTGCTCCCCTTTAGAGCCCTGGCAACACACTGGATTTTCATTTAATATAGACCCTTCCAGCATCTTATACTCTTATAAACGATAATTTGGACAAAAATAATGTGAACAGTTTAGTTTGTTAACTATTTTCAATTACTTCTATACACATTAATCGTAATGTGATAGGTTATTGATTACTCAATTAACCTCACACATAACACTTTATCAGTGGCGGCTTGTCATTACGGGCAACTGGGGCTGGGCCCCACCAAAGATAATGTGTAAGTGTATTTATTATTTTATAAATTTAAACATAACAGTCCCAAACCATGATTTTTCCGAAAATTTGTGTCTGGCCCCACCAACAAAAATGATCACGAGCCGCCACTGCGATAGACCAATATGTGTTCTTCTTCACCGAGAAGATGTTGAATAATATACGTGCTGATGGTTTTAGTGTTTCACTGCTATACTCTTCATTTTGGCCCTGACATACCTAATCCTACTTGTGCAGTGTATGTTTCCAAATTCCTTGAAATAATAATTGATGTATTCGTAATCAATTGCTGTGTTCGCATCCAACAGACGATCACTGAACAAGTGAAATATGTCCTTCCTCTCATTCTTCACCATTTTTACTACGGGTTTCCCCTTGAAGTACGTTTATCTGCTACACCACAACCGATAACACCATCACACTCATTTCAGAGTATCTTCACGATAACGCGTGCTGATTGGAAGCTTTAGTAGGTACCATCCACTCAAACCATTACCTACAGTTTTGGATATTGTGTATTGCAGACTCAAGAGTTAGTTACAATAATTGCCATTGTAAACAGAGTCTGACAGTGCCATTTGAGAGCAGCATTAAAGGCCTCAATCTCCACCCTTATAATAGAAGTAATTTTAATGTGTTCTCATATATTAAATTAACCATGAAAGACCGGATGTCCACTGTATATGAAATTTGAGGAAGTTAATTTTATTTTAATTTCAATTTCACATTTACTTTTTCAGTGTCCTAGAATGAGCAATTTATCAATATATCATATTATATATATATATATATATATATATATATATATATATATATATATATATATGATATATATATATATGTCAGGCTGCTCGTGGACAGTTTTCTTGGTGGGCCAGACACACATTTTCGGAAAAATCTTGTTTTTTTTTAGTATTTACTATTATTTGTCTATTCCGGGAAATTATTCTCCTTTCGATTATTGGAGGGTACTGGCCCTCAATGACGACCCGCCCTGTATATTATATATATATATATATATATATATATATATATATATATATATATATATATATTACTATCCCCATGTCTATTTATCAATTGTACGACACTATATATTCTCCTAATTATGTGTCTGAATTTATATGTGTTTTATAAATTGTGTCCATTTACATTTTTCAGCGACTTGCCAGCAGACACAGTCTACGACCTTACAATGAAGGACCACAACGAAATTGTGGACTGGGATTGCTATGAGACAGCTGTGGACACTCTGCTGGCCTTCTGTCCCGGCCTTGACATTACTACCAACGACTTTGCTCTCAGGAAGTTTTACACTCTCGTCAACATATGCAACAACAACCCTATAGATAAAGTCATCCGTGCTGTGGAGGCAGCTTCTGCTGTCAACGATTTGTGTAAAATATAAACATAATTTTAACATCTCATAATTCTTAAGATGATATATCATTATTTGTTTTATTGCATAGAACACTGACAGTTGATGACACATAAATACTACAATTGAATAAATGTTAAAACAATGGTAATACGAGTAGGACTGAGCACTAAATGAGCTTGGTGATTTGTTTATTTATCTAGCAAACCACGCAAACCGTCAGTACGCATTTTAGTCAACATCTTTCTTCATCGTCTTCTTCTTCTTTTTCAAATGCTTCATATCGACCACTTGTTAACAACTCTGTGTGATTTGTATGTGATCCAACCCCAAGAACGATTGTACGTTCTGCCAGCTTTGCACCTACAAGTAGGCTAGCACATCCGATTTCTGCGATGCTTTTTTTTACTAGGGTTTCTTCCATAGGTTCTACATCAGTCACCTCTTACGACATGCCTTGTAGGTCGCATTGATACAAATCTTTGCTCCCCTTGCGAGCCCCGGCAACTCACGGGCCCAACATCTTTCAATGAAGACTGTACATTTATGTATCTGCTTATAGTTATTTGAATTCTGCTCAATAAACCTGAACTTCCTAAACATATAACAAACTGTTATATCTGCTTAGAGTTATTTGAATTCTTCCACTAAATAAACCTTAACTTCGTAAACAAACTGTTATATCTGCTACAAGATGAAGATATGTCTTCTGTCGTCAGGGCAATGTGAATATGAATTCTTTGAATGAATTGTTTACATGTCTAATAATTATCACAATATTTTGATTGAATAAAACTAACAATCAAGAACAGCTCATTATGTGTATATAATAAAATTTCCTGTATTCTTTTCAGACCTTACGGTATCTTCTTCTTCTTTCGATCGTTCTATGGCCATTGTTATCATTCTATTGTAATATATAAATAGTCAATAACATCAGAACGTAATGTACGTACATCAACCTTCAGCACCTATTGGAGCACAGTTGCTTATCCTTGGGTGGGGTGTTCGATTTCAGCCAGCGTTTGTGTGGGTGTGTGTCAAAAGTGTGGATGTGTGAATGAACTTGCTGGTGTGTATGCTTGTATTCGAGAAAGGTAGATAGAATGAAATAAAACTCAAGGAAGCAAATGACAGTCTTTTTATCTACTGTTATATTATGGTCCTATGTTTTCTTTTTGCACACTAAAATAGTATTTTTACAAACTCCATCATTTGTGACAATTATATTTCAACTTTGATGTTGTTGTTTGTGTACGTTCTTATCAACCAAGTTTACCATTTTTTGTGATCTGTGTTGTTTGTTCTTATCAACCAAGTTTACCATTCTTTGTGATCTGTGTGATTTGTTCTTATCAACTAAGTTTACCATTCTTTGTGATCTGTGTGATTTGTTCTTATGAACCAAGTTTACCATTCTTTGTGATCTGTGTGATTTGTTCTTATCACCAAGTTTACTATTCTTTGTGATCTGTGGGATTTGTTCTTATCAACTAAGTTTACCATTCTTTGTGATCTGTGTGATTAGTTCTTATCAACTAAGTTTACCATTCTTTGTGATCTGTGTGATTAGTTCTTATCAACTAAGTTTACCATTCTTTGTGATCTGTGTGGTTTATGCCGAAAACGTGGGGATGTTGCACCCCTTTATGCCCCTACAGTATGTTGAACAGACACATCTGAGTTTCGACAAGTGTATGCATATTATCTAACTCTACACAAATATGTACAGACAGGTAACTCAAGGTTTATTCAAACAAGAACCCCTACTTCAAATTACCACATCTAGAGTTATATTGTAGAGTGATATTAGATTTGGTTGGTCATAAGGAAGCCATCAGGGATAGCTCATGGCAATTTGAATGTTTTTGAAACTATTGAAGCAATGGCAGTCATGTACAGGATACTAGGTAAAAAAAAAAAGATCACCTACAATAACAAATATAATTTTTCTTATGTAACAGCACATCATAAAATATCATCTTGTGATATAAGTTATTCTATAAAATATCATCTTGTGATATAAGTTATTCTATAAAATATCATCTTGTGATATAAGTTATTCTATAAAATATCATCTTGTGATATAAGTTATTCTATAAAATATCATCTTGTGATATAAGTTGTTCTATAAAATATATTATTTTTGGGCCTGTTAGATAGAAGACTATCTTTCTTTGATATTGGTATCAATCCAGTTTTCTTCTATGCATGTAATACGGTTCTTTTCTGTCAACTGTAGTTAATTACGGTCAGCAACTTTTTAGTACCTTAGATTTGTTTTGTATCCAAATTTATTACCTCATATTTACCTGGTAATTTCTTTGTTCGTAGTGATAACATCACCTGTTAGATTTCTTCTATAGCTAGGATTGCCATCTTCTTATTCTTTAGTGCAACTTTTTTATTGCAATTATGTGTCGTATGTTCGGCAGTTTGGATAGGTTCCTAATTGTCGGTGCATCAGTGTTGCTTTCTGTTTTGCGTAGTGTCAAATTAACAGATCAGCATAATTTGTTTTCTCTGTAAGCGTGTGGCGTCCTTGTTTAATTATGATTTATTTGTTGCGTGATCTTTCGTTATTAAATTATCTGACTAACTTTCACGTTGTGGTTCATTCTTTCGTTATTTGTTATTTGTTATTGGTTACTAAACTGACGTCATTGCACTCCGAGTAGACCCATAGGTGCTCAGTCTCCCCAACAGATATCGAAGAGTGTGCATAATGATGTTTCTTGTGGCTCGCTGATTAAACACACCTCTCACTCTGCCTCTCAGGCATCCAGTTCGACCTGCACAAAGAGTAACTCCAAACTGCCTAAATCGCTTGATCGAGTCAACATCGATTTTAGTGTCCTCATCCAACACAGTCGCGAAGAGACCGAAGAATATCCTCCTTATCCATCTTCAACTCCCCAACAATTGACGCTGTTGATGCAAGCCTTTCCGCTCTCTCATTACCGTAAGCACTCGCATGCCCAGGACAGTATATCCACGTAAGCCGCTGGAGATTAGAAACTTCTATAGACGACATCCACTCATACCGAAACCTGCTCTTCTGGATCTTGTGAAGCATCGACTGAGAGTCAGATACAACAACTGCCCCAGTAAATGAAGTCCCAGAAATCCAATGTAGGGCAGTAGTAACAGCCTCAACCTCCATCCTCATACTAGAAGTAGTTGTCCTGTATGCCCCACTTCGCTCCCCAACAACCCTACCATGCGCATTAGCCAAGAAACCCCAGCCGGACTTCTTACCACGTTGAACCGACCCATCGGTATATACAACACCATCATCATCCCTTGCATTATCTTCTATCAGCTGCTTAACTGCGAGATCAGCCTTCATGTTGCCCCAATCTCTACATTCTCTTCCAAGAGTAATGATAACGTTGAGATAGTTGGTCATGCTACCATCTGTTGGGATCCATTCTTCCCTTTTGGTAGGGTCGCAACCGTAGTCACCTGGACAATTGTTCTCTCAGCCTTGGCCATCCACGATATGCCACGCTTGATTCTCGTGCCCTTAACATCATTAGTGTTCTTGTGTAGTGGATGTCTCTTATCCACAGTAACCCGCATATATGCCTTGGTTTGGGCGAATGCATGACGTGAGCGTAGTGACAGAAGGCCATGCATATATCTCCTCTTCACAATGGGGGTGGGGTATCTCTAGTGCAGCCCAAGACTATACGCATACCTTTATTCTGAACCCGTTCGAGTCGTTCACATTGTGATCTTGATATCGTAAGAATTCCGAGTCCGTAATCTACCACTGACATAACCAGTCGATCGGACAAAAGGGCAAGTAGTCTCTGCTCAAGGTGTGCGGCCACCATAACTTTGAGAGCCACAAGACCACGCGTGTACCGTTGTATCGTCTGTTCAATATGGTGTTTGAAAGATAGGCTACGATCGAAGGTTATTCCAAGATAGCGCAGCCTGTCTCTGCGCTCGATGGTATGTTCATCAAAGATTACACGGGTAGGTCAGCCTTGACTATGTGATTATTCAACGAGCACCACAACATACACGCTTTTTCAGGATTGACCTGAGAGCGAGACTCTCTACATCAACCCGAGATGGTACGCAATGTTTTATGAATGTCGTCAACCATCTCTCATCTATCTGACCCAGTCCTATATATTAAGATATCATCTGCAAATGTCAATGTCCGACCCAATCCGGTTGGTTGAATTTTAGCTACATTTGCTGTGTAAATATTAAACAACACGGGTGATAGAGGAGAACCCTGGGGTAATCCCGGGCATATACGTGCAGGATCCGATGTCCATGTTCTTAAACGTAGTGCAACGGTTCTCTCCATTAAAGAAGCAGCTTCCAGTTCACCAGCCAAAACATGGTTCCTTCTTTGCGCATTAAGGGTTCAGTTTTTCTTGTAGAATTTCTAGTAAAGATTTATGATTTTAAACCTTTTTTTCAGTGGTATCTTTGATTGATCCTTGGATGAACAAAACATAATAAATGCATTTCAATGGGGAAAAAATTACATTTCAATGAAACAACATTCAAAATCTGTACAACTTATTAAACATATATAACAGTGATTTACATCAAAAGACATAAAATGGAAAGAGTTGATATTTTTTGTTCTAAATGTATGTCCATTGCTTTAATTCACGGAAATGTTATAAATGAGGTTTTAAAAAACGAATAAGCATGACTTAGTACAAATTAAAAGAACTACAAAACTATGGAAGGGAACTGATATATGGACAAAACTTAGATTTTAAGAGCACACATTTCTTTCATAGCAGCATATGAAAATGAGACATCGATTAATTAATGAAACAAATGAAACATCGATTAATGCCTTAGTGGTAAGTGCTACAGAAGAGTACTTAGAATATCATAGAAAGAAAAAGGGAAACAAATATATCCATTTATAGCAAATTAAAACTAAAGAAAAGAGGTTGATAAAGAAGAGAACTATGAAATACTCTGGACATAAAAAACATGATTTTCTGGTCATTCTGAGTGACAAGATATCAGGCAGACGGAGGTGAAGAATATAGACTTAAAGAAAAAGGAATTAAAAGAGATTCAAGAAGAGACAAAATAACGTACTAGAAATCTACTAATCGAAGAAGGAGAAGAGACAAAATAACATACTAGAAATCTACTAATCGAAGAAAGAGAAGAGACGGTTATGCCAGTGGACACAGTAAAATGCTCGATGTAACACTATAACGATTAATTATAACTTTTAGTTCAAAAAGCGTGAGCAAATCAAGAATAAAAATGATGCGATGCGCACATTATATACCGAACAGAAGAATAGATGGACAGTCTGTGTCGGTGATCGATGAGCACATTATATACCGAACAGAAGAATAGAAGGACAGTCTGTGGCTGAGTGATGCGATGCGCACATTATATATCGAACAGAAGAATATATGGACAGTCTGTGGCTGAGTGATGCGATGCGCACATTATATATCGAACAGAAGAATATATGGACAGTCTGTGGCTGAGTGATGCGATGCGCACATTATATACCGAACAGAAGAATGGTGTCTCATTCTGTTGTGACTGTCCGTCGGAGGAGAAGTATGGCTGTCTCGCCCCTTCTGGACAGTTGGTAATATCCTTCGTTCTTGTCGTGTTTTGAGTGTTCTTTATCCAAATTTAATCTATATAATAAAATACGAGAAGAAGAAACAGTACCAGAACCAAAAAAAGGAAATGATTGTTAAGATCTCCAAAAAAGTGATCTTATGATTGCAACAGCAGGAATGGGACTAATCCATTACAAGTAATCTGCAAGGGGTTTTGCAAATTCGTACTCAATAGAATCAAAGAAGCGGTGATCTAACATTGAGAAAAGAGCAAATTTGTTTTAGAACTGGGAGAAGCTGATTATACTAAATAATTACCCTAAGACATATCTTGAAGAATTATGGTGCTGACTAGCAATCTCTAACCGTAAACTTCATAGATTTGTTAATGGTTTTTGATAGCCCACAAAGTTGTTACCTGTGAAATATACTATGGAATACCTCTGCCAAATTAATAAACGTTATCAATAACTTGTATTATGTTACAAAGTGTGTAATTTATCACTGACGAGATTGTCTTATGATTAAAGTCGTAGTAAAGTAAGGTTGCATTTTATATCTTCTATGGTTTGAAGTTGCAATTAACTTGGTCAAGAGAAATTGTTGCATGGGAGAAACTGGCATTGACTGTGTGGAAAATAAACAACAGGAGTATTTGGATGATGCATACTCTATTGCCTTTGAAAGTAAAAGCATTAAAGATATGCAAAACAAAGAAGTATTATCGACATAAGGGAAGACTGCAGTAAAACTATGTAACAATTGCGAAACACGTAAACACATAGTACTGTAGGTTAACAACGTACAAAAACAATATACAGTGACGTTTCGACCAAAAGGTCTTTATCAAGATATGTTCAGTATATATATATGGAACTGCACGATTAAACAGTTTACATAGTAAAATGTAGCAAGTTTGAACAAGCTTACACAAAATACGTTGAATTTCTATTTGTCACCGGGTGATACCGTTTCGAGTTGCTAGCAATAAGGTTCGTTTAAAATCATCGCAGAAAATTCATCAGTTATTAGCCCAAATATATCCACTCGCTAACCATTCCCATGCAAGTAATTTCAATGTATATGAAGCACAATAATTGAATCTCATTCTGTCAATACCAGTTTCAGCTAGCCATAGAGTGTGTTTGGATTAAGCTCCATGTCCAGCCATCTCATCAAAATATATCTGCTTGAATGTCAGCACTGTCCGGTTTCATATTGAGATGTGATCTGCCATCCAGCAGATGAAATATGGACAGAGAAATCGAGACTAGATGCCAGAAGGCAAAGCAGTGACATACCAACTGTCACCACTATTAAAACATCCAAGCATTAACATGGTAGTCAAACGACAATTGATAAACTGCATATTTATTCCAACTCTCTGCTATCAGTGCCAAACATGGCTCCTGACTAAGACACAAGAAAGAAAGATTACATCATGTGAGATGAGATGTCTACGAAAAGCTGTCAACGTTACAAGAAGAGATAGAGTGAGAAACAAGAATATCAGAAGCATCGTTGGTACTATACCATGCATACAGTACATCGAGAAGCAAAGAATCAAGTGGTTCGGCCATCTAATGAGAATGGAACCACATTTACTATCATCACGCCTACAATAATCGACAGTCAGGGTGCAGAGCACGAGGCAGGCCAAGAACACGATTGATAGATAACATCTCAGAGTCCCTGCGAAAGCATGGACTGACAACGTCAAGCGCAACACACCTGGTACAAGATAGAAAACTAACTCTCCTCACGGCGCTTCACGGCAAATGTGGTTAAGATAAGATAAGATAAGATCTTGCCATCTGCTCTTGTATATTCGTCTGATACAGAGCATACGGAAAGTGTTATGATGATGTTCTTGTCTGTCATTTGAGATAATGCTCACTACCATACAGAAGAGGGCTGAAACGCAGACTCTAAATACTTGTGTATTTAGTGGAGCCCTATTTGTGCTATTTGCTCCTACTTGCTTTGCTAATTTGAGCATAGCTGTAGATGTCTTCCTGATACGGCTGTTAATTTCTCCAGAGGAGAGGTTGCTACTGATGATCGAGTTAAATTATGTGATGGGGCTGACTACTTGAAGCGTATGATTTATGATGTTAAAAGATGGTACTCAGCTAATATCTTGGTACACGATGTGTGTTATCTTTAGTCTGATGATCAGGGCGAATTAGATGCTGCAGCAAATTTCCAATGAGTTTTCTGAAATAATGTAACTGTATGCAATGTAGATACTCCATATTCGTCAAAAAGTAGCTCATTGATGGCAATCCTCTGAGCTTTTGTCATTGCTCTATGTAGAACTATATTTCATAGTTTTTCATCTGATCTTATGTAGAGATCTCTTTTCTTCGACTGATGATTTAAAACATGCATAGCAACGGCACTAAAATCATACATGTACGAGCATTCAAATACTTAAGAAGTATATTTACAGAACATATAAGGCTCAACAAAGAAATATAAGCTACAACCCAGAAGACAAATTATGTCATCTACCAACTAGCCCCACTAAGACATACAAGCAACTCCCTGCTAGCTATTCAGCAAATTATTAAAATAGCTTCATACCGAACTTATGCTACCAGCGTCAAACATGAACAATGGATCAAGCTCAGGCACTGATATCCGCATTTGAAACACAATATTTCCGAAAGATCACAAACAATACAAAAATATACAGAATAACAAACACTAGCGTAAGGGGAAAAAACATTGAAACAAGTACCTGCTTGCATTACATCGAGAAAAAGAGAAAGAAATGGTTTGACCATCTTGTAAGAATGCAGCCAGATCACACAGTCTATAAAGCCTTTTACGACAGAACATCAGTGCGAAGAGCGAGATGAAAAAACCAAGGAAAAGATTGATAGATGCGGTGTTGGTGACATGTCAACAAATTTCAAAAATATATCACTCAATGCACCGAGAAGTACATGACAAATACCTAAACCCACGACACTATACTACAACTTGGCAGCAGTGTAACGACAAAAGAAATAAAGAAGAATTGTCTTTTTATCTAAACGTAACGAGACAATCACTTGAGTGGAACCCGCAAGAAAAACGGAAATGGGACGTCCCAACAGACCTAGAGACGGAGTCTTCTTGAGGAAATAAAAAATGCTGGACTGTAATGGGAAGCCATAAAAAACGCAGAGACTGTGAATATATGAGAACTGTGGAGGTAGTATGCTCCACGATGTGCATAGAGGTATAATTAAGTAAGTAACTTTACACCATTCTCGTTTTCATCGAACAGTAACTGTCACATTTACATGTCTACCTTGAATTTAAAATGTCGGATACCCTGCCATAAACATGTAGGGGGCTATGAACCGAGATGCAACGTATAGTCGTTTTTTTTGGTAAAGGTCAAACATTTCACAAAGAGTGATCAAACTGGTCATTAAGAACGAACGCAAACAAACATCTGTTTACGTAAAGCAGATAAATGTTGTTTTGTATTTATTTATCATTGTTACACCCTTCACGTGTTTCTGATATGGTATAAGATACATGTCTTTATCTGAAACACATATAGATTAGTCAGCAAGATGTCCTTATATCGAATGATTTATAGATTATTCATATTTAAACTTAACTTATTCAGATAAGGAAACGTTATTATAACATAGACTTCATTAGCTTGATAGTATATAAAACATACAAGTTCATCTAATACATGTGATATTGTTTACAATTAAGTTTTTACGCTACTTTTACTTGTACAAAGTTCTGATATCTTAATATCGTATAATCTACTCGTGAAAAGCAGACGTTGATAAAATAATAATAATGACACAGCCAATTTTGGATGAATGTTATCTTAGCTTGTGACAATTATATTATCTATACGTTCAACATGTGACACTGTTTATTGGGTATATAACATAACTGTTTAGAATTGAGAACATCTATTACCGTCAAGAGAAGATAAACAGCACAGCCATCATGAAAGTCTTGGCAGTTGTCGCGTTAGCAGTGGCAGCATGTGTTTTATGCGTGGATGCAAGAAAGAACTGGGCTCTGCTCATCGCCGGATCTGCCGGATATGATAACTATAGACATCAAGCTGATATATGCCACTCCTACCAGATTATGCACAAAGCAGGGATCCCTGACGAGCAGATTGTGGTGATGATGTACGATGATATTGCAGAAAACAAAGAAAATCCCTACAAAGGCAATATTATCAACAAACCTGATGGTCCAAATGTGTATCCTGGAGTTCTCAAAGACTACACAGGAAAGGACGTTACTGCAAAGACTTTTCTAGCTGTTCTTCAGGGCAATAAGGTCAGAAACACTTCATTATGTGAAATGTTATTGTACTTGTGTGCTTTCGTATACTTGAATACAACAAACAACGTTTGTGACAAAGTCTATGTACAAAATCCTTATGCTGAATAACATACAATCTTTAATGTATTTTCTTTTTCAAATATTAAACAAATTCTACAATTTTTTTCAAACACATTTCTGAAGAAAATGAACATTGATGACCAACTTTTTTCTCTCGCAATCCCAGAATCCCATGATCTATCTAATTGAATGTGTTCTTTAAAGACTATACGTATAACGTCAGTCATCTTCAGATGAGTCTATGCTTTCTTCATCCTTTTTGTTATTCGAAATTGCTTTCATCTAAGATATGGAATATTTTTTAATAAATTATCTTTATTTCCAAACTCGACATGTTTAAATATCACATCTATCCAAGTGTGTGTTAAATATTATCTTGTTGGTTAAATTTATAATATACTTATTTTTTCTTTCATTAGAATAAAAAAAAACCGTATGGTTTCCGTAGTAGCGTCCAATAGAACAATTGTCTCCTCTCGCATGTCCTAAAAGTCGTACAGGAGGAGATATAGTGCGGCTGGTGACCTACAGAAACAAAGAAAGAAAAACAAAATTGTACATGACAATTGAGTGTAAATTATTTTGTCAATGCCTTACATACTCATGGACGCGACAAGGACTGACAATAAGAACGAAGAACTTTGAAAGAACCATCAATTATGGCTTTTATTATGTCTTCAAAATGTTGAGCGTATTTTTCAAAACGTAACCGTTTCCATTTCAACTCTCTGAGCTATAAGGAAACATAATGGCTTTAATTATCACTTCATTACTTCATACATAACGTATCTGCCGATATGCTGTATGTGCTAATTCTCTCAGAATTTGATTATACAAGCGTCGAAATATCAAATCCCCAGATAATACAATGTTTTTCCAAATTTCAGCAGTAGCTTTTAATAGATAATGGAAACAGTAACTATGGACTATAAATGAGAATGAATAACTTTTTTGTATAAATGTGTGTGTCTCAACAGTAAGTTCTGTTGTGAATCAATAATAAGTGGAAGTATGCTATCACATATGTAAATAAATAACTTGGATAACACCAAATGGTAGAATGGAAAACCATATCGACCGCCTGTAAACGAAAGATTGAAATGATCACTGCAGAACGTAAGCGTATCTAGATGGACAAATGTAATATCAGCTAACAATCAACTGATAAGTGAAATTGCTTGCAGAAATATTTTTTTGAATTTCTCTTGAATCAAAGAGAAATTTTAAGTAGCAATCTTATTTATAGATGAAATAAACACATACGACTATTTAATGTCAACAGAAAACAAAACATAGAGTGGGAAACTCTCCTGGAAATAGAAATGAAGCTAAAATACTAAACAGAAAATGTGCTAACAGCACACAGTTACATAACAATAGAAAACATAACAATGATAACTGAAAAAAAAGATCAGGAAGACCGATTTAAACAGAACCATAATCTTAATTTCCATAACCACGAACCAGAAAAAATATGTACAATATATATAATTTGGTAAAATAAAGATAAATTACAGTTTTAAAATGAAGAAGGATGCGCTATTCAACACTTACACTTTTCTTGAAATCATGCATGAGAGATTAGAGTTACTGTTGACAACACTTACACTTTTCTTGAAATCATGCTTGAGAGATTAGAGTTACTGCTGATATTTAGTAACCCCGTCAAACCCAGTAAAACAGTAGCGTTTTTACATATTGATATTTCATAATATATTTGATTGCGTAATTAAACTTTGTATAAATAGTATCATTTCTATGTGAGTGTTTGTAGTTTAAGTGGTAGTGAGCTCGATCTCAACCCAAGCGTACCTGGTTCAAACTTCGCGGTGGGTAAGTTTGGAAGCAAATTAGTTCCCTTGGATTTTTGCAAATGGTAAAAGAGACCTCAACGTTCAGAAATCAATGACAAACTACTGAACGTATAAGTGGCACCTTCTAAATGGACGACTCATTTACTGTTGTTGATGACTACGTCCTGTAAATGATATGCTAAGATTTTCATTTTTCATAAATACTCGTAGTATGCTTTAGTGAGCATTTAAAAACTAATATTTCGAAATAATTATATTTTCAGGAAGAAGTTCGTAATCTTGTTGGTCATGATGGCAAGGTGATCGACTCAGGCCCAGACGATTATATTTTCGTGAACTTTGCTGATCACGGAGGACCTGGAATTCTCTGTTTGCCTGAACCCCCATATCTAAAAGCCCGTGCCTTGATCGAAGCCTTGAAGAGTATGCATCAAAAAAAGAAGTTTGCAAAACTAGTTTTCTATGTGGAGGCTTGCGAGTCTGGTTCTATCTTCGATAATCTGCTTCCAAATGACATCAACATTTACGTCACAACTGCTGCCAACCCAACCGAGTCCAGCTGGGGATGTTACTGGGACAACAAACGTGAAACTTACCTAGGTGATGTTTACAGGTACATTTTGAATAATGGTATTGTTATCTTAAACAAGATATTAATAGAAATAATACTGTCATTTCATCTTGGACTCGACCTTTGTTCAATTTAATTAACTGTACCAGTTAGTGTGGCTTACATTGGACAACTTAGAAATTTATAATACATCATCTTGCTTCTAACGGTCAGTAGTTTGTCGCACTCTGCATTTCTTCTTTTTCTTTTCCACCATTTACTTCTTTATAAAAGTGTTAAGGAAAGGTGGGGAAAGGGGGGTGTAGTGATATTTTGTCTGCTTGTTCTAATGCACTTTGTAAGCTGTTATTCATTGTCCTAAGGTTGTTCTTGATGCCATCCCTCCATCTTTGCGTGGTCTTCCTCTTTTTCTGCACTCGTAATACTTTTTCTGTGTGGCTCTCTGTGGTATACAATACCAGGGCATTCTTGTCAGGGTCCAAACCATTTAATCTGTTGTTCTTTTATGAATTGCATGACTGGTTTTCCCATACAATATTCTGATTTCTTCATTTCTTTTGTCTTCTCAAACATTCAACAGATAACAATCGCAACACTACACACACTCAATGATTGATAAACAATGGGTATGTTTAAATGCGAGTATGAAAGTACACAAGATAAATATTTATTGCTAAACATAAACATGAAAAAGTAAATGCTAGTATAAAAGCACACAAGATAAATATTTATTGCTAAACATAAACATGAAAAATTAAATGGAAATAACATTCGTGGCATATCCTTTACAGGTCTTCGTCATCAACCACGAGATAAACGAGTCATTGATGTCCTAGGCATCACTTTAATGTTTAGTAGTTTGTCATTGTTTTCTGTACGTTGAGATCTATTTTTACCTTTCGTAAAGCTCCAAGGGAACTAACTTAGATACACATAGATGTCAAAAAAGTAACAATTATCTCAACATGTTTAAGAATAGATTGGAAATATGATTAATAATAGCCCATGTTAACCCATGTTACACCCGTGTGGTGCCGGGACCCGCAAGGAAAGCAAACAATAGTAACACCTTGACCCTTAAGGCATATCGCAAGAGGCGACTGAGGCAGGGGTCTAGGGTAGTTACCCTAGTAAATGAAAAGCATGTCATAAATTAGATGTGCTTCCTACTTGTAGGCGCATAACTGCACAACGTACAATCGCTCTTAGGCTCGGATCACATACAGATCACACAGTGTGGTTAACAATTGGTTGATATTTAGTATTCAAAGAACCAATGTTAAAATTATTATTGATAGAAAACTAATTATAAAATACATACAAAAATAAGTTTTAAACGGTCCTGATTATTTTATAAAATATTAACACTAGAAAAACGTTTAGTAGAAAAGATAACATTACATTAAGGGAACCTTGCACATTAACGTTGGAGGAGGCAAGAGAACTTGCTAGAGACCGAGAGTGTTTTTAGTTCAAAATGACATTTTACTTGATTCTGAACAGAAGCTAAATATCTTGTGAAACTATTTGACAGAAATGGACATCAAGAAAATTGTGAAATGTTATTAAGTTAATATGGAGCAATGGGAGAAGTGATCAAAATAACATAACAGTTCTCCTATTTGGGTAGCATTCGTGACTGCACGGGAGAGACCAAAACAGAAATTATGATGCGAATTGTCAAATGAAAATCAGCTTTGAAGGGCCAAAATAAAATATGGAACCACTAGTCGTTTTACAAGTAAATGACGAAATAATTTCAATTTCAATGTTGTCTCAAGCTAGCGATAATTTGAAAATAACTGAAAATATAGGAAAAACGTTAAATACACTTGAAAATATATTTATAAGACAAAAATATATCTATAAGACAAAAATATATTTATAAGACAAAAATATATCTATAAGACAAAAATATATCTATAAGACAAAAATATATCTATAAGACAAAAATATATTTATAAGACAAAAATGAACATAAAATGTAGAATTCAGGAGGGTTATGAAATTGGAGGATCAAAGAGTAATAAAGAAGAAAAATAGATTCAATTAATAGCAGAATCAACGAGATGTCTATAGTAGTTACTGCAAGCAAAGACATTATTATTATATAGCAGAGATCAATAGATGTCTATAGTAGTTACTGCAAGCAAAGACATTATTATTATATAGCAGAGATCGAACGAGATGTCAATAGTAGTTACTGCAAGCAAAGACATTATTATCATATAGCAGAGATCGAACGAGATGTCTATAGCAGTTACTGCAAGCAAAGACATTATTATTATAGCAGAGATCGAACGAGATGTCTATAGTAGTTACTCAAGCAACGACATTATTATTACATAGCAGATCGAACGAGATGTCTATAGCAGTTACTGCAAGAAAAGACATTATTATATATGCAGAGATCGAATGAGATGTCTATAGCAGTTACTGCAAGCAACGACATTATTTAAGAATTGTGATTTTTAGTAAGATCAAATTTTATCTTTATTTTGAACTGTTGTTTCACCCGTGTGGTGCCGGGGCCCGCAAGGGAAGTGAAGAATAGCACCACTGCGACCTACAAGGCATATCGTAAGAGGCGACTAATGTAGGACCAAGGGAAGCTACCCTAGTAAATAAAAAGCATTGTAGAAATCGAATGTGCATGTCTACTTGTAGGCGCATAACTGGCACAGCGTACAATCGCTTTTAGGCTCAGATCACATACAAATCACAGAGTGGTTAATAAGTGGTCGATATGGAGCGTACGAAGAAGAAAGACTAATTGTTGTAGTACCAACAAAGAAATTCAACTACCTATATTCGTACATGAGTAAATACGTGCTCTAGTTTCTGAGTTGCAGAATAATACCCAAACATCAACGAAGCTACTGTTAAAGTTATTGGAACTATGAAACAGCAAGATGACAGAGGCTAAGTTACCGTTGAAAAGATACTACTTTTTATTTTTGTTGATTTTTACTGAGCATTCTACAATAGAGAGTATATCAGGGATATGATGTATATAGAATTTTGTTTCTAATTTATTGTTAATTATTTTTAGATCACTTTTTCAAAGTAATAACAAAACAAATTTCACGAGCGAATTCCCAGTTTAGTGAATCTCGTCACGAGTACAAATAAAATAACAATGGGAAATAAAGGAATTGTGAATGTCATTCCCCCTCTCCTTCTATCCCATCTGTCTTGATATTTTATTATTGAAAGTAATCAAAATAGAATTCATTTTAAAACACTTTTTTAATTGCTAATCACCAGTTGTTTTTTATGCTCCTAAAAATATGAGTTTTCTATTTTTGAACTTGCGTCTCAAATAGCTTAAGAAAATTATTTTATCGCAATTATTGACTTTTTAAGTGATCAGTCAAAATCCGCACCCAATGAAGATATTTACGATATGAAGATATTTGATACAGATTGACGTGATTAGATAAGAGTTGTGTACGGTGTGATCTCAACTATTTCCTACTAGTATTCATATTGATTAGTTTCATTTTACCATCATTTTTCAAATGAGATCAACTATTAATTGTCATTGCATCATAAAAGAATAGCTACAATGATGATGCTTCACCTGAATACTTTTAGAATAAAATATATTGAAATAAACACGAAAATTGCATGTGAAAAACATTTAAAGTGCAAAGATATTACTGATATTATGTCTAAATTTATGTTTCTTCATAAAACAGATAGCTAATTATTTTACTACATGATAAAACACTAGTAGACAGAGATAAAGTGTCTACACTGAATGATGGCGGTAACAAGAAGAGACCGGCTGAGAAAAGAAGACATTAGAAAAAAAGTGGGTACAACATCAGCACTAAACTTCATCAAGAAGCAACAAATTAAATGGTTCGGTCACATAAGCAGATTACCAACAGACAGTGCACATCAAAGAGCAATGCTGCTCCGATACAATGGGTATAAAGCAAAAGGCAGGCTCCGAAAAGATGGACCTCAGAGATAACAGAGGCGACGAAAGACACTATCTACGAAGCGCACACAAAGGCCCATTTTAGAAATCTCTTCTCGACCTGTCGCTGTGAGGCAAAAAACAGGACTGGAGAAGAAAAAAAAGGACAGAAACACTTTGTATTCAAGTAGAAGTCTATTCTGAAACTTGTCCTTTATTCACAGCATTAAATGGATGGAGAATACTGACGTCAGCGATCTTAGCACTGAGACATTGGAAGCACAGTACAAGAAAGTCAAGGAAGAAACAAACACAAGCCATGTCATGCAATATGGCGATCTTGCCATTGATCCTCTCACTCTGGACAAGTTCTTCGGAAACAATAAGCAGGTGAGACTTTTAGCACTTATTATCTGTGTATTTTGTCTCTCTCTCTCTCTCTCTCTCTCTCTCTCTCTCCTCGCTCGCTGATCACCACTTATACTGATGTACCAGATTTCTCCATAAATCTTATTCAAGTGGAAATTTGATTCATGCAGCCTTTAGCAGCGGTGTGTTTTTATCACATCTTTAGCGCCATTTGGAGCTCTGGTGCTTATCCTTCGACGATGTGTCTGGTTTTAGCTAGCGTTTACTGGATTCGCTCTCTGTTAACCTTGAGCTGTCCCCAGCCTACCTGCAAGGCAGCAGGTTTCTATTTTCTTTTAGGGTAGCTACCCTTAGACAACCTTCCCTCCCGGGTTGTTAAGCGTCATCTGCCCAGATTACCAGTCTTTATTTGGACTATTTGGTTTGCCTGCCGTCCAGTTTTGTGTACGGTTTGCTTCGCTAGGCTTTGATTGTCTTCAATCAAACTACAAGGCAGTAGTAGTTCTCTGCGAGGGGAAGCAGGGTTATTGTTCTCTGTATGGAGTACCATCTTCAAAGCTCGCAACCGTTTTGTCCACCTCGCATTTCTTTTGGATGCCTTTTGCACTGGATTCAATCCTCTGCTGGCTCTCCAGTTTCTCTGCGCATTGGGTTATCCGCTCATCCCTACGTTTGCCACTCTTTTCGTCGCTACATCATCAGCACCGTGCCTGTCTGCCCCACCAGTGGGCTCACCTGTGTTTCGTCCGTTTGCGTGTTCGCTCTACCTTGGTGTCTGCTCACCGTGTTTATCAGGTTTCTCACCATGCTAACATTTACTATGCCACGAGACTGTCAGAACACGCAACTCAATTCGAGCTACCCCACCTCAGGGCTCTGAGTTTCGAGCATGCTCATTTACTATGCACGGACTGCAGAACACGACTCAATTGAGCTACCCCACTCAGGCTCTGAGTTTCGAGCCATTGGACCAGTCTCTGCTCTGGATGCACCCCTCATCCTTTTACGTTTATTTTTTCAGCTTTTCCCATAGGTCGGGAGAGACGTGCATTAATAGTCATGTATTTTGTCTGATCGCAAAGAAAATGGTCTAATTGTGTTTCCTTTTTGTAAGTCAAAACAACAGTCATGAACACTAGTGTAAGAAAGGTACAGAATGTAGCAAAATGCAAAAAACAAGAAATTAAGAAATAAAAACGCAAAAACATACCAAAATTGAAACACGTTCAAGGACACATGATAAGTAATAGAATGTGAAATTGTAATTATTATTGTATAATTGCATCTAATAAAAATTCACTTTCAATATGATCTTCTCACTGAGGTGGTTACACGATAAATGGGAAGAAAAATACATACAACTTTTCATGTTTCCATTGACTTTATAAACTTCAGATCATGAAACAGTGGTCGAGGAAGGAGAGTCAATAGATAATCAATGCTCATCAAGAAAGAAGGTCTTCTATTTGACATTTTTTTTCGATCGAGAAGCACTTGAGCTTTTCAGCTCTTCGGCTCGAGTGCCATGGACATCGTAACCCTTCGGTTCGGTGCCACGAACACCGTAAATCTGTGGAATCTGTGGCTTTTTCTGCCATCCCGCGGAATTGAACCCGCACACACAGAGGGATAGTCACCCGTAGTCCAACGCGCTACGAACACGCTGGGCTCTATATGACATTAAGAACAATAATAAATCTACATCTCTAAACAGAGTGAATGAGAAGGGTGTAAAAGTGGGAACTGTTAAACACGAACACTTTGTTAGAGGCACGAGACATTTGATTAATCAACACTGAACGGGTGTGACTAGTCATTATACACTGTTAAAGATATTTGATAGGAGATCGAACCACCTATGGACCTGTTTGAAGTGATGTGATGATGATCCTCACTAATTACTAATTGTTGGCTCATTACAGTTTCAAACATATGTAATGTTCTGCTATTATCGCTGACAACATCTCAGTAAACTCAAAACTTGATCAGTTGATCGTCGGACCTCAACAGTCTTAGCCGGACTCTCGTATAGTGGTTGATGTGTATATTATATTTTATCCCAGTGAATCGTTGTTATGCATTTATCACAGAAAGGAACGATTATGAATATAATTCGTACTTGTTGTCTAATGAGCATGCTCTAGTTTTCTTGGAGTAACTGAGCGAGATAGTAACGCTGTGTTGGAATATGCTGCGATCTGAGTGAGAAACAGCGCTAAGTTGGAATATGCTGAGAATTGACTGCAAAATAACGCTGCGTTAGAATATGTTTAGATCTCGCAAATGACCAGTCCCCTCGGCAAATACAACCTAAAATGGTTGGGTCACTTGTACATACAGTTGACGCCATATCTCTAAGGGTTTTGTGAACGTATAATTCACTTCTAGCAATATAACCGTCATACAACTCTTTCTTCTCCACTAAAATAAACCCTTAACTCTTAACGCCTCTGACATCAATACACCATACAGTAAAGACATTGTTGGTGATATATTTAAACTAGGAGTAGGATTTGAACACTGGTCTTAGAACTGGTAAAGCCTGACTCAGTCAGCTAGCTTATGTAACGAGAGCACAAAGTGGAACGCATGTCACCTCCCATATTGTAGATACATCAATTGTCTTTCAACAACGTAATTGTCCATTGAGGAACATCGCAAAACTTGAATACCTGTGGCTAAGAAATACAGGTTGTAAAATCATTCATTTTCTCGTTTTAGTTATCGCTAAGGACATCTCATTCGATTAAGAGTTGTATACACAATATTGAATGTCATGACCATTACTCATTACTGTACTGTTGTCCCGCGACTGAAGTATAAAATTAGTTTAATATGGTGCATTAATAACCAAACATTATTTACTATATTGTATTGTTTAATATAAAGGGTTAGGACACGTGAGCTGACTTCATTGTACGTTTTCCACATGTGAGTTCATCTGAAGCGTTAGTCTGAATCTGAACTGCTATTGTACGGTTTCACTGGCTGAGTTCATCAGAAGCGTTAGTCTGTGATCTGATAAAGCTTGACTCGAGTCAGATAGCTTTTTTAACGAGAACGCAAAATGAAAGCAGACAAGTAGGCCATATCTACATTGAAGATACAAAATTGTCTCAAACAATGGGATAGTCCGACAACAATATTAGGAATCTCCGGAAAATATGCACTCGTAAATAAAACGTCGCGGCCCGGATTCAAACCCACGACATTCCAAACGCAAGGTAAACAGCATAACCACTTAGCCACAGAGATCCTCAAAACTTTTTACTTGTATAATATATTTCAATACAACCTGATTGATATAGAAAACGTATTTCAGGTTCACGACAGCAGAGATTTGTGGAGACCACGAAACTTCAAAATCAAGGACGCCATCCCCAGCGAGATGGTGGTGCTTCAATCTCTGAAGAAACGGATCGAAGCTGCACCCGCCAATTCATTGCACAAAATTGAACTGGAGAAGAAGTTGTCACTTGTTCTAAAGACTATGACACAAACTCACAAACTGATCTGGGATATAGCCAGGACTGTGTACAGGTAAAGTCTTACTTTCAACAACAAAAAAACAACCTAAACATCTTATATAATTCATACAAATGTAGTAGATCTTGATATACAGACATTAATTCATATACAGAAAAATGTAAATAATTCTGTTCATTAAATGTATTAGATTTAATTTTAGATTGTTCATCATAAATGTAAAATCTATATTACCTATGGCTCTGGCACATAACAGAGAACATTACATCCAAAATGAATATATTTATAAACAGGTGTCTCCACCTCATACTCTGTAACAGATGCACACAACTGATAACATAATCAGATTTTGAGGAAGATAGTTCAGAAGGCTGATAGTTCAGTAAGCTCTACTGGGAGGTTAAAAAATAGAAAGTGGCAATAAATTGAATACATCCTTAGAAAACAACTGAATAACGTAACCAAAAGTGAACTTAAATGGAACCTAAAGAGGGAGATAGGAGTAGGTGGTCCAAAACTACCAGACGTACAACTGGGGAAAAAGATAAAGAGATCAAAGTTTCATGGGAGGAATTGAAGACGTCCCAAAGTACGAGATATAATTAGAGGCACTCGTATAATTAGATGAATAACAACAGTTGCTATCGTATGTTCCACTGAGAACAAGGATATTTAGTAGTAGTGGTAGTAGTCGTAGTAGCAGTCGTAGAAGTGGTAGTAGTAGTAGTTGCAGTAGTAGGAGTAGTAGGAGTAGCAGCGGTGGCGGCGTCAGCAGCGGCATCAGCAGAAGCAAAGTAGTAGTAAAAAACTTTTTTGGTCCTTGGGGAGTTAACCCGACAAAAATCTCGGTAGAAGTCTGCCCCCTCCCCAGACTTGTGATATCAGTGGATTTACCCTGATATCCAAGATCCAGACCCCAGCTATGTGCAAATAGCCCCACTGCCTGTTGAGCTCGGGAGAGGCAAAGACTTTGGGAGTAAACCCAAACAGAAAATCTGGAGCGGAGCCCCTAAGGCGGACAGGCATCAAGTGATGGCCTACCGACAGCTCCTGCAACCGAACTGATACCAGATGTCGTGCTTGCACTCCTCTGGATTCTATCAGCGAGGTCGAGAGGAGGTAGTTGACGCTTGGGCAACTCAGCTACTCCATAAAAATCGCCCAGGCATGCGTCACGGAGAGGTCACTTCGTGGTCGACTTTGTTGACCAAATCAACACGGAAGACAACAGTTACGGGTTATAAGTCCAGCTCAATTGACGTAGAGTATCGGATGCCACTGGTTGTCTTCGACGGTGGGAGAGATCATCGCGTCTCATTGGACAGCTACCGCCCGCCTCAAGCCGGGCAGTCCCCGGACAATAAGGTGTTACCCGCCACAGTTCACCTGCTTCAATGGGTGCTTGGAGCTTAAGGTATTACTTGACAAGTGGACTGTAAGTACCGCACCAAACAATAATAATAAAATCAAGAAAGCTCCAGCCCTTCGCTTAGCAAGCTGGAACGTAAGGACAATGTGTCCTGGCCTGTCAGAAGATCTTACACAGATACACGACATACGGAAAACTGCAGTAATTAACAATGAGCTCAAACGACTTGGAGTGGACATCGCAGCACTACAGGAGACACGACTCGCTGAAAATGGATAGCTGAGGGAACAAGACTACACGTTCTACTGGCAAAGAAAAGCTCAAGATGAACCAAGACTGCATGGAGTATGAGCCATAAAAATACACTGCTCCACATGGTAGAACCTCCAATAAACAGCTCAGACCGTATTTTATCCATTAAACTCCGCACAGTAACAGGCCCGGTCCATCTCTTCAGTGTATACGCACCAACACTACACTCAAAGCCTGACGTAAAAGATAAATTTTATGAGGAGATACAATTAGAAATCAGTAGAATTCCCAAAACGAACACCTTATACCTAATGGGGACTTCAATGCCAGAGTTGGAGCCGATCACAACTCTTGGCCATCGTGCCTTGAAAACATGGTACTGGAAAAATTAATGAAAATGGACAACGGCTACTGGAGATATGCAACTACAACAACCTTTGCATCACAAAACGTGTTCTTTAATACCAAACCCTGCACATGGTGTCCTGAAACACCACGTTCACATAGATGGCATCAAATAGATCTAGTTATAACGAGGCAAAATGCGATAAACAGTGTGCTCAACACTCGTAGCTACCATAGTGCTGACTGTGACATTGACCATTCACTGATATGTAGCCAAGTTAGGCTGAAAATAAAAACACTCCACCATTCGAAGAGGAAAGGGTGTCCACACATTAACACCGAAAATACCACCAAACCAGAAATGGTACAATCGTTCTGCAATACATTAGGAAACATTCTCCAAAGCCACCAAAAAGGAAATGCGGAAACAAAGTGGTCCTACATCCGGGATGCCATATATAATTCGGCCAAAACCACCTTTGGCACCCGAGAAAGGCAAAACCCTGATTGGGTTGCTGCAAACATATTAGAGTTGGAGCCTGTCATAATAGAAAAAGAACTGCCCTTCTGAACCATAAAAACAATCCAAGTGCCAAGTCACTCCTTGCTCTTAGATCTGCAGAAGTGTCTCACAAAAACAGCCAGGCGATGCACAAACGACTACTGGCAGGAGTTATGTAGAAATATCCAGCTCTCCTTTGATACAGGAAACATAAGGGTGTTCATGAGGGCATTAGGAAGGTCTTAGCCCAACATCAAACGACTACTGGCGAGGTAAATCCAGCCTCTTGATACTGAAACATAGGTTTATGATGGCTGAAGCCTAGCCGCTATCAAAAGACTGCACTAAAAAAAACAGGGAAGTTCTAATCGATCGCAAAAAACAGATGGAACGCTGGGTGGAACATTATCTAGAGCTATATTCCACCCAGAATATTGTAACTGACATCGCGTTTGATGCAATTAAAGCTCTTCCGACCTTGAGCACATTAGACCAGATGCCATCAGAGGCAGAAATCAGTATTGCGATTGACACCTGGCAAACGGAAAAGCAACTGGAAAGGACGGCATTTCCCCTGAAGTAATCAAATGTGCTAAGCAAACTCTCCTGACCAGTCTGCATGAATTATTGTGCCTATGCTGGGAGGAGGAGAAGTGCCTCAGGACATGAGAGATGCAAACATCATCACCTTGTATAAAAATAAAGGTGATCGTGGTGACTGTAACAACTACCGTGGTATCTCATTGCTCAGCATCGTAGGGAAGGTCTTCGCACGCGTAGTACTAAATAGGTTACAAAAGCTAGCAAACCAAGTATACCCTGAGTCACAATGTGGATTTAGATCCAACAGATCCACTATTGACATGTTATTCTCCTTGAGACAACTGCAGGAGAAATATCGCGAACAACGCATGCCACTGAACATTGCCTTCATAGATCTAAAAAGGCATTTGACCTAGTGAGTAGAGATGGCCTCTTCAAGCTTTTGGAAAAAATCGGCTGCCCCCCTACATTGCTTAAAATCATAACATCATTCCATAACAACATGAAGGGTACAGTGATGTTTGATGGGACCTCCTCCAGCGCTTTTCCTATCAACATCGGCGTCAAGCAGGGTGCGTACTTGCACCCACACTCTTTGGGATATTTTCTTCCTACTTCTCTCCCATGCTTTTGAATCCGCCGAAGAAGGAATATTTCTCCACACAAGATCAGATAGAAAATTGTTCAACATGGCGCGACTCAAAGCAAAGACCAAAGTCCAAAGAGTCACCATCAGGAAACTTCTGTTTGCCGATGATGCAGCATTAACATCACACACAGAGGAAAGGCTACAACACCTCATGGACAGATTTGCTGCAGCATCAAATGAATACGGCTTGACCACCAGCCTGAAGAAAACAAATATAATGTTCAAGGATATTAGCAGAGCCCCATCTATCAACATTGGTAGTCATACGCTTGAAGTAGTCAACACCTTTACATACCTTGGCTCTGTCATCAGCAGCAACCTCTCCCTCGATGATGAAATTAGTAGTCGCATTTGGAAGGCCTCCACTGCTATGTTTAAATTAGTAAAGCGTGTATGGGAAAACAGGGCACACAAGAAACACCAAGACACAAGTATATAAAGCTTGTGTTCTCAGCACTTGCTGTATGGTAGTGAGACATGGACCACATATGCTAGACAAGAACATCACCTCAACACCTTCCACATGCGCTGTCTCAGGCGAATATACAACATCCGATGGCAAGATCACATCTCCAATATAGAAGTCCTGAACAGTGCTGGCATTCCAAGCATGCACACTTTACTGAGTCAGCGACGTCTCAGATGGCTGGGACACGTGTGCCGTATGAGCGATGATAGAATCCCAAAGAACATTCTATATGGTCAACTCGCATCTGGTGCTAGACAGCATGGGCGCCCATTATTACTCTTCATTGACACCTGCAAGCGTGATCTTACTTCATGCGGCATAGACAAAAAACACTGGGAGCAGCTGGCGAAAGACAGGAAGCATGGTGAGGGCGGCTCAAAAGAAAGAAGAAAAACAACATCACATGTAGAGGCAAAAGAGAGCACAGAGAGCAGAGAGAGCATCCCATGCATCGGCTCTAGTCTCCAGTTTTACCTGCAGCAACTGTGGCAAGGATTGCCACTCCAGAATAGGCCATTACAGCCACATGAAACGTTGTGATTCAGCACAAAACATACTACGTGACGCAACACCTATTGTCTCCTGAGACAAAGAGGCCATATGATGGTAGTAGTAGCAGTAAAAAGTAGTAGCAGTAGTAGTAGCAGCAGTAGCAGTAGTAGTAGTAGTAGTATAGTTAGTAGTAGTAGTAGCATGAGTGAAAGTAGTAAGTAGTAGTAGCAGGAGTAGCAGTAGTAATGCAGTAGTAGTAGTAGTAGCAGTAGTAGTAGCAGTAGTAGTAGTAGTAGTAGTAATAATAGTAGTAGTAGTAGTAGTAGTAGTAAACGTGTTACATCCATACAATTGTTTATGTAAACAATCTAGTTACATTAAAGTTAGCGACCACTATACATCCATCTGTTTTCTTTATATACAATAGAATGTAATAAAATTGATAATTGATTATAACGAAATAATGATTGTGAATATGAAAATAGTCAAGATCAATACTAGTAGGAAATAGTTGAGATTTGAAGCTGTTCCCTCTCATCACAGTCATCCATGCAGACTCGAGCACGATCTTACCTTTTCTCCATCGATGGGTTAAAAGTTTCTTTAATGCCATGTTTGTATATTCCCTCGTCATATTCCAGTACTTGCTATTTAGCACTTTGCTTCAGAAGATTAAATTTAGGGTAGGCCCTAAATGCATAGACTTTACATGTTTAGGACACATGCATCCGATTTCAGCCAAACCTCCTTATTCGCCTCTTACGACATGCGTGACAGGTAACAGTGGTTCTATTCTTTACACGCCAAATTTGGCCTCGTAACCACTCGGCAAGATAAACACTAATCTGTAAGATATATATATATAAATTATGTTTTGTAATTTCATTCAGTATATTTTTTATCTATCTGCCTATTTATTTCTCATATTCTTTTAATATTTCTCACTTAATTGTCTGACTAGACATGTATGCAATCATATATTTATTTGATTCAATCTATCATTCTGGTTCACTATCTTCCTTCGTACATATCCATCGCATGTGTATCTATTTATTTTTCTACCCATATATATTTATATCTGACCTGTTTGGCTAATTGTATCTAATCTAATCTTCAGTGATCTCCCAGAGAACGTTGTCTACGATCTAACAATGAAGGACCACAACGAAATTGTGGACTGGGATTGCTACGAGACAGCTGTGGACACTCTGCTGGCCTTCTGTCCCGGACTTGACATCACTACCAACGACTTTGCACTCAGAAAGTTTTACGCTCTCGTCAACGTTTGCAACAACAACCCTATAGATAAAGTCCTCCGTGCTGTGGAGGCAGCTTCTGTTGTCAATGACTGTCCATATGTAAATATATTGATCACATCTTCTCATAATCCTTTAGAAGATGTTCAAAAGTTGCTTTTCTAACAAATCGTAACATTTTATTTCTGATATAATCATCCGATTTTCATTAATAATAAATTTGTTTGAAACAATCATATTATTTATGTCAAATTTAAACAAATATGAAACACACGCACACAATCACACACACATACAATTTGAAAACATAAGTATCAGATCGTTAACGTATACAATTGCTTTCATGTTGTATTCTAAAGGAAATAAATTACAAATTCCCTATGTGGTTACTATTTGTGTATATGTATAAATGAGTCCGTGTTTGAGTGAGTAAGGTTGTTTCTTTATGGGTTTTTTTTTAGTATGTGTGTGTTTATTTGACGATTAACAGAATTCGATGGTTGGGACAAATTGAAAGAATAGAAAAGATCAGAGTCTAAAATTAAATACACAAAAAGTTGAAGGGAATAGATCACAAGGCAGATGTAGATAACGTAGAGATAACGTTGAAATAGATTTTCAAATGGTAGTAGTCAACAATTGTGAATAGAACATATATGAATGAAGGAATGGAATATCTCCTGCAATGAATCTCAAGGTTCATAAAACTGAAAAGAAGAAGTGTGTATGTATTCATGTACATGTCTATGTGTGTGTGTATATATATATATATAATATATATATATATATATATATATATATATATAATCGTCTGTTTGAGAGAAAGAGAGGCTCGTAGTCATGTATTGTGGGTGTAAAAATTTGTAGTCCTTCGAAGATTGGAGGTCTGGATTGACAAAATTTACTCATACAGAAACCTGTTGTTTTTTGTCTAAATTAAAGCCTTGATTGAGTGTTGAGCACAATGTCGTCTATAGAAGTTTCTAACCTGCAGAGCCGTACTTGGATCTACTGCCCTGAGCACAAGGGTGTTTGCGGCAATTGGAAAGCGGACATGCTTGCATCAATAGCATCGATTGTTGAGGAATTGAAGATGGGTAAGGGGGATGTTCCTCGATCTCTTCGAGGCTGCCTGTTGGATGAAGACACTAGAACATATTTTGAATCGATCCAGCGATTTAAGTAGTTTGGAGTTACCCTTTGTTTGGGTAGAACTGGATTCCTGGGGATGGGGGAGGAGAGTGACGAGCGTGTTTAAATAGTGAGCCACGGGAACCATCAGTATGCATACTCTTCGATATCTGTTGGAAGGAGACTGAGTACTTATGGGTCTGTCAGAGTACAATGACGTCAGTTTTAGTAACCAATAACAAATCAACAGAATCATGGAGAACCGATGTAGAGAAACTGAATCACGGAATCTGGCATTTGCAGATCTTGCTGCCTCCCTATGACCAATCAGATTTGGTACCTACACTACAGTATAACTCCAGATGTTGTACTTTAAATTAAGTAAGTTTTTTGGTAAAATCTTACAGTTATCCGTCTGTACAAATATGTGTACTGTTGGATAACCTGTATTCATTATGGTCGAAATGTGAATGTTATACATGCGTAGGGGCCACACAGGCTTACTCACGATTAGGCCCAAACCACACATATCACAAAGAGAGGTTGGCAAGAACGAATTCAGAGACATAAACAAATAATCTTTCAAAATCAACACAAGAAATCATCAGAAAGTGACACAAAATATAAATTCAATATAGATGGAGACTGCACTAAAACTATGTAGAATAGCGAAACACGTAAAAACACAGTACTGTAGTTTTACAAAATACAAAATCAATGACAATACACAGAAACGTTTCGATTTTCTCTGATGCACATAGTTTTCTGCTTTATACTTCTTCCCATCCCAAGGCTTGTCGTGATTCTTTGCCATTCTGACAGCTCTTGAGTCTTCGTCGCCTTAGCAACGAGGACGATGACTTTCTTGATAGAGCTCGTGATATACTTGATTTCTTCCACAAGCCCTATACCCAGAAAAGGTGCTTGTTTCTGCTATGCATCGAGTTCCGAAAATCACTCGCCAGCAGGCCCTTACCAACCACCATAGGACTGCTAACTCTGACAGGGTAAAACTTATCTTAACTTTCCACCCCGTAGTTCACTGGTGAAAAATGTTTTATTCCGTCATCTGTCTATCCTAAGTCAGATCCTGAGACCCGTTCAGTCTTCCCAACTATCCTTTGGTGGCTTACAGACGGGACAGAAGTCTTAAGGATATGTTGGTACACAGTCGAAGTCTAATATCCAGAATCTTTTTGGCACTGTCCAGTGTGACCGTCGGCGTTGCAATATGTCTGTATCTTTTTCTCTTTAGACACGTTTGTTATTGAAAACGGTTTCACATGTTAGTCCCGAAATATAATCTACGCTATCACTTGCAAGCGGTGTGCTATGACATATATCGGCGAAACAGGCAAAATACTCAGTGACCGTTTCGGCCAACATTTACGCTATTTACGCCAATGTTCTGTGACCCCTGTAGCCACTCATTTCAACGGAACTGACAATTTGGTTGCTCGCGACGTCCAGGTCACTGCCATCCGATCATGTTCATCAGATGATCGTAGTCAATTTGCCCTGGAGAATCTCTTTATTTCTATATATGGTACCTTGTGACCTCATGGACTCAACGCTCTACATTCCTATGCTTCTTAGTACGTTCTCTTCTCATGCTCTATATTTTATATGTGTAAATGTTAAATGTATATGAGTCATATATTTACTTGATTTTTTATTGTTTCTCTTCTTTTTCCACTTCTAGTTTTTCTGTAATTATTTCGTTATTCGTTTTAGTCACATATTTACATTCATTTTTAACCGTTGTAATTTTTGTTAAAGTCTAAATGTGATGTTCTGTGACATTCGTCACGTTTGTTGTATCGTTTCTTGATAAAGACCTTTTGGTCGAAACGTTGCTGTGTATTGTCATTGTTTTGTATTTTGTAAAACTACAGTACTTTGTTATTACGTGTTTCCCACAAACTATAAAGCAAAAAAAAAAAAAAGCAATTCGTAACAAAGCATGAATACTTATCTCCAACACTTTCTGTCTCCTGCCATAGTGTTATCTTCTTTCTGTCTCCTACCATAGTGCTATCTTCTTTCTGTCTCCTGCCATAGTGTTATCTTCTTTCTGTCTCCTGCCATAGTGTTATCTTCTTTCTGTCTAATGCCATAGTGTTATCTTCTTTCTGTCTCCTGCCATAGTGTTATCTTCTTGTTCCTGCCAGTGTTTCTTCTTCTGTCTCCGCATAGTGTTGTCTTCTTTCTGTCTCCTACCATAGTGTTTCTTCTTTCTGTCTCCTGCCATAGTGTTATCTTCTTTCTGTCTCCTGCCATAGTGTTATCTTCTTTCTGTCTCCTGCCATAGTGTTATCTTCTTTTTGTCTCCTGCCATAGTGTTATCTTCTTTCTGTCTCCTGCCATAGTGTTATTTTATGTCTTCTGTTTCTCTCTCCTGCCATAGTGTTATCTTCTTTCTGTCTCCTGCCATAGTGTTTCTTCTTTCTGTCTCCTGCCATAGTGTTATCTTCTTTCTGTCTCCTGCCATAGTGTTATCTTCTTTCTGTCTCCTGCCATAGTGTTATCTTCTTTCTGTCTCCTACCATAGTGTTATCTTCTTTCTGTCTCCTGCCATAGTGTTGTCTTCTTTCTGTCTCCTGCCATAGTGTTTCTTCTTTCTGTCTCCTGCCATAGTGTTATCTTCTTTCTGTCTCCTACCATAGTGTTATCTTCTTTCTGTCTCCTGCCATAGTGTTATCTTCTTTCTGACTCCTGTCATAGTGTTATCTTCTTAAAACTTTTCATGTCATTTAATCCTCCCCTCCGCATACAAACACACAAACGCTGACATACAGTCATATTTTTTGTGAGCTGCAAACAACTTTGGTCTTAAAACTTATGGTCTTCATCAAATTGACATGTGTCTTTATCTGTGCCCAAAATGTTTGATTACAATTTAAATAAACTACAGATTTAACCTGAGCAAATCCTGACATGTATTTCAACACACAGAATGTAATATTTGCTGAATTATTTTCATAAATATCACATGGTCTCTATTGTTTTAACTATGTATAAGCAATATTGTGAGAAGATGCATGCGTTATAAATTAAACGATCGATCGATTGATCGATTGATTGATTGGTTGGTTGATATGTTGATTAATTAATTAAGTAATCAATTGATTGATTGATGGATTAGTTTGTTGATTGCGTTATTGATTAATTAATTTATTTATTGTTGGATGTATCGATTTAATGATTGATTGGTTGGCTGTCTGGTCGGTTGGATAGCTGGCTGGCTGGTTGGCTTGTAGGCTGATTGGTTGTTATTGGTTGGTTGGTTGATTTATGGTTGATGTTGGTTGGTTATTTGGTTGGTTGTTGGCTGATTGGTTGGCTGGTTGGTTGGTGTTGTTGGTTGTTGTTGGTTGGTGGTCGGTCGGTCTCGGTCGGTCGGTCGGTCGGTCGGTCGGTGGTTGGTTTGGTTGGTTGGTTGTTGGTTGGTTGGTTGGTTGGTTGGTGAAGTTTGTTGGTTAGATGTCATCTGCTCATTGAACGTAGACATAAATTGATTTCAAACATTTCCTGATGTTTTGTTCCAACCTCACGACCTGAATGATGAAAGATTATCACATACATGCACAATTCTTATTTTTCACATCTGTAATATCTAGCTTATCGTTTCAAGTCTTAATACTCCTACCCTTACACATCCTTCCCTCCCCACCCCAATTATTTGTATATAGCTAGCTATAATGCAAATAGAATGTCAACATGTTCTCATCATTCTAAAGAAGATGTATCATGATTTACTTTATTCAGAAATTGTAAACTTTTATTGCAGTTAAATTTATCAAGAAGAACTGTTTCCTTTGTGATTGACATGTTTGTAAATGAGTATTGATGCAGGAAGACAAATTTGTGTGATAAAGTCATTTTTTATTTGAAATTTGAAGAACGTCGGAACAGATTTACTAAATTTGGAAGAATAAATGTCACATCTGTAACTGTAAAATTATATACATCTAAACAATCTCCCAAGACTATAGATGAATCGAGTATTTGTTCATATGTGCATACGTAACTGTGCGTATGTGCATACGTAACTGTGCGTACATGTACATACGTAACTGTGCATATGTGCATACGTAACTGTGCATACGTAACTGTGCGTATGTGCATACGTAACTGTGCATATGTGCGTACGTAACTGTGCATATGTGCATACGTAACTGTGCATATGTGCAACAGATCATGTATGGGTGGTGGTTGTTAGCGTGCAATGTGACGTAATCATGCTGTTTTTCTAGTCCTCTACTTCTTGGAATGCTCCATATCGACCACTTGTTAACCACTCTGTGTGATTTGTATATGATCTGAGCCTAAGAGTGATTGTAAGTTGTGCCAGTAGTTATGCGCTCACAAGTAGGCCAGCACATCAAATTTATGCGATGCTTTTTATTTACTAGGTAGCTTTCATATTCCTACATCACTCGCCTCTTACGACATGCCTTGTAGGTGGCAGTGGTACTATTCTTTGCTTCCCTTGTGGGCCCCAGCACCACACGAGCGATGTTTTTCTAGTAATAAGACAGATATGGTTGAACTTATACTAGGCATGATTAGTATAGAGCTTCTAATAATTGTCTACTCACCATTTCTTGTTTGAATAATCAAAGTAACAAATCGTTTACTTTTTTTTTATCAGGCAGTACTGCTCTTGCGGGTGTTCTGGGAAAGAGATTAGACATGCTTCCATCGAAGCATCGATTGTTGGGAGCGTACGATGGATAAGAGAGATGTTCTTGGTCTCTTGGCGTCTACCGTGTATGAGGGCGCTAAAATAGACATCGAATCAATAGACTTATTTAGGGAGTTTGAATTCAAATTGTACACGTAGAGCTGAATGATTGAGGGACAGGGAGAGAAGTGTGTTTAACCAGCGAGCCACAAGAACCACCAGTATGCATACCCTTTGAAATCTGTTGGGAAAACTGAGCACCTATGGGTCTGCCTGGGGAGTGCTGTGACATCAGTTCAGTAACTAATAACCAAATATAGAATTATCAGGCAAACATGATAGTCCAGGAAGCAGAGTCTTTGTACACAAATATATGTGACTGTGACCTGACTATGGCATACCGGTTTATTTATCTCGGCTCTACAATTACTGACGACATATCATTGGATGTGGAACAACACAGGTGATTGACATGGCTCAAAAAATGTCATGGCTCTATTCGATGTCATAGAGTAGGTGCCATTACATAACACTATTACAACAGAACTCATGCTGATGGTCAACATGAACTTTCACACGCTTCCTGCCTAGCACCTGACTATTTTGTTGAGCACATATCAATCACCCTGTGTTGTTCCACTCCAATGATATGTCGTTTTCCCAACAGATTTCGAAGGGTATGCATACTGGTGGTTCTTGTGGCTCGCTGGTTAAACACACTTCTCTCCCTGTCCCTCAATCATTCAGCTCTACGTGTACAATTTGTAATTCAAACTCCTAAATAAGTCTATTGATTCGATGTCTATTTTAGCGCCTCATACACGGTAGACTGTCAGAGACAGAACATCTCTCTTATCCATCGTACGCTCCCCAACAATCGATGCTTTCGATGGAAGCATGTCTAATCTCTCTTTTCCCAGAACACCCGCAAGAGCAGTACTGCCTGATAAAAAAAAAGTAAACGATTTGTTACTTTGATTATTCAAACAAGAAATGGTGAGTAGACAATTATTAGAAGCTCTATACTAATCATGCCTAGTATAAGTTCAACCATATCTGTCTTATTTACTAGAAAAACATCGCTCGTGTGGTGCTGGGCCACAAGGGAAGCAAAGAATAGTACCACTGCACCTACAAGGCATGTCGTAAGAGGCGATGATGTAGTAATAGGAAAGCACCTAGTAAATAAAAAGCATCGCATAAATTTGATATGCTGGCCTACTGTGGCGCATAACTACTGGCATAACTTACAATCACTCTTAGGCTCAGATCATATACAAATCACACAGAGTGGTTAACAAGTGGTCGATATGGAGCTTCCAAGAATAGAGGACTAGAAAAAACAGTCATGATTACGTCACAATTGCACGCTAACAACCACCACCCATACATGATCTGTTGCACATATGCACAGTTACGTATGCACATGCATTCACATGCACATTACGTATGCACAGTTACGTATGCACATATGCACAGTTACGTATGCACATATGCACAGTTACGTATGCACATATGAACAAATACACAATTCATCTATAGTTTGTAGATTGTTTAGATGTATATAATTTTACAAGTTACAGATGTGACATTTATTCTTCCAAATTTAGTCAATCTGTTTCGACGTTCTTCAAATTTCAAATAAAGAAATGACTTTATCAAACAAATTTGTCTTCCTGCATCAATACTCATTTACAAACATGTCAATCATAAAGGAAACAGTTCTTCTTGATAAATTTAACTGCAATAAAAGTTTACAATTTCTGAATAAAGTAAATCATGATACATCTTCTTTAGAATGATGAGAACATGTTAACATTCTATTTGCATTATAGCTATATACAAATAATGGGGTGGGGGAGGGAAGGATGTGTAAGGGTAGGAGTATTGAGACTTGAAACGACAAGCTAGATATTACAGATGTGAAAAATAAGAATTGTGCATGTATGTGATAATCTTTCATCATTCAGGTCGGAGGTTGGAACAAAACGTCAGAAATGTTTGAAATCAATTTATGTTTACGTTCAATGAGCAGATGACATCTAACCAACCAACTCACCAACCAACCAACCAACCAACCAACCCATCGAACCAACCATCCAACCACCGACCGACCGACCGACCACACAAACCAATAACCAACCAACCAACCAATCAACCAACAAACCAAATAACCAACCAAAAAACCAAATAACCAACCAACCAATCAACCAATCAGCCTACAAGCCAACCAGCTATCCAACCGATCAGACAGCCAACCAATCAATCATTAAATCGATACATCAAAAAAAAAATTAATTAATCAATCACCCAATCAACAAACTAATCCATCAATTAATCAATCGATCAGATCGTGTTAATTTATAATGCATGCATCTTCTCACAATATTGCTTATATATAGTTAAAACAATAGAGACCATGTGATATTTATGAAAATAATTCAGCAAATATTACATTCTGTTTGTTGAAATAAATGTCAGGATTTGCTCAGGTTAAATTCTGTAGTTTATTTAAATTGAAATCAAATATTTTGGGCACAGATTTTTTCGATCCAGAACACAGCTTTCAGATTTGGCTCGGTCCATGGACATTAGACCTCGGTTCGTGCCACGAACACCGAATTGGAATATGTGGCTTTTTCTGCCTGCCCAGGAATTGAACTGACATACAAGGCTGTTACAAGTCAAGCGCTAGAACAGCTGGGCACGGGGCATTGCACATAAAGACACAGTCAATTTGATGAAGACCAAGTTAAGACCAAATTTGCGCAGCTCACAAAAAAATATACATGCATTCAGCATTTGAGTGTTTTGGAGGAGATTAAATGAATAACAAGTTGTAAAATAATATGAGAAGACATTGTTAGATATTTTGAAGGATTGTCAGAAGAAGATACATTTTCATTGACATATAATATTGAACCATGTAATTTGATTGTTTGATTTGTGGGTTTAGTGATTTTCAGCCATTTATATCAGATTGAGCCAAATATGTTCTTCTTCTTCTTCTGCTATCAACATTTGCTATGCGATTTCTCCGGTATGTGTCATAAACAGGATGGTGCGCTTGAGGTCTTCACCGGTTCCCATAGTTTGTCTTGTAGTGTTGTTTCTGTTGGCCAGATCTTCAATCTCTCGCTACTCAGACTAGGGCAGTCTTGCAGGATGTGCTCTGGGGACTGCTTTGGTGCTCCACAGTTGCAGGCTGCCGAGTCCCTGAGACCCATTCTGTGGAGGTGCGCTCTGAGACTGCAGTGTCCCGTTCTAAGTCTGAAGACTGTGGTCTGTGCTTTTCTGTTTAGTGTATTTATACTGTCGTCCCTGGTTGTATCCTCATTTGTTTTCTCCAGATCATTTTCCTGGATTGTTTCAGGAGAGTCTTTGCTTCTGTAAAACTTTGTGTTGGGTGGTGTTGTGTTAGGCTCCCCCCAGCCTTTGCGAGTTTGTCAGCTTTTCGTTTCCTGGTATGTCACAGTGAGCTGGTATCCACTGTAAGATCAGTTCGGATTTTTTTTACAACAAGCTGATATTTTGCCGTGTGTCCTGAATGAGCTTGTCTTGTCTGGGAGATAGCCTAGAGAACGGATCTTGAATTGCTAAAGACTGCAATATTTTTTGCTGACACTTACTGGTCGTTGAGAATCTGTATGGCTGCAAGAAGGGCTGTTGCCTCTGTTCTAAAGTTGGTGCATGTTTCTCCTGCTGCCAGAGAGTGTGTTTCTGTGTTTCCTTGAGTGTGAGTGATGTAGATTCCGCTGTCTCCCTTTCTGATAGCATCTGTAACTGAGCCATCTGTGAACACATGTGTCCATGTGCTGGTGGGATATTGCTCTCGTAGCATTTGGAGTGAAATGGCTCTTTGCTCTGTCTCTGTTTGTATTTTTGTTTAGATTATTCCTGAGACTTCTAGGTGTAATTGGGCCATGTTTTGGTAGCGTGTCCATGGATCTGGTATTATGGGTTCCCACATTTCTGGGTCAGTTTCTAGGATGTCTGTATGTTGCATATGAAATTCTCTGGCCAGATGGTTGGGACTTTTCCTTGCAAGTCTGTTTTTTTTTCTCTTGGAATTTGTGTGTAGAGGTGTTCTTTTAGCCGTTTTAGTTTTTCAAACTGGGTGAGTGTTTTAAATTTTCTGCGGAGTTCTAGAGGCTCTATGTCTGCGGTTTTTTTTCCATTTCTAAGATAGGACTGCTTTTCATTGCTCCCAGAGTTATTCTTAGGCCCATGTTTTGTACCTTGTCTAGTTTCTGTGTGTTTGTTTTGGCTGCTGTTGTCCAAGAGCTGGAGCCATATTCCATGATGGGTCTGACTGCTCCCTTGTAGAACTGCTTTAATATTTTTTAATTTGCACCCCATGACGTGCCAGCTAGTTTCTTCATCACAGCAAGTCTTTGTATGGCTTTTCTTTGAATTTTGTCTATGTTTGGCTTCAAGGTAAGTCTGCTGTCTAAGGTGATTCCAAGGAAGGTGGGTGTATCTGTTTGGGGTATTGTTTCGTTTTCTAAATTGATGAATACTTTTTCCTCGTGTGGGAAGAGGGAAACAACAGTTGCTGTGGTTTTTGTGTGGTTAATTTTGAGGTCCCAGCTTTTTGTCCAGTTCTCCACTTTTCCACTGTTTTTTTTGTAGTAGATAGGATGTTTTTGAGTGTGTTCTGCAGCTGTCCAGATTGCGAAGTCGTCTGCTTGTAGGCTGTTTGAGACCTTCTGGGGGCAGCATTTGGTGATCTCATTTATGTATATTAGGAATAGCGTTGAGTCAAATATGTTAATATTTGGTGGTGATGATTTTGTTTGGGATTGTGGGTGGTTATGTTACCTAATTGAGGTTATATAATGTGGCGCCAAATAGGTTAATATTTGAGTTGTAAATCCCCATTGGGATTGTTGAACGGATTTAAAGATCCTCAATGGGGTTATCTGAGGTTGAACCAAATATGTCTTATAATTGGAGTTGTTAATTCTTTTGGGATTGTGGGGTGGATTGTCATACCTCATTAAGGTTATCTGCAGAGATGAACCAAATATGTAAATCATTGCAGATATTATATCTTCAATAACTTGAGGGTATCGGATGTTAAAATAATGTGTTCAAGATTTGGGATTAATTTATTCCCCTGGGATTGTGGGGTGGTTAATATTACCTCGTTGGGGTTATATAATGTGGAAAAATTATGCATTATATCTATGTTTTGTTCCATGACATTTTCTATTTGTAACTTGTTTTTTTTATAGTTTTCAGATTGCAAGACACTGACATTACAGATTATCTTAAAGACATGACTGGTGCTGTGAGGTACCTCCACGCCCCTCCAACGACATGTTAGGAGAGGATGACGAAGTGCAACCACCTCACATTGACCAGTTGTTAACACTACCTGGAGCAATTGATACGCTGTTGGGTCACGTTTAACAACGTGTGGTGACCGTATTCCCATTTAACCCATACAGCTTTAGTTATTGACTCACTTCACGTTATATGATACAGCTTGGAGTAAATTGGTTACTGTAAATATTGACCATTTTCAGAAATACTATACCAGTTGATGAGACCGTTTACATCACGTGTGGTGACTTTGTTCACATTTAGCCCATGCAACTTTGTTAAACCTGAAAGATAGTCCAGGCTCTATAACGGTTGATATGATTTCAGCTGTCGGGCCGCCAGCGAAAATTGCCCGGGGTATGTTCTAGGATCAGTGTACCAGGACCTGATCCAAGGTAGTAGCTAACAGACTAGACAGGTAGTTTAGATAGATAGGATGGTAGAAAGGAGATAGGTAGAGAACATAGTGTTTGCACACCAAAGCTGCCCACTACGAGCAGATAGCAACACTAGAACGAGACATTGACGTAGTGAAACTAGTTGACGTAGATTTGTTAGTACTGCTTAGCGACGTAGTGACAACAAGTAGAGAACGACATAAACATTACAGATGTACGGACGTGTTTGGTAACCACATGATGTAACATCAACAAATAAACGAATATAAAGCCTAAAAGATAGAGTTTGTATCTTTATATTTGTGCTGTACCATCAGGCACCAACAACAACAATAAAAGACAATCTTCGTAGAATGTACCATCAAACTACAAATAATATGCCCCTAATTCATAACTACAAAAAATGGAACCCTACTACACTATCTCAAACCAAGAACTGCTTGCACATTGTCAACATGAGAAAATGAGCACCATCATCCAAAAGAGACGCTGGAGATGGATCGGACGTGTGATACGCATGGAGCATAACTGTCACGAAAACTGCACGGAGATGTACACCAGTAGGTAAACAAAAAACGTAGAAGACCAAAGACGACCTGAAAAAGAACAATAGAACAAGAACTCAAAGAAACGAATCACAACTGGAACACAATACAAGGACGGCTAATAATAGTGAAGAATGGTATGATATGTGTTGCTGCCCTAAGTGCCAGGTGCGGCACAGATTAAAGAGAGAGCGAGACATTTAAAAGTTTCCGAAAACTACCTAATGTCTTTGAAACAAACGATAAACAAATCTAAAAGTGTTTATGATCATTGACAGAAGAGATAATATGTTAAACAAATATCAACTATGTGCGAACATGTTATCTAGCAATCTCACTATCAAAATATTAAAATATATATATATGGCCTTTTCATATTTACAGACGGTCATTTGTGGGCAAATGTTTTCGGGGACAACTTCTGAGTTACCCTGGACATGCTGGAGTGCAGGTAACGAGCGTGCAGACTTTCTTGCAAACAATGCCCGACTCAAACGGGCAGAGTATGGACAGAGCCGATATCATCAATGCGGTACGCTCTCAATTATGTGACATGGACACGTCTCAGACACTGGAACGAATTGAGAATTTGGCGTTAAGTGTGGACATGCCAGACAGTGTCGTCTTCGTGGTAGAGAGAAGATATAGTAATCAACTTTTCATGGGTACGGTGAGCAAATGGACTTTAGGATGGCTGCTGCAGCGGAGGACAGAGCATGCATGGGAATGCCCAATGTGCCGTGACGTCGATCGCATAACATGACATAACATAACTTCTGAGTTGTCTCTTGTCTCTCTTGTCTTTCAGTTCATCACTAAGTCTCTTTTCAAACGAGTCTGCACCTTTGCGTAATGTTGTTTTCCACATAGCTCGGTCATCAGCTAGTTTTTCCAATTTGCTGGGACCGATAGAAAAGTTTTTCATTGAGGTCTTGCATACATCCTTATATCTGAGCAGTGGTCTGCCTTTGTGTCTCTTCCTTTCCGAAAGTTGAATCGTACCAAATCTTGACTGTTATTTAAACACACAGAATATAATATTTGCTGACTTATTAAAATACCACATGCTGTTTATTGTTGTAACTATATATATAAGCAATATTGTGAAAAGATACAGTTAAAATATATTAACTGATTGATCGACTGTTGTTTGAATGATCGATCGATTGATTGATTGATTGCTTGAATGATTGATATATTCATTTATTAATTGAATGATTGATTGAAAAATAGATAGATCGATTGATTGATTGAGTGACTGGCTGACTGATATATTCATTTATTCATTGATCGATCGATTGATTGATTGATTGATGAGATATATTCATTTATTCATTGATTGATTGATTGAAAAATCGATCGATCGATTGATTGATTGATTGAGTAACTGGCTGACATATATATTCATTTATTCATTGATCGATTGATGGATTTATTTATTTATTTATTGATTGATTGGCTGATTGATATATTCCTTCATTGATTGATTGATTTATTTATTTGATTGATTGAATGAATGAATGAATGATTGATTGATTGATTTATTGATTGATTGATTGATTGATTGATTGATTGATTGATTGATTTGTTCCTTGATTTATTGATTATATGTCATCTGCTCATCGAACGTTGGTAGAAATCGATTTCAAACATTTCCTGATGTATTCGTCTAATATCAGGATCTGAATGATGAAAGAATATCACATTTACACATCAAATTGTTGATGTATATTATGTAACTATTATGATTCCTTGTATTGTGGCTGTGTTTTGTCGATGTCGATACTTTAAAAGTTCCAAATGGCAGGCTGCTATATGAATGGATGTCGTATACTGAGGTTTCTAGCCTCCAGAGGCATACGTGGATCTACTGTCCTTGGCAAGCGAGTGTTCGCAATATACAGACAGAGAGGACAAGCTTGTGTCAACAACATTGATCGTCATGCGGTTGAAGATGTATAAGTGGAACGTTCCTTAAAACTTCCTGTATAATGAGGACACTAAAAGTAATGTTAAATCTATGCAGTGATTTAATTAGTTTGGAATTGTACGTTGTACAAGTAGAACTGTATTTCTATGGAAAAGAAATGAGTGTGTTTAACCAGCGAGCCAGAACGCGTGCCCAGCGTGTTCGTAGCGCGTTGGACTACGGTGACTAGTCCTCTGTAAGTGCGGGTTCAACTCCGCGGAATGGCAGAAAAGCTACAGGTTCCCCAGATTTACAGTGTTCGTGGCACCGAGTCAAAGGGTTACGATGTCCATGACACCAGCCGAAGAGCTTTCAGCTCAAGTGCTTCTGGATCGGAAAAAAAACCACACAAAAAGACCAGCGAGCGACCGGAACAATCAATATCCATACTTTCGACATCTGCTTGGGGTAGTGGGAACTGAGCATTTATGTCAGGAGTGCTGTATCATCGGTTCAGCGACCAATAACTAATTCCGAAAATGTTTTAGAGATAAATTATTTATTGCACGTAGCAAATGTGGGCATTGATAAAAACAAACATTTATTGCGCTATAGTGTACTCTCTCAGAGCACCAACTTTGTATGTGTTTATTATATTAAAAGAATATTTATGAAAACGTTGCAACTGCAAAATATTCAATACATCTCTAGACTTTTCAATGGATAATTGTGTAATCTAATGAACACCCGAATGTGGTATCCATCATGTAACCTGGGGTATTCAAAATGAAGAATTTTTACGGATGATTAGGTCGTTGTAATTTTAGTATCGGTGGTACGTGTTATTTCTTCTATATATATATATATATATATATATATATCACTAGTGGTTACGTTATAAAATAAAATATCAAATTAAACATCAAACCCAATATCCCAGACAATTAACATCAAACACAACTATCCTTGAACAATATGAAATCAAACACAAGTTATCCCAGCACAATAAAACATCAAACATAAGCTATCACAGTAAAACATCAAACATAAGCTATCCCATCACAGCAAAACATCAAACATAAGCTATCCCATCACAGTAAAACATCAAACACAATATCATCAAGTAAAACATCAAACACAAGCTATCCATCACATAAAACATCAAACACAAGCTATCCCATCACAGTAAAACATCAAACACAAGCTATCCCATCACAGTAAAACATCAAACATAAGCTATCCCATCACAGTAAAACATCAAACACAAGCTATCCCATCACAGTAAAACATCAAACACAAGCTATCCCATCACAATAAAACTTCAAACACAAGCTATCCCATCACAGTAAAACATCAAACACAAGCTATCCATCACAGAAAACATCAAACATAAGCTATCCCATCACAGAAAACATCAAACACAAGCTATCCCATCACATAAAACTTCAAACACAAGTTCCATCACAGCAAACATCAAACACAAGCTATCCCATCACAGAAAAACATCAAACACAAGCTATCCCATCACAGCAAAACATCAAACACAAGCTATCCAATCACAGTAAAACATCAAACACAAGCTATCCCATCACAGCAAAACATCAAACACAAGCTATCCCATCACAGCAAAACATCAAGACATAAGCTATCCATCACAGTAAAACATCAAACTACAAGCTATCCATCACAGAAAACATCAAACACAAGCTATCCCATCCCAGTAAAACATCAAACACAAGCTATCCCATCACAGTAAAACATCAAACACAAGCTATCCAATCACAGTAAAACTTCAAACACAAGCTATCCCATCACAGTAAAACATCAAACACAAGCTATCCCATCACAGCAAAACATCAAACATAAGCTATCCCATCACAGAAAAACATCAAACACAAGCTATCCATCACAATAAACTCAAGACACAAGTTTCCCAACACAGAACATCAAACATAAGCTATCCCATCACAGCAAAACATCAAACATAAGCTATCCCATCACAGAAAAACATCAAACACAAGCTATCCCATCACAGTAAAACTTCAAACACAAGCTATCCCATCACAGTAAAACATCAAACACAAGCTATCCCATCACAGTAAAACATCAAACATAAGCTATCCCATCACAGTAAAACATCAAACACAAGCTATCCCATCACAATAAAACTTCAAACACAAGTTATCCATCACAAAACATCAAACACAAGCTATCCCATCACAGCAAACATCAAACATAAGCTATCCATCACAAAAACATCAAACACAAGCTATCCCATCACAATAAACTTCAAACACAGTTATCCCAACAATCAAACACAAGTTACCGCATCATAAACAAACATCAAACACAAGTTACCGCATCATAAACAAACAACAAACACAAGTTACCGAATCATAAACAAACAACAGTAACACACAAGTCTTTAATAACGTCAACATTTACACGACGTTAAATTCTGTCTCAGTTTACTGATAAATACGCTCTTGTATCAATGATATTTTCCAATAATACAAATTTTAAAATATTTGAATTATTCAAGTTTACGACGACAGAATATTTGTGATATTGAGACCAAGTGGTATACCACTTAAAAACGACATCCCCAGCGAGATGGTGCTGCTTCATTCTCTGAAGAAAAGGATCGAAGCTGCAACAACTAACTCATTGCAGAGAGAAGAGTCTAATAGAAAGATGTCACGTGTTGAAACAGCAATGATACAAACTCACAAATAGATCTGGGATATTGCCAAGACTGTTTACATGTAAAGTCTTAGTTTTAATTACAACACTACAACATTTTGTAATTAACAGCAGAAACATTGAACTTTGTACTGTGATCCAGACAGAAACCATCTTGAACAGTTTTGTTAATTAAATATATGTTCGACTGCTGATATATATAGTAATTGCTGATGTAAGCAGTGTTGTTATACTAATATCTTAGATTGACATATGTATACTTACTTACTTATTCTTTTCCGCTCCTTGTGAAGCATAGGGCATCAACAGTTGTTCCCCGCTTTTAAGGTCTCTGGTTGTTTTCTTTATGATCTTCCAGGATAGTCGAGCACCAATCATTTTCTCAAGAAAACTTCGTCTCCAGGTCTGTTTATGACGCATTCCTTTCCGTTTTCTTTGCGGGTTCCACTCAAGTGCTTATTTAGTGAAACTCGACTGTGTCTTCCGTAGAGTATGTCCGACCATTGCCGTTTTCTCCTCTTAACCTGGGTCATTATGTATTCCTGTCCGGTTCCTATCCACAGGTCTGTGCTTGCAACTCTGCCATATCATCAAGACATCCGTTGACAAATTTCTGAATATTGTAAGCATATCTTACTTTTAGCAAAATATTTGTTGGATGGTCTTTCCTTCGCTACATAGACCTCTTTCTGAAAACGAGATGGGTTGAACACTTCTTCTTTGCGTTCGTTCTTTACAACCAATTTTAATCACTCTTTGTGATATGTTTGATCTTTGCCAAGAACGTGTATACGTTGCACATTGGTTTGGTAGGCCCCTAAACCATAGACTTCTACACGTTTAGGACATGTGCATCCGATTTCAACCAAACCTCCTTAGTCGCCTCTTACGACATGCGTGGCAGGTAACAGTGGTTCTATTCTTTACACCCCAAATTTGGGCCCCAGTAACCACTCGGAGGGTTGAACACTAATACACCAACTATGAAAGAAATTACCAGAGACTGATCTAGATAAAAACAGACTTAAAACACGTCTGAGATCTGGAGAAATAAAACTAAAACACCTCTGAAGTCGTAGACGGCCTGTCTGTATGGCGAGGGACATTGATAATAAGGAAAGCAGGCTTTCACGCAAAAATCAGTTCGATGAGCCAGTACCAAGCGCCCTAACTACGCCTCAATTCGTAGCTGGCGAACGCAAGAAGAAGAAAATGAAGAAACTAAAACTGGGGGGCTGATATAAAACATGTCAGGAGAAAGAAGCAGCTCTTTAGTACAGTATCCCGCTAAAGACAGTATTTATATTGTATCTCGAAAGTAACAAAATAGCATCACCTCTATAAGTTTCACATCAACTTATGTTATTTATTTTTTCAAAATATATACTACTACTAGGGTTTGTCACTTTTAAGTGACTTTTTCAGTAAGACGTTGTACAGGAATTTGATTCTTGCCTTCCTGTTTAGCTTACTTTCACAATTTGTTATTCTCTCCCTGTCTGGTGTTTTCAGCTCAGTTATCAGTTATATGAGGACTACCATCATAACACTCCGGACATGTCCATATGTGCTCCGATCTCCGTCTCAGCAAATCCAGCAGCGTCCAGCGACTCAACACGCCAATTCGATGTTGATTAATCAATCTCTTCGCATATTTAGTATGTCGTTATTTTCGTTCTGCACCAATATTGACACATATCTCTCTCAATCTGATCAGCGATTGGAATTCACAGCCCTGAAACTCCTCTGTTCGGAATGACTCTCTCAATGCGTGAAGAATGTCATTTATCTAGTGTTTTATTTAGCAGAATGTTTTTGAAATAATTGAACAGATGATTTAGTTGAAACCATTTCTAAATTGAATGTCTTCTGCTGAAATGAAAACACAGTACTTTATATCTTGTGACATATTCGTCCGTTTTGCTAAACTGTTCTTTGATAATCTATTAAAGGTTCCTATCCTGATTTTATTGATATCTTCTTCCTGTCAACATACCAACTTTTCCCATCTCAGCATGATTTTCAAGAAAGTATCATGTTGATTTATTTGTTCAAAATATTTTACTTATCTCTATTTTTTCTGTATAAAATACTACTTATTCTTCAATAAAATCTCATCTTAAAAAATACAATTGTATCATCTAGCTTCTCTAATGTTCAATTGCGTTGCACAAATAAGTCTTTCACAAAAGATTTCCATTGTTGTCGTTCTGCCTTCTTTCTAAAGAACTCCTGTTGTTCGTTTGCTTGGTAAAGGCCTTGTTGGTGGAAACGTTGCTGTATTTTGTCATTGTTTTTGTAAATTGTAAAACTACAGTACTTTGTGATTAATTGTTTTGCCAATCAAATAGTTTTACTGTAGTCTCATCTATTTTGAATACCTTCTTTCTATAAATTGTTTCCCACGTCAGGCCACAAACTGTCAACTTTCTAACGTTTGTCTCCATGTTTGTTTAAGATATTCAAGTTTACTTTGTGCATCTACTGTCCAACGGAAAGCTGTTCTAGCTAATGTCCCTAATGATGTATGGCATACATACCCAATTTACTTTGCTCTACTGTCAACGGAAGCTGTTCTAGCTAATGTCCCTAATGATGTATGGCATACATACCCAATTTACTTTGTGCATCTACTGTCCAACGGAAAACTGTTCTAGCTAATGTCCCTAATGATGTATGGTATACATCCAATTTACTTTCATCTTCATCATCAGGAAACTGTTCTGCTAATGTCCTAATGATGTATGGTATACATACCCAATTTACTTTCATCTTCATCATCGGAAAGCTGTTCTAGCTAATGTCCCTAATGATGTATGGCATATATTCCCAATTTACTTTCATCTTCATCTTTTAATGATGGTCTCATATGATGGGCAATGTGTTTCCTTTTTAAAAATCTTAATTTGCTAAGACATACTGATATTTAGTTTACATATATATTTTTGTTTATAACTTTTCCAGATAATAAAATGTCCTTCTGTCGAATTTAATTTTAAGTCATATTATTAAGAATAGAAAGCCCTGTCATATAATGCACGTGATGATGTTGGAAATTGCGTTTCTACTTTCACTTTTGCTGACTCAGTGAAATAAAACTACACACTTTGTAGCAGAATTATTTTTTTTGTGACATCGATGTTAATAAGTATTCAACACGTGACACTGGTTTAAGAGTATATATAGTAACCATTCTGAGTTGACAGAATCTGTTACCGTCAAAAGTAAATAGTCTCTGACGCTTTAATCACAATCATCATGAAAGACTTGATAGTTCTGGTGTTCGCTGTAACAGTGTGTGTGTTATGTGTGGATGCAAGAAAGAACTGGGCTCTTCTCATTGCTGGATCTGCCGGGTATAACAACTACAGACATCAAGCTGATGTTTGCCATGCCTATCAGATCATACACAAAGCAGGGATCCCTGACGAACAGATTGTGGTAATGATGTATGATGATATTGCTGATAACGAAGACAATCCCTACAAAGGTAACATTATCAACAAACCTGATGGTCCAAATGTGTATCCTGGAGTTCTCAAAGACTACACAGGAAAGGACGTTAATGTAGAAACTTTTCTGGCTGTGCTTCAGGGTGATTCGGTAAGAAGCATATCCTTTTGTGAAATGATTGAATTATTTTGTTTGTGTGTTCTCATATTCCTAATTAAGACAATCAATGTTTATGTTTATTTCTCTCTGTGAAAATTGTCAAATGTTCGGTAATATACATTCATTTTCTTTTGTTCCACTTATAACTAAAAAGATTGTCCTGAGCAGAACTTTGTCAGTTTAACAGTTCTTTGGAATGTATCTTTCATATATGCAGCTGCTATGCTCAAATCATCAGTTATATTATGTATTCATCTTCTCCGTTGTCTTACTCTTCTCCTCTTTGTCCGGACGATTCCTTTCATAAAGGTCTTATCCAACACTTCGTGTCTTTTTATATGTCCAAAATACCTCATTTGTTTGTTTTCCATTACCTATCACCCTATTCCTGTTTCCTATACCTTTAACGTAATGAAAGAAATATTTGTATGCTTTGTTCTTCTCTAGTTTTAATAAATTCTGCTGAAGCAATCCCGTCCTGGTGATTTTCTTTGTCTTCAAGGTTTGCAATTACCTATTCAGTTTAATCTAGAAATGGTTCTGGTTCTGTCTCTGTTATTATTCCTGTGTTTACTCTATTGTCTTTTCATCTCTGTTCATATACATTTCGCTGCAATACTCTTTCCGTCTGTTAATAATTTCTTCTTGCTCTAGTATGGTTCTTCGCATTCTGTCTTTTATTGCGTTTAACTTTGGTTTAAACGTCATCATAATTGGGTTTTTTTTTTCAATCTAACATTTCCTGCTTTGTCCCTTTCTTCTGATGTTCTTCTAACCTTGCACAACGCTAATGTAGGTATTTTTTAAATCTCCTCCAAAGTTCTTTTTTATTTATTTTTCTATATATTTGTAGACTACTCTATTTCGTATCCTTTATTGTTCCCTATGTCTTTTGCTCCCTTCTCTGTTCTATTAGCTCTAATGTATCGTTTGCTATCAATTCATTCTTTCTGTCCTTTCTTCGTGACACCACATGTTTGACTGAAGGCTATTTTTTTTCGATCCAGAAGCACTTGAGCTGAAAGCTCTTCAGCTCGGTGTCATGGACATGTAACCCTTCGGTTCGGTGCCACGAACACCGTAAATCTGGGAAACCTGTGGCTTTTCTGCCAGTCCGCGAAGTTGAACCCGCACTCACAGAGGATTTGTCACCCGTAGTCCAACGCGCTACGAACACGCTGGGCAGACGGGCGACTGAAGGCTATAGGATATCTCTAGTATGCGTCGCTAACTCATCCGGTGTGATTTCTTCCTGGACTGTTTTCAGTATTGCAAATCTGTTCTTTACTTCTATTCCATAATCTTCTGGTAATTTTAAAAGAAAAAAGTATGCTGGTTTAAGTTAGTTTTTTTCCTTACTTTCTGAGTTTAAATTTGACATTACCATTGGAAACTCTCAATGACTTCCACAGTCTGCACTAGGTAGGATATTTTCCTTACTTTCTGAGTTTAAATTTGACATTACCATTGCAAACTCTCAATGACTTCCACAGTCTGCACTAGGTAGGATATTTTTTGGCTGTTGTTATTTTTGTTCTCCATCGTTGTAGTATTAATTAAAAATCTGTTTATCTCATTTCTCATTTCCACTTTCTCTGCCGTGTTTTTCTATCTGATTTTCTTCTCTTGCTCTAGTTTTGCCAACTTTAGCATTAAAGTCTCCAAATATTATTAAGATGTCACTTGTGATGTTATATCTACTGAAACTTGGAGAACAAAATTCATTTATTACTTCCCCTTCTGTCTTTTTTGCTGTGCTTATATTTCTACAAGTGTGATGTTCCGTGATTTTTCTTCCAGTCTTACACTAATAATTCTTTTGTTTATAGGACTGTACGTCAAGAGTGTATAAGATCTTTGTTTTTGCAAGTATATGGCTACTCTGCTATTTTCTTCTTTATTTCCTCTATAGCACCATTCCTCAATTTTGTGTTAAAACAAATTTGTCAACATCATCCATACACAGAAATTCTCAATATGTCTTTGATATTTATTCTTTCTACCTCCTTCATAACTATATGATGTTTCCCCATTCATTGTTCTTCCTATTCCCTTTTCCATTTTCAATATTTAACCTACTTTTCTCTAAATGGCTCCCGTTCTTTCAAAGACATGCTAACTTAAATAGTACATTATTTGTGATTATTTTTCTGAACAATGAATGTAACGCATCGTTTTAGTTTTGAAATACTGGACATTATAAACGTTATTTCTTTTCGAAAAATTAACTTTTAATTTTAATGACTAACAAATAGATAATTATTAATTAATCATTTGTAACTTCAGGAAAAAGTTCGTAATCTTCTTGGACGCGATGGCAAGGTGATCGACTCAGGTCCAGACGATCATGTTTTTGTTTATTATGCTGACCACGGATCACCTGGATTTCTTTTAATGCCTCAAGAACCTTATCTCAAAGCTAGAGTCTTGAACAAAGCCTTAAAGAAAATGCACACACAGAAAAAGTTTGCAAAACTGGTTTTCTACGTGGAGGCCTGCGATTCTGGTTCCATCTTCTACAATCTGCTTCCAAATGACATCAACGTTTACGCCACAACTGCTGCCAATCGGAACGAACCCAGCATGGGATGTTATTATGATGAAATACGGGGAACTGATCTAGGTGATGTTTACAGGTACGTCTATGGTATTCTTAAGGTTATCTTAAACGAGATACAACGCTTGCAGAAAACGTATACACCATGCCGTAAGTCACATAACATGGTGCAACGACCCCTCCCAGTGAGGAATGGGATAACAGATTCTACGGTCGCCAATCTGCCTTGTAGATTTAGCCAAGCAGTAAGAATGTCAGACCTACCACCACGAGGGTGGCCAAAACTTACTGCGGGAAGAGGTCGGCACAAACAGGGAAGCAGACACCATAGGAATTATATCCTACAGAACTACCCCAGTATGCAGACTTGAGAAGAAAGAGGTAGCCCACTTACACCAGCGCCCAAGACAAAGTGTATGACGTGGCTGATAATTGAGACAGACGGCTGCCTTTATTAGAGAATCCGAAATCCCAATCTAGTGAGAACGCAGAAGACAAACTGTATGACGTGGCTGATAATCTGAGACAGACGGCTGCCTTTATTAGAGAATCCGAAATATCAATCTAGTGAGAACGAAGAAGAAACAAGACACTATCAACGTCAGATATCGTTAGTTCTTTGATATACCATCCATGAAACTTAATTAGGAATACAAACTGCTTTAACCCTTTCACTCTAATAATTTTATATTTTACCTCTGACACATTTATGTTGCAATGTATTACATTTATGTTGCATTTATGTTGCTTGTGAGCGTCTGTAACCAGCTGTGTGGCCTGATACAAACCAAACGTACTGGCTCAACCACACGGTAGACAAGTTTCGAAGCTAATTCGTTTCCGTGATTTTTACAAAAGGTAAAAATAGACCTCACAGTTCAGAAAGCAATGGCAAACTACTGAACGTATAAGTGGTGCCTAGAAAATCAACGACACGTTTACTGTGGTTGATGGCTACGTCATGTAAAGGATATGCCACGATTTTCATTTTCATACTGAATTAGTCAGTATATTGACTTTATGGACACATTTTCAAAACTATTGTGAGTCGGTAAATCGGATCAGAAGGACGAAAGGATTAAGTTATATAATAATGTAAAATGGTATCCATGCTTCTCTCGCCTACCTCTTCTGTTCTTATTTATATCTACGTAGCCTCACATGTAGCCTCACATGACACTATCATCCCTATTCATCGTCAGAATACGGCTCAAACTCTAGGGTGTCACTCTTGATACTACTCTCCCCTCTGTTCTAGCCATACGACATTGGATTCTGTATGTGTTCGTTCCCGGGACACACAGGATGAATATTAGCCAAGTAGGGCTCCTGTCGCTCTTGGTGAACGGTGGTTGAGTAATCCCGACAGTTGAGTCACTTGAACCTGATCTAGTGAGTGTCATGTACAATCACATTTTCAAAAATTCAAACTTATCTTCTGCACGTCTGGTACAATATATGTGGGACACTTACAGTGTGATACTGTTGACCACTAGTTCCCCCGAACATTGGATTATATACTCGCTCTTGGGATCCATATTAGACGAATAGGGCTCATGTTTTATGGGGTGTACATGTCTAAACATTAGTATGGAATGTCAGAAATTAACGCTATTGTCTCACGTTTCTTCCACCCACCTCTCCTGCCTTTCCAACGTGTGGTCTTTGTTCCCACCTGTATACACAATATCTTACGTAACCTGCCACTGACTCATTCCGATTGACCAGCCAACCGGAAACTTAATAGTCTAACTATTTCCTGTTTCCCTTCTATCATTCATGATATACCGACCAAGAGACTACAAGTACTTTTGGAGCAGGTTTGTATGCCAATATTTTTTGCTTTACATCATTAATTAGTATTATGTTTTAGTTAATTAAGTTTTGTTTACATATATGTTCTTGATAAAGGTCTAGTACCGAAACGTTGAGTGTTGTTTATTTTCATATTTTATAATTAATTTTTCACTACTTATATGATACTGCCAATACCTGTCTTTGTTCAATCGCCTATTTGTTTTTTATTACCGCAGCCACCCCAATGATTTTCTCCAGATCTGATCTGATCTGATTTGATCTGATCTGATCCGGTCTGACCACCTCAGATTTGTTGATTTTCCTATATCGCATTACGAACACATTGGGCAGGCGGACTTTAAATTTGTTAAGAGAAGTTATAGTTTGATTAACCGAATATCGGGTTCAAGAAAACTATTATATTACATATAGAAACTTCGTATTCTCAAGTTGTTTATTATTCACAGTGTTGTATGGATGGAGGATACTGAAGCCAATGACATTCACACCGAGACCTTGGAAGAACAGTACAAAACTGTCAAGAAAGGAACAAATGAAAGCCATGTACAACAATATGGCGATCTCTCCTTCACTTCTCTCACTCTGGACAAGTTTCTTGGAGAAAATGAACAGGTGAAAATGTAAACACGTAAAATTATTTTTATTACATTTTCTATTCGGAAAGAAAATATGTAAAAATTTGAGTGGATGACTTGTATCTGTCGGGTTTGTGGATGACTCGTATCCTTAGTGCTAGAGGTATTTTTGAGTTGATGACTCTGGTATCTCTTAGTGCTAGTGAATAGATAGTGTCCTCTTCGTTGCTGTTTCTATAACATAAAGGTTTTTTACAGGATGTGATTGGTAGTCTCAAGCCAAACCCACAGATAGATGGCATTTGACTTACACAGAGTGTTAATTTAGACAACAATAAGTCAATAATATCACAAAACTTAAAGGTCGTCAACTTTAACCAGATGGTAAACCTAGTCTCAGGACGTACAAATACATTTATATAATAATGTTATTTTCAAATTCTATATCTTTACACATTTTTTTTTACAATATTAACAGGTTAACGGTAATCAGAAAGATTCACGTTGAGAATTCTAGATCACTGCTAATTCATCAAAATCAAATGATGTCCAACTCCAAAAGTCGGGGTTTTGGTGGTGTTTATTCAACTTAAATATAAAGCAAAATCGAAGCTGCAACAGCTAATTACCATTATAGAAAATAGAACAGTTGGTTGGCTAATGTTCGAATTATATATAATATCACAAATGTTTGGTTTGCCAATGTTTCTGGTAAATCTTAGTTTAATTACAACTATTATATTTCATTATTTATGTTCTGAAAAATACTTGTTCAGAGACAATTTTTTCAGAAAGAGACAACTGAATTAGTTTTGTTATGATTATGTTTGCTTACTTGCATTTATATCAATTGTATATTTATGAACAGTTTGGTTTCGCTAATGTCTCTGAATTATATATATATTGTATTTTCTACGTATCTGTATCTTTATATTTGTATATATATTTTTAAAAAACCTGTGAGGTCATGTATTTTTCCTCTGGAAACATATTATTTAACGGCACAATTATATTCTGATTCTTGTTTAGATATATAAAGTTATCTTTATCTACCTACTTCTTCTCCTTTGCGTTCTTGCTTTGCAACCAATTTTAATCACTTTATGATATGTTTGATCTTTGCCAAGAACGTGTATACGTTGCACATTGGTTTGGTAGGCCCCTAAACGCATTGACTTCTACATGTTTAGGACACACGCATCTGATTTCAGCCAAACCTCCTTAGTCGCCTCTTACGATATTCGTGGCAGGTAACAGTGGTTCTATTCTTTGGGTCCCGGTAACCACTTGGGTGATATCTACCTACTGTACTGATCTCTTACCAGTTTGTAATAAATATAAATAGTCTTATACCTACCTATTTATCTTACGTTTATTATGGCTATCTAATTGTATCTAATCTAATCTTCAGCGATTTACCAGAAGACACAGTCTACGACCTAACAATGAAGAACCACAACGACATTCAGGACTGGGATTGCTATGAGACAGCTGTGGACACTCTCCTGGCCTTCTGTCCCGGACTTGACATTACTACCAACGACTTTGCACTCAGGAAGTTTTACGCTCTCGTCAACATATGTAACAACAACCCTATAGATAAAGTCATCCGTGCGTGGAGGCAGCTTCTGTTGTCAACGATATATGCCATATATAAACAGAAAGTTAACATCTCATTATGTACTGAAATTTTCCAAACTAACAAATCATAACGTGTTATCTCATTTAGAATAACTAAGACACACCTTCCTCTGTTACTGAAATATTTTATGTAAATGAACTAATGACACAAGAAACATTCGTTTTACAAAATAAGATATTCATTACTAACTTTGAACAAAACTTGAACACATAAAAAGCAACAATACTTGAGAACATAAGTATGAGATCTGTAACGTGTAATATTGTATGCATTTTGTACATTTCAGAATACAAAAATAAATAAAAATTATCACAACACTTAAATGTTGTCTGTATATGTATGTGTAACTTTTGTGTGTGTGTTAAAGCACATTGTGTATAATATATTTATGATTGCATGATCTGATGTGTGTGTCAAAAAATATATGTATGCATAAAAGAAGAAGACACATAAAGTCTATGTTTCCCAATTTTTCTTGATGTCTTCAAGTCTAAACTGGTCTTTTCTTGACACTTCCATAACTCTGCGTAGACTAGTTTTATCTCCCGTCGTGACTAATTTTATTTAATATCTCCTATTCTCCACTAGTATTGAATAGTATTAACCAACAACATTGTCATGGATTAACGATCAAAAACCCAGACTAATGCTTGTTCACTCGGCCAACATAAGACTGTAGAGAAGATCCACGATCAACAACGCCAGAACGTACGAAACATAATGATGATGATGATGTCAATGATGATTATTAAAATGAGCAGGAACCGATTTCTACAGCAAGAAATTAGTTTAGTAAAAAAAGAAAATAGGAGAATAAATTAGGAAGGCAAGAAAGCAATTCTTAGCAGAATAGCTCACCAGATCGTCTTTGACTATGGGTATAAACAACATGCAAGAACTATAAACAGTTGTGTTACGCCACAGGCAAATATTCAGTTTTCATCAAGACTATCATCATCACATCATTGTCATCATCATCAATCATTGTATCCTCATCATCCTCAAACTCTTTCTCTTACTAAACTAATTTCTTGTAGAAATCGGTTCCTGCTCATTCTAAAACCTTTACTAATGTATATCTATCTTTTATTTTCCTTATGATAGTACGGACATTACGTTGTTGGATGTTTTCTCTGACGACTTTGTTTTTTAATTTTTTTCAAGTCATCAAACGTTTTTTACGGTATCCATTGTCAAGTGAACACAGTGCAAGGTCTTTATTGCATTCCAGCATTCTCATCAATTCGTTAGCACGAATGATACATTGGAGCTGAGCAGGTCGAGTTGTATATGTTTACTAATTGTTTTTGATCTTCAAAATATGTGTACTTTGTTAATGGGATTTAAGACCAAAGCAATATTGGTGGAAATGGGTTTGATGTATCTCCAGTTTGTGTTATTGTACCGCTCAAACATGTGAAGCTAGTGGTCCTCTGTAGTCATTATCCATTAAGTCTGATATGGTTTTACCGAAATGGTAAGAATGGGTCACGATAGCATGGTCAACATTTTCAATGTTATCATTATTTTTGGTTAGGGATTATAGAGATTGAAATAACATCAAGGTTGAACTCGAAAGTAAACAGCTGATGGCAGATAATGCAAGTGATGTGTTGTTGTTTACACTTATGGATCTGTTTATCGTGGTGAGAGGTCAGGCTGAGGTTTTCTGGCTATCAAGCATGCTAGGTGCGCTGCAGAGATAAGCCAGAGCCAATTATAAACTTATGGGCCTTCGGACTCAGGTAAGAATTATGGGAAATCAGACCACAACTACACCACGTGACCTCGCATTCCAGTATTGATGTATATAGACAAATTCATTTTAAAATCAATACAAAATGCTAAATCGAAGTTATATTATGCAACAAGTTAAGTTTAACAATAAGGAATATCAATATTATGAATATTTGTCACCAATAAATAACTATAGACTCACAGAATTGAGCAAAATTGCAAAAAAGCTTGCAGTGTTCTATCAAACATATATATTTTGAAGTGAGTAAATTTTCTAGTGAGTTTGGCGAAGTGCAATGATGATGGTTCTATCAAATTAATCAATCAATCAATCAATCAATAACTGATCTAAGAACTTTGATTTTATTGCTATAACTGCTTTCGTTTCTTAAAAATTTAAGCTGAACATCATAATATTAACAAAATACATATTACACAAAAGTTATCATAGAACACAGACCTGTCTTGTATATGCTCTAATAATTTCTAATAAATAGAAATACCTATATAACACTTTCGAAAGACAAATGAAGATGTTTGTATGCACAATAGATTTCCTGCGATTATTTGGTATAGACCAATTGTAGGTAAAATCGGGATCTGTGACTTAGAGGTTAGGTGTTCGTCTTGAGTTTCGACGGTACTCGTGGGGCGGTCTGGATATTTTTCCAGAGATTCATGATCTCAGTGTAGGTGAGATCGAGTTTCTAGTCCTATCGGAGACGGACGATAAAATATAGTTCCCGTGATCAAGTTGAAAAATTAAGAACCCTTGGCAGTTCAAAATCGAGAAGAGCAGACTGGAAAGCCACGGCCCGGGCAAAATTTATTAGAAAGATTATCCAATAAATTCCTACAAAATATTTCCCATCTTCTAAATTACATGGAGAACCCTCGCCGGTGCCACTGAGTTTGTGCACTGCCGCTCAGATCTTCTTGTCTAAGAAAGAGACTAAGGCACATATGGTTACTCACCGAAGTGCAATGATGATGGAAATATATCAATCAATCAAAACCCCTGGAAAATCAAAGAGAAGAGAGATGGCCATAATGGTAATGCTGTTCGTATATGACTCCGTTTTGAAAACACGCACACACAAAGTCGAACTTCAGGCCGTTCTGTACAAGTTTGTGATGTCCTCGAAGATTTTGTTTTTGTGGCAAAACTATCATTCTACTAGAACACGACGGATAGCCTCTATATTGGCGATGAGCTGAGGAAGGTAAACCGAATTATTTATTACGGTTTTACCATCAATGACGATGTCGTATTCTATATAGAGCTTCACAAGAAATGTACAGACACTTGTGAGAAGCATTGTACCTTTTTATCACAAAATGGTAGAACCTTCACATCATCATCATCAAGGTGCGTAAACTTTATAGGACGTTGCTCTCTTTGCAGCACATCTGAAATTCACTCTGTCTCTTGCCACTTCACCCACTTCATCGATGGTCATGTTCATGGTTTCTTTAATATCTTGTAGCCATCTTCTTCTTGGTCTGCCTCTGCGTCCTGGGACCCTGCCCTCTAGTATTGGTCTTTCCAGGCCATCGTGACGCTTGATGTGACCAAAGTATGTATTTTTCTGTATAGTATGTTGTTTATCAGCCAATTCTCTCTAACATTTAGTTCTTTCAGGACATCAGTGTTCTTTCTTTTTTCTGTCCATGGTATTCGTAGGATCTTTCTGTGCATTTCGTTTCGAAGGACTGGATTTTCGTTCTTGTTTTTGTGTAATAGTCCATGATTCACAACCATAAGTAGCCACTGGAAAATGCATGCTCTCAATATTTTTAATTTTAGTATTTTGCAGGTGCTTTGCCACATGTTCTTCATTATGTTTAACTTCTTGATTGCTATTGCCAATCTTCTTGAGATCTCTTTGGAGCAGTCACCGTTATTGTTAATTATTGAGCCCAGATATTCGTTGCTCTCTACACATTGGAGTTCTTCATTGTTTACTTGGATGTTAGGTGAGCCTTTTGCTTTGTCAGTTGACATGATTTTTGTTTTTTGTGTATTCAAATATAGATGTTGGTCTTCACTATGTTTCTTGATCGTCATGATTAGGTTTTCCAAACCTTTTTGCTGGTGGATAATAATACTGTATCGTCTGCGTATCTAAGCTCTGGTATGCATTTGCCACCTATAGTGAGAGGGTCGTAATTCACATAGTTGGGACATTGAACCTTCACACGTCACCTTATACACAAAGCTGAATCAAGTTTCTTATACGTTGTTTGAGGTATGCGTTCGAGATTTTCTTGATCGACACAGTAACAAATACCCATGTGTTTGAACGTTCTGACGTTTTTCTTATGTGCACTATCCTCTGAAAAAGTGCCTAAAATCGCTGTGATAACTGTGCCGGTTGAAACACGACAGATTTCCGATGAGTGTCCTCTAAGAAGATCTGATTTCTGGCAAGCAAACTGTGGGGCGACAATTTCTTCACTATAATCGCACCTGCCATCAAAAACATTTTTAACATGGTAAATTAATTCACCAAACTTGGTAAAAGCTAATCTAAGACAGGTCCATAGGAAAGCAGTCTTTAAACACTGGTCTTAGACAACATCGTAATAAATGGCAAAGCACTGGGGAAAGTTTTACATATTTGGGTAGTAAAGTGTCAAACAACAGAGACACGATGAAAAAATAAACTCTCGTATTTCTGCTTTAGCAGCTAGTGTCTTCACTAAGTTAATAAATATCTGGCAATCTCAAGACCTTAGTATATGTAAAAAAATTAAATTGTTTAGGTCATGTTTAATTCATGTGCTGACCTACGGTTGTGAAAGTCGGAAATCAACAAACAAAATTGATAAGAAACTGGACAGCTTTGAGAATAAATGTCTCCGAAAATTACTGAAAGTAATATAGGGTGATTTCGTTTCGAACAACACAGTGAGAGATAGAACACAGTAACAACCCGAATCAAATATTATAAGAAACGAAGGTGGAAATATTTAGATCATGTTCTTAGATCAGACGAAAAGTGATTAACTCGATAAGTCCTTATTTGGTCACCAGTTGGGAAAAGAAAACATGGAAGACCTAAGGCCACTCTTTGAAGAACTATCCTACAAGAAAGTAAACTATTGGGATGTAAAATCATACGAGATCTCCAACTGCTAGCAACGAACCGCATCACATGGAGATCTAAAACCTCTGCCCTATGTGCCGCCTTTGGCACGAAAGGAACAAACTAACTAAACTTAAAACTGACGATGCCAGAATAAAGCAGCATGTCGATATAACAGATCATCAAGGTGTGTATCCTTAATAGAACGTTGCTCTCTTTGCAACGCATCTGAAATTCACTCTGTCTCTAGCCAGTTCACCCACTTCATTGATGGTCATATTCATGGTTTCTTTAATATCTTGTAGCCATCTTCTTCTTGGTCTGCCTCTGCCTCCTGGGACCCTGCCCTCTAATATTAATTATAACACATACAAGGAAATAAAACTTGTCCATACACAACAACACTCTCTTTCCCCCGGCAATATATTGTCTCTTCAGATTAACATGGTTTGATTACCTTTAATAGTGTCAATTTTCTTTATGTTGCTATTTGTTTTGTTTAAACTGATACTTCTTACCAATAGCCACGCATTTTCTATAGCGACATGATGCTGTGAATATTCTGTTCAATCATATGATTGATATCTTACAATATGCATTGATTGTATCAGTTGTTGTTTTTTTCATCAATGTTCGGTGAATTATATAGTAGATGATTCTATTAATTGATTTATTACTTAGGTTCCATCTTTACAAAAAAGGTTGGCTGCAATGAATCTTCAACATTTCCTGTCTATTGATACTGTGACACTTATGTTACACTGAATTGTCAATGTCTTAGTGTTTCCAAGTACGTCCTTCTCTTGACAACTTGCACAGAATCGTTTGTTTCTACAGTATTCAGAATGTTATGACGCTTTATGTATCCAAATAATTTTATTTCTATATGTTTCATATCTTTCAACAATTCCCTCATCCTTCATATTTTTATCTATAACTTCTTTATTTCTTTATATGCACATCAAAACGTCAACGTCTTTTATAAATCCACATCCAAATGAAAGTAATTTTGTTTATGTGGGGTAGCAATTTTTTTCAACTTCGTGAGTAGCATAGCAATCTTGCTGCTTTCGAATGTATGTTATATGCTCTTGAAATATCAGTATAATTTTTTAGTCACATACTTAGTTATCTTCTTCTACGTTCTCTTCATCAAATGGTAACTTATTACTAGTCACGAAAAACATGATATTTTGTCTCTAGTTACTGCCCTTGTCACACTTCTCACGTGATACCAACGGTAGAGCATGGGACATATGTTTTATCTCACACAGATAACAGCAACGATCGTCTCTCATTTACTGATATTTATTTATTTTGTAAATATATGGGTTTTTAAACTGTCAGATAATGAAAACTTCTTCTGTTGAAATTAATTTGCATGCTTCTGCTAAGGACATCACAGCTTAAGTCCACTAATACATGTGATTGTTGTTTTCAATGATTTACCTGTTGTCGTGTGTATACTTGACATGCATGAATTACGTATTGATTCACATCTCGTGATAAAAAACGTTTGTAAAATTTTGACCCAAATTATAAAAAGATAAAGTTCATATGATTTTTACAGTATTATCTTGACTTGTGACATCTGTGTTATCTATGAAGACAACATGTGACATGGTGGTTTCTCTAGTATATAACATAACCATCCCGAGTTGACAGTATCTTGCACCGTCAAGAGAAACAAGTGTGAATAGCTCTCTCGTTGTAGACATCATGAAAGTGTTGACAGTTCTCGCATTAGCTGTAACAGCATGTGTTTTATGCGTGGATGCAAGAAAGAACTGGGCTCTGCTCATTGCTGGATCTGCCGGGTATGATAACTACAGACATCAAGCTGATATATGCCACTCCTACCAGATTATGCACAAAGCAGGGATCCCTGACGAACAGATTGTTGTGATGATGTACGATGATATTGCAGAAAACAAAGAAAATCCCTACAAAGGCAATATTATCAACAAACCTGATGGTCCAAATGTGTATCCTGGAGTTCTCAAAGACTACACTGGAAATGATGTTAATGCAAAGACTTTTCTAGCTGTTCTTCAGGGGAATAAGGTCAGAAACACTTCCTCCTCTTAATTTATATAGTTATTTTAACTTCTGTAATCTCGTACACCTGTAACAGACAATCAATGTTTAGGATTATTTACCTCTGTGGAAATTGTGTAATATTCAGTAATATACATTTATTTTCTGTTGCTCTGTTAAAAATCTCACAACAAAGATACATTCATTATCTAAATATTATTTCTACAGATATTGAACATATTTCCTTCGTTCAACTTGATCAGGTCTTCAAGCTCTTTCTACTAATCTCTTTCTTTCTTTCTTTTGTCCTTCTCTGCTTTTTGCCGCTAGGCGTAGTAGGTTTAACTGATGATCGGTTTCCGAGATAATGCACGCTCGGTCGCTTGATATGGTGTGGTATTGTGGAGTTTTAAGATGTCTGTAACTCCATCAACCCATCTTCTTCTTGGTCTGCCCTTTCCTCTTGATGATTCCATTTTCAGGTTGTACGCTCTTGCAACTGGTGTATTCAGGTTCATTCTGACCAAGTGGCCAAACCATTTGAGTCTCTGTTTTTCAATAAATCTAATAGCAGGTGTTGTTCCGACTGTTCTTCTAATTTCCTCATTTCTTATATGGTCTCTTCTTGTTTTATTTACTGCTTTCCTCAGGCATCTCATTTCGCATGTGGTAATTTTCCTTTCTTGTTCTTTTGTCAGTGCCCATGTTTGGCTCTGGTAGCACAGTGTTGGTATAAAGATTGAATTTATAATCTGTCTTTTAGTCACTACTGGAATAGCTGGGTGTTTCAAAATCATCACAATCTCTAATTATCATCTTTCTAGTAATCTTCCTAGTAATCTACTTATCGTCTTTCATAACAGAAACTGTAATCCTAAAACTTCACTGTTTGTCAGATCTAATATTATTTCCTTTGTTTATCTATCTCATTCTCAAACACAACTTTAATCCCGTTTCAGAAATATGTTCAGTATATATCTTATCTTTCTGTTCTCATTGAACTTGTATTCTTTCAATACTCCTATCTGTCTCATCTTGTTCATTTACTGTTTGTTTTTGTCGTACTCTGGAAATAATAAATTTTATTGAAACATAAAATCTGCTTTGCAGTAGTTTCTTCAATATTTGACTTGCTCTGGTCCAAGTAGTTTTGTTATTTCAAAGAATACTAACTTTAATTGATAAATTAGTTGTGATTATTTTTATGACAAATAAATGTAACACATCTTTTTTAGTTTTAAAATACTAAACAATTAAAAAAATTACTTGCTTCCAAATTATTAACTTTTCATAACTAGTAGCCAATAGTTTTCTTTTGAATAGCAAGAAAAGAGATAATTATTTATAAACCATTTCTATCTTCAGGAAGAAGTTCGAAATCTTCTTGGACGCGATGGCAAGGTGATCGATTCAGGCCCAGATGATTATGTTTTCGTTAATTTTGCTGATCACGGAGGACCTGGAATTCTTGGAATGCCTAACCCACCTTATCTTAAAGCCCGGGCTTTGAACGAAGCCTTGAAGAAAATGCACACACAGAAAAAGTTTGCAAAACTGGTTTTCTACGTTGAGGCATGCGATCTGGTTCCATCTTCCATAATCTGCTTCCAAATGACATCAACGTTTACGTCACAACTGCTGCCAACCCAACCGAGTCCAGCTGGGGATGTTATTATGATGAAAAACGTGGCACTGATCTAGGTGATGTTTACAGGTACGTTTATGGTAATCTTAAACAAGGTACTATTAAAAGCTCAAATATCGCTACTTGTGCGCTGAGTTTGTATACTCGCTGAAGTTTAAGTAACTACACAAATTAGTGATTACTTTCTCTAAATTGTATAATAATATAACGCACATTATCTTCTACTAACTTACACTGCGTTCTCACATTTTTTAATATAACAAAGAACTGTTTGCAAGACCACAAACATAAAATATCGTACACAGTTACTTTCTTTTAAATGAGTATTTACATCGGCAGACTAGCTGATAAGCAAGAGTATAACAAAACAGAGATAATGATTATCTCTAAGAGACATAAAACACCAGAATGCAATATCAAAATAAACAATACAACACTGAAACAAGTTCATAGATTCAAGTGCATAACTAACATCAGATGGAAGATGTAAAACAGATATAGGAGTAGAATAGCTCAAACAAAAGCATATTTTATGAAAATGAAAAACACAATTACTATGGTTATTTCACTTAATTTTATCGTATTTTAAACTAATACATAATAAATGCACAACAAATTTATATGAAGACCAAACAACATTGAATTAAATCACATAAACCTTTACTGCACATAAAGGTTCTGTAAAGAGAAATTAAAATTTAATTAACTGAATGCTAGATTCAAGAAACTGTAATATATTTATATATACAAAACTATTCTCATTTTATCTATTATTCACAGTGTTAACTGGATGGAGAATACTGATGCAAGTGACCTTCACACTGAGACCTTGGAGGTACAGTACAAGAAAGTCAAGGAAGAAACAAACACAAGTCACGTCCAGCAATATGGGATGTCCCTTCACTTCTCTCACTTGACAAATTCTTCGTGAAAATAAACAGGTAAAATATTGGCATATGTTTGTTGTTATTACTTTTCATTGAAACGAACATTTCTACAATTGTTTTATTTATGATTGATACAAACAGAAGCAAACCAGAAAAGCTTTAAATACAACAATGAAATATTGAAATATGCTCAAAATACCCACAAATTAAAATGTAAATATATATATATATATATATAACTTAGCCCAAATACTTATATCTAAGACAACTGTTGTATGTCACTTATCTGAAACCTCTCAGAGACAACTATCTGTTCAAGGACTCTTTAGCCTGTACGCCTTGGGTTTAGGAAGCAACAAACGTACATCATTCTTCCCTGTTCATGGCCTTCCTTTGTATTGTGTTCCAGCTATGATTCATTTCCTTCAGCTCTTGCTCTATCATTCTCCTCCAAGTCGTCTTGGGTCTTCCACGCTTTCACCTACCCTCTGGAGTCCATCTCAGTGCAGTTTTCGTGTGGAGCCAGTCTCCATCGCATCAATGTCAATCCATCTCCAGCGTCGTCTTCGGATGATAGTGCCCATATTCTCTGTTGGCATCGTGCAACAATTCTGATTCGAGATAGTAGTCGGCCAGTACACGCGTAAGATTTTCGCAGACAAGTTGTATGAAAGGCGGAGAGTCTGGAATATCCTGTTCTGTCATTCTCAGCATTCGATCGTACAGCAATGTGACAGCACACATTGCTTATAGATACAGTCTTGGTTCTGATGCTGTATTGGCAGAATTCAGGCAGTCTGAAGGGTCTAGATGCACTCTCGTGCTTCACTCGAGTCTGTTTAATGTCAGATCCAGGCCTTTCATTGCTTTAACACTTCAGGTATGTGAAAGCGGTTGTATCTCGGAGGGTGTTACCTTCTAGTTTGACTGGTGCTGGGGTTGCTATGTTCAGAGTCATTACTTCAGTTTCTTCTGATTTATTTTCAGCCCAACCATCTCACTATATTGGTTAAGGCGGCAGGTCTTTTCCTGGATATCTCTATGTGTATGAGATAGGAGTGCGATGTCATCTGCAAAATCGAGGTCTTCCAGAGTGGATGTGAGCGTCCATCTAATGCCTCTTGCCTTATCTTCCGTTGTTTTACGCATCACCCAATCTATGACAGTGTTGAATAATAGGGCTGACATAACACATCCTTGTCGCACGCCTGTTTTACTTCAAACTTTAGTTCTGAAGTTTCAACACTGCATGCAAATTTGCTGTAGCAGCTTTTTATAATATTTATAAAACACAGTGGGATTCCATACCATCTTACGATACGCCATAGACTTTCGCGGTGTATGTTATCAAAAGCTTTTTCAAAATCTACAAAGTAACTAGGGATATGGAGAAGTAGAGCGGACAATAACTATGGAGAAATATCACTGGAGCTATCTTCATGCAGTGCGGAGACTGTCGTGAAACTGAATGAGAGAACAAACAGCATGAAGATATGGAAAGGTTAACAATGTGCAAACATCACATATTTGCTCTAAACTAGCAGTACATTATACTTACATAAAATGTTAATTTAGACATCAGTAAGTCAAGTCAATATTATCAGAAGACTAACGATGACAACATCTACCAGATGGTAAATCTAGTCTCAGGACACACAAGTACATTAATATACCAATACCATTTCACAATTTTAAATGCTTGTTAAACGTACTTTTGTTTACAATATTCAGATTAACGACAGAAGAAGATTTTTGACATTCAGACCACGCAGTTTACCAATCAAAGATGCCATCCCCAGCGAGATGGTGGTGATGCATTCTCTGAAGAAAAGGATTGAAGCTGCAACAGCTAACTCATTACAGAAAATAGAACTGGAGAGAAAGTTGGCACGTCTTCAAACAACAATGCTACAAACTCACAAATTAATCTGGGATATTGCCAAGACTGTTTACAGGTAAAATCTTAGTTTTATTTCAACCACTACAAGATTTTATTGTTCATTTTAAAATTACTCTTTACAAGACAATGTTTGTGACAATTACAACTTCAACAGTTTAGTTTCTTGATTGTAGTCAATCACTTGTATATATTTTAATAGTCTAGCATTTCTACAGTCTCTCATTGATAAATATATAGTTTTGTCTAATTATCTAACTTATAAATATATATGAAAAATGAAAATCATGGCATATCCTAAAGGAAGTAGCCATCAACCACAATAAACGAGTCGTTGATTTTGTAGGCACCACTTATACGTTCTTGCCATTGCTTTCTTAACGGTGAGGTTTATTTTTACCTTTTTGTAATATATATAGTAGATATATATATATATATATATATATATATATATATATATATATATATATATATATATATATATATATATATATATATATATATATATATAACACATGCAAAGAAAATTAAGTTCAATTTTTGTGGTCGTGCATTTTTCTCTGGCAGCACATCGATATGAATAATAAACGATAGCACAAATATTAAAGAACCAAAATCAAATCGCTTGAAACAAAGTGCAAAACAAATCTTAGAACGACCTAGACACAGAAGAGAATAATATGGTTGGAAACGACCAAGACCACGGTGGCAATAAGATATTAAATAAGCTTTAACATGTCGTTAGAGGTCTCTGCAGAATGTGCTAGAAGCGAGAGATTGTCAATGTGGTATGTGATGAGATGGACGTTCTGCAAAGAGCATACTACAAGATAGTGATGTATATAAATATATGTTATTTTATTCTATTTGATTTTCTATTTACCTGTCTATCTACCTATACTTATTTATTTTCAATATTCAGAAGCAGGAAATATATTCTTGTTTATGCTTAGATTTAGCTAAATACAATTATTTTTATCAACCTACTGATATCTTACCAATTTGTTAAATACATATTATTGTACATATCTATTTATCTTACCTTCAATAGGGTTATCTAATTGTATCTAATCTAATCTTCAGCGGTCTACCAGAAGACACAGTCTACGACCTAACATTGAAGAACCACAACGAAATTGTGGACTGGGATTGCTATGAGACAGCTGTGGACACTCTCCTGGCCTTCTGTCCCGGCCTTGACATCACTACCAACGACTTTGCACTCAGAAAGTTTTACGCTCTCGTCAACATATGTAACAACAACCCTACAGATAAAGTCATCCGTGCTGTGGAGGCAGCTTCTGTTGTCAACGACTTGTGCAAAATATAAATAGAAAGTTGACATCTCACAATTATAAAAAAAACATATACCTAATTTTGCCATACTAACATATCGTAAACGTCTATTTCAGATGATATAATTAAGATAATCCTCTTTATTTTGTGGCTGAAACATTTAATGTAAATGAACTATTGAAACAGGAATCATGAATTTAACACAATAAGATATTCCTTTCCAAATTTCAACAAAATTAAAACACAAACAACAAAAACTATTACGAACACAAGTGTTATAATCTGTAACTTGTCAAATTGTATGCATTTTGTTCCCTTGAGAAGTAAAAATTGTATGCATTTTGTTCCCTTGAGAAGCAAAATTGTATGTATTGTTCCTGAGAACAAATTGTATGCATTTGTTCCCTTGAGAAGCAAAATTGTATCATTTTGTTCCTTAGAAGCAAATTGTATGCATTTTATTCCTTTAGAAGCAAAATTGTATGCATTTGTTCTTGAAAGCAAAATTGTATGCATTTTGTTCCTTGAAAGCAAATTTTATGCATTTGTTCCTGAGAAGAAAATTGTATCATTGTTCCTTTAGAGCAAATTGTATGCATTTATTCTTGAGAACAAAATTATGCATTGTTCTTGAGAGCAAATTGTATGCATTGTTCCTTGAAGCAAATTGTATGCATTTTGTTCCTTGAAGAAATGTATGCATTTGTTCCTGAGAAGCAAAATAAATCAAACTTCTAAAACACTTGAATTGTTATGTTTATGTATGTTTAAATTTCGTATGTGTTATTAAACCATTCGTGTGTATTTGCATGGTCATGTCTGAGTGTAATAGTGTGTGCATAATACAAGAAGGGATTACGAAATACTAGACACCTAGATGTCAATCTATCTAACATTTACAAAATTGCATTGTTTCATTAAACTGCAAATAAAAAAAACTGGTTAAATCAACTTTATCATTTATAAATTTATATTTTGCAAATCTTTTGCCTTATTCTAAGTTGTCATGGAATTTCACTTTGTTTTATAAACATCATGAAAAGCTGCTACAGAAAATTAACATGCAGTCTTGAAACTTCTGAGCAGAAGTTTGAAGTCAAAATAGACGTGCGTCAAAAAGATGTGTAATGGCAGCCCTACTATTCAACATTGTCATAGAATGGGTGATGAGTAAAGCAACTGAAGATAAGACAAGGTATCAGATGGACTCTCACATCCACCCTGAATGACCTAGAATTTGTTGATGGCATCGTACTTCTATCTCACACACATAAAGATATTCAGGAAAAGACTTGCCACCTTAACCAATACCGTCAGAATGTTGGGCTGAAAATACATCAGAAGAAAACAGAAATAATAACTCTGAACATGGCCATCCCACCAACAGTCAGACTATAAGAAAACATTCTTCCAAATACAACTGTTTTCATGTATCTCCAAAATGTTATCAGCCACAAAGAAAAAGCTCGATCTAACATTAAAAGCAGACTGAGTAAGGCGCGAAGTGCATTCATGACCCTTCAGACGGTCTGGGGAATAACAGAATGAAATATGTCCAAACCCTCCACACTCTATACAATTTGTCTGCGAGAGATCTTACTTTTGTTATGGCAAATACGATCTCTAACCAAGAATAGTTTCAACAAGACATGTGCACCATCGTCCAAATGGACGCTGTTGATGGATCGGACATGTGATACGCATGGTGAGTAACGTTCACCAAAACTGCACTGAGATGGACACCAAAGGGTAAACGAAAACATGGAAGACCCAAAACGACCTGAATGAGAAGAGTAGAACAAGAACTCTTCTTCTTTCTTCTTCAAACGCTCCATATCGACCACTTGTTAAACCACTCTTTGTGGCTTAAAAAATTATTAGTTATCATATTGTTCTGGAGCTCAGACCACTTAATCTCTTACGATGCCCTGTAGGTCGAGGTAGACATCTTTCCCATCAAAACGCTTAGTTACTAGAAGAACATCGACCCCTTTAATAACCAGACAGACAAGACTGTAGAATGAGTGTATATTCTCCTGCAATAAAACACAGACGAACAAGAACTAGAAGAAATGAATCGAAGCTGGAACAAAACACAGATAAACAAGAAATAGAAGAAATGAATCGAAGCTGGAACAAAACACAGATAAACAAGAAATAGAAGAAATTAATCGAAGCTGGAACAAAACACAGATAAACAAGAAATAGAAGAAATGAATCGAAGCTGGAACAAAACACAGAGAGAACAAGAAAAGAAGATGATGATGCTGAATAAAACACAGATAAAAAGAAATCGAAAAATTGAATTCAGAACTAATAAAACACAGACAAACAAGAACTAGAAGAAATGAATCGAAGCTGGAATAAAACACAGACAAACAAGAAATAGAAGAAATGAATCGAAGCTGGAATAAAACACAGACAAACAAGAAATAGAAGAAATGAATCGAAGCTGGAATAAAACACAGACGAACAAGAACTAGAAGAAATGAATCGAAGCTGGAATAAAACACAGATAAACAAGTACTAGAAGAAATGAATCGAAGCTGGAATAAAACACAGAGGAGGCACTGAATAGAAAAGAATGGTGTGCATGTGTTGCTGTCCTAAGTGCCAAAAAACGTCACAGATTAAAAAGAGAGCGAAAAATTAAAAAAATTCAGGAAACTACCTAATTTAATTGAAACAAATAATACACAAATCTAAAAGTGTTTATGATCATTGACACAAGAAATCAGCATTTAAAAAAAAAAAACAATATCAACTTTCGTTTATAAAAGAATAAACTATGTAACAATCTTACTATTATTAAATATAAAACTGATATAACATCTCTCATTCTCTACTACTTTCATATCTAATCTTGTATTTAACATCTCTTATCATCTACTGTTTGAATATTCAATCCTGACAACAGATCACGGATCAGCGTAACAACTAAGTTGATCGTTATCACAAGATACAATCAGTTGTGGAGATCCGTGTTCGAAAAAGCTAGAATCACTTACTTAATTCTTCTTCTTCTTACGCTCCATATCGATCACTTATTAACCACTCTGTGTTATTTGTATGTGATCTGAGCCTAAGAGCGATTGTACGTTGTGCCAGTTGTGCGCCTATAAGTAAGCCAGCACATCCGATTTTTGTGATGCTTTTTATTTACTAGGGTAGCTTCCCTAGGTCCTTTGTCAGTTGTCCATTACGACATGCCTTGTAGACCGTAGTGAAACTATTATTTGCTTTCCTTGCAGGCCCCGGCACTAAACGGGGAGGGGGGGCTTACCTAATGATAATGATAATAATGGCAAAGATGATAATGATGATGATAATAATGATGGTACTCGTCTTTCAAGTTGCATTTCATTTTTACTTTCCAAAACGTTGTATCCTGTCCTTGACCTACATCTCTACTTTACCAACTATGTATATAACTAGTCCTTCATTTCACATAACCAAACAATCATATTTGTTAATTATTGTATTATCTATTTTGTAGAAAATGAAAGAAAGGGGTGAGAGATGTAGTTTGGACATACATTAAGAACGCAGAGGAAGACCACACGCCCACATATGACTGAAATTAAATATGGGATACAAGAAGGACATGGAAGGACATAGAGAGACATTGAGACCATATGTAGACAGAGAGACATTGAGACCATATGTAGACAGAGAGACATTGAGACCATATGTAGATATATAGAGAGACATTGAGACCATATGTAGACAGAGAGACATTGAGACCATATGTAGACATATAGAGAGACATTGAGACCATATGTAGACATAGAGAGACATTGAGACCATATGTAGACATATAGAGAGACATTGAGACCATATGTAGACAGAGAGACATTGAGACCATATGTAGACATATAGAGACATCGAGACCATATGTAGACATATAGAAAGAATGAGACCATATGTAGACATATAGAGACATTGAGACCATATGTAGACATATAGAAAGATTGAGACCATATGTAGACATAGAGAGACATTGAGACCATATGTAGACATATAGAGAGACATTGAGACCATATGTAGACATATAGAGAGACATTGAGACCATATGTAGACAGAGAGAGAGACATTGAGACCATATGTAGACATATAGAGACATTGAGACCATATGTAGACATAGAGAAAGATTGAGACCATATGTAGACATATAGAGACATTGAGACCATATTAGACATATGAAAGATTGAAACCATATGTAGACATAGAGAGACATTGAGACCATATGTAGACATATAGAGAGACATTGAGACCATATGTAGACATAGAAAGACATTGAGACCATATGTAGACATAGAAAGACATTGAGACCATATGTAGACATAGAAAGAGAAGAAGAGGGACAGACCTGGAATGAACGATGCAGGGTTGCTCAAGACAAATCTGGTTGGAGGAGATTTTTGTTAATTCATTCTAATTCAATGGGAATTAAGAGAAGAAGAAAATGTAGAGGAGATCATCTATTTCATATCACTAATCTACTAACATTTGTTCACATCTTTATAACATTAAACCGACTTTATAGAAAATTAAAAACAATGTGGAGATCTCTGTGCCGTCCTATTATTTGACTTTAGGATCGGTATAAAACGGATATGCATTCTTTATTAGTGTGTTTCTGGGAATAGAAGGTTCTGAATCGTAGAGAGCATAGAAATAGTATGATCGAGTGGAATTAGAATACACTAGACACTGTCTGCATAGGTTTAAGAGCTAAGCTGGGTTTGAGGTAGCAACAATGTTCTAGGAATCCGATGAATCAATTGTAGAAGTCTTTATTTGTCACTGACTGGTCTCTCTAGTTACATGCGACGTTAAAATGGATTGTAATTTTTTACAATTTTAAAACACAGCTTACACACTATTATCTGCAAAGTAATGAACCATGTCAACAAACAACCACTCTATTTGAATATCCATCATATTCAAGAAATGATTAAGGAAACGTTTAAATGAAAGTATAATTTTTTTGTAACCAATTTCTAATAAACAGAAAATTACAACAAAAATAACGTGACAGTAAACAATAGTTGTAACAACTTATTTAGTCAACAACTAATGTTGCGACTAAAACACGATATTATAACAGAGAAAATGTGAAAGCATTATAATCTGTAAATCAAATGAAAATTTGTAATCAAGATTATAATGACGAAAATATACGAATCAAGTGAGTAGTTTTCTTAAATATTTAACTTTATTCATTTATTCAGTAGCATGTCTCTTTCGAAGTTTTGCTATCAAATATTTCATAGAAAGCTATCAGCCACATGGAATGTGCCTGGCATGTGATGTATCTACCTGTAATTTGCTAATCACATTGTGGACGCAGAAGTCCTTAGCCTTCCAAACTTTTTTTATCCAGATATATACTGTCATGAATGGTCTCTCCAAGCTGTTATAATGTTAAGTATGAACGAAATACTTTCCTTTCCCTTGTTTTATTTCTTGCTGCAGACATTCTACAAAACTTAACATTATTATTTTATTCTTCTTCGAACGCTCCATATCGACCACTTGTTAATATTCTGTGTGATTTGTATGTGATCTGAGCCTAAGATGGATTGTACGTTGTGACAGTTATGCGTCTACAAGTAGGCCAGCACATCCGATTTCTGCTACGCTTTTTATTTACTAGGGTAGCTCCCTAGATCCTACATCAGTCACCTCTTATGATGTGTCTTTTAGGCCGCAGTGGTACTATTCTTTGCTCCCCTTGCGAGCCCCGGCAACACACTGACGGACTTAACATTGACAAACATTGCTTCATAAACAATATTAGACTGAAAACTGAAACTGTTTGTCTCATTATATGTCCCAACTGTTAATACTAATGACGGAGATCATAGCTCATGTAAATCAAAACAGGCGATAACCAAGACAACTATCATTACAAGACATTACTGAAACCTTAGAAAGACATTGAGACATAGAAACTCGAAGACGGTGAGACCGGGGACGATGTTAACAGATAGAATACTTTCAAGGAACTGTGATTAGAGATACGTTTGTCAAGGAACTGTGATTAGATATACGTTTGTCAGCGAATTGATTAGATATACGTTTGTCAGCGAACTGTGATTAGAGATACGTTTGTCAAGCGAACTGTGATTAGAGATACGTTTGTCAAGCGAACTGTGATTGATATACATTTGCAAGCGAACTGTGATTAGATATACGTTTGTCAAGCGAACTGTGATTAGAGATACGTTTGTCAAGCGAACTGTGATTAGAGATACGTTTGTCAAGCGAACTGTGATTAGAGATACGTTTGTCAAGCGAACTGTGATTAGATATACGTTTGTCAAGCGAACTGTGATTAGAGATACGTTTGTCAAGCGAACTGTGATTAGAATCGTTTGTCAGCGAACTGTATTAGAATACGTTTGTCAAGCGAACTGTGATTAGATATACGTTTGTCAAGCGAACTGTGATTAGATATCGTTTGTCAGCGAACTGTGATTAGATATACGTTTGTCAAGCGAACTTGATTAGAATACGTTTGTCAAGCGAACTGTGATTAGATATACGTTTGTCAAGCGAACTGTGATTAGATATATGTTTGTCAAGCGGACTGTGATTAGAGATACGTTTGTCAAGCGAACTGTGATTAGAGATACGTTTGTCAAGCGAACTGTGATTAGATATATGTTTGTCAAGCGGACTGTGATTAGAGATACGTTTGTCAAGCGAACTGTGATTAGATATACATTTGTCAAGCGGACTGTGATTAGAGATACGTTCTGCAACGGACATTCTACATGAATTTAAACTTTTTCGTTTCAATAGCCAACGATCTGGAATGTTTTTTTCTTTTATTATGCAATTATTTCTTATTTTCTGTTTTTGAAATATATTATCAAGACGCTAAAGTCGATTATTTTAAAGTTAAATGCGTTGATATCCATACTATTAAATACTAGCAGACTTTGACTATTAAATCCTATTAATATACTATTAAATCCAACTTAACAGATTTTGACAAGTCTTACAGACATAAGTTTCGATAGAAAAGAAATACGCTTTTTTAAAATCTATTTTGTGTAGATCATCTTGCCCCACAGTTTCTTCAGTTCTTTTCATTTATGTGATATATATTAGTCTTTGAACATTATGATCGTCATCCAGTAACTTTCCTTATGCCGAACTTTGTAACCGTAACAAACCTTCTAAAGTTATCTATATCATTTATCCGATGCCCTACCTTTGTTGTTTATGTCATTCTATATAAATTTTCGTCTGGATCTTTCCCTTGTCCGCGTTAATGAAATGTCTTCTCCTTCCATAAATGTGTTTTTCAAAACCATATGTCACTTCTTGTGCCAAAAATACTCCCCTTTCTTTAATACTATTTATTGTAATTCTTGTTGGATAAATACGTTTATTATTTTCTCTGTCCATGAAATTTTGAGAACTATGATTTGCTAAATATCCAAGTCACATACCTATTAAGTTCAACTGTTGTTGTGTGTGCTCTAAGTATTCGAATTGTTGCTTTTATGTATGTTCCACTACATAAAGATTAAAGATGAACATTATAATACATAATATGTGTCAAACAAAACTGGTGATAGTAAACAGCCCTGACTAGAACCAGATATTATCTCAACGCTCTCATGTTGTCTAATAATTGTCACTGAATTCTGTAACTTTGTGGTTATGATAATAAAATTATTCATATCAACTCTGTCAAAGAACAATACATGTAATAGAATAATAGAAAAAACAGACAATTAAATATTACATGTGTTGTTCTTTGACAAAATTGATAGAAACAATTCGCATTGCGATATTTAGGAGACAGAAAAGTAGAAAAAAACCAGACACTAAAATGTCTCCTAAATTTCGCAATGCAAATTGTGAATCACTGTATCCTATTTCTTTTCTAAAACTAAGCATTGCTTAATTGTGATTAACATTTGATCGTATTATTAATCGCGTATATATAAACCCATGTTCATCATCATCAACTGCCATTCCGGTTGGCGTAGGCGATCATGGATCTCCACAAATCTTTGTCTCTGGTATTTGCCATCATCTCAAATGTTGACGCTCTTTCGTGCCATATAGTCAGACTATCCAAAATTTACTCTCTCTGTCTTCCTCTGTCTCGTCTTATTAAGCCCATGTTACCTTTGTGATTTAGCAGTGAAATACTTATACAACAGTTTCGGACGATCAAATGAAGGTATTTATATACACATTCCTTCTGACGGAAGATTACTTGACATAAACCTGGTAGCAAATTGAAAATGAAAAGAGTTGGGCTTTACGGAGATGATGTTCGCGTGTGACACCGCCTTGACCACAAACAAAAAGCCTAACTTCCGATCTTCCTGAACAAGATTGTAATAGTCTGGAAGACTTGTAGACTTAAAGGCAGTAGAAAACAAGACAAAGGTGATGGTCCTTGGCGGACAACTTTTACATTAGCTGTGAACACTGGAAGGTAAAGGAAATCATTTAGTACAGCTTTACCGTCAATGATGACATCTCAATGGATGTAAAGCTACACAATAGAGACATCTTGACCACTATAAAATTAGCCAAACCGTCGTGTAGCTTGTATAAACAATATGCAATATGATCAAAGTCGCTGCGTACAGAGCCAGAGTAATAAGTACTATAGATGCCACAAAATCGTACATCCATTATGCAACTCTTATTTCACAAAACGTTATATACTTCTCACGTTGTTTCAGGATTTTCTTAATCGACACAATAGAACATATCGATGTGTCTGATAATCCTGTAATTTCTATTAAATGAAGTTTCTTCAGGAATATACTATATTTTAGTTTCTACTGGTTGTATCTGTTGTTTTTTCATCCTTCTTCTTCTTCTTCTGTGCTATCATTGAAATGAGTTTCGGATTTTCTAATAAAGGCCATCGTCTGTCTTAGATTGTCGTCCACGCCATATAGTTTGTCTTGGACGCTGGTGTAAGTGGACCACCTCTTTCTTCTCAGGTCTACATACTGGGGGCAGCTCAGTAGGACATGCTGTGTCGTCAGACTTGTCACGCCACAGGAGCATTGGTCGCTGGAGTCTATCTTTTATCTAGTGTACAAGTGGTGTCTCATTCTGTTGTTATCCGTCCGGAGAAGTATGAAAGTCTGACCATTTCTGGACAGTTGGTAATATCCATCATCCTTGTTGTGTTTTGTGTGTTTTTCTTCCACTTTTCTTTATAGTGCCCTGTGGCGATGGGTTTTTCTTCTTTGTAGCTGATCTTGAGGTGTCCCTGCTCCCTCTTTAGCCAATCTGTCAGCATATTTATTCCTCTTGAGCTTGCAGTGTGAAGGTATCCACTGTATTACTGCACTCGGAATCATGGGACAACTGGACTCAGGTTGACTTGAGATCACTTAGTTCTGTGTTCCTTTCAGATGTCAGTGCTGAGATAGCAGACGATGTGTCTGCCAAAGGCATTATTTTTCTGTCTATATGATTCATGTGTTGTAGTGCCATTTTTACAGCTGCATCTACCTTAGCCCTGAAATTAGTTGAGAACTTTGACAGTGACTGCAGTTTAATTCTACTCTATTTTTTAGTCAGAGGACAACTCCCCCTCCATTGTGAGTAGCATCTGTAGCCGAGCCATCTGTGTATACATGTGTTCATGAGTCCAATGGGTAGTTTTTGTTTATGTGTTTTCTGCAGGGTTTTTTCCTCTGGGCCCGTCTGTGTTCCCATTTGCCAATGCCATTTATTACTTCTGAGAGCTCAGGAAGCCTGCGTGACCAGGGAGGGGGAGATGCTGGCTGGTTGTATGTGTCAGTGCTAATATCGTATTTCCATCCCTGTCTGGTGATTAATATAATCGTATTTCCTTGAGAACAATAATGGAAAGATCAATAGAAATGAAGTTGGACTTATACCTATGTTTCATAGACTACGCGAAAGCTTTCGATAAAGTAAAACATGGAGAAATAATCAGCATGTTAGAAAATATAAATATTGATGGTAAAGATCTTAGACTGATCAAGAATTTGTACTGGCAACAAAGCGCAGCCATTAGACTGAGAGTAAGATTGGAATCTATCAGGCGATACAGTTAGAGTACGACAAGGGTGCGTACTCTCACCAGACCTATTCAACTTATATAGTGAAAACATCATGAGATCTATAGTAGAAAAGACAGGAATAGCAGTCGGTGGACAAAATATAAACAACCTAAGGTACGCTGATGACACAATTCTCATGGCTACAAATGAACACGATCTGCAAGACTTGATAGACATACTAGTGAGAGAAAGTGAAAAGAAAGGATTAAGCATGAATATAAAGAAAACAGAGGTTATGGTTGTCTTCAAGAAACAAGAAACACCAACATGCAATATCAAAATAAATAACACAACACTGAAACAAGTCCATCGATTCAAGTATCTAGGAACATTCTTAACACCAGATGGAAGATGTACAACAGAGATTAGGAGTAGAATAGCTCAAACGAAAGCAGCTTTTATGAAAATGAAGAACACACTATGCGTGAACTCACTACCAATGACACTGCGAAAACGAGTACTCCAATGCTATATTGAACCAATTCTTATGTATGGCAGCGAATCATGGACACTGAACAAACAATCAATACGATCATTGGAAGCCACAGAGATGTGGTTTTACAGAAGAATGTTGAGAATTCCATGGACAGCAAAGAAAACAAACGTGGAGGTTTTAAATCAGGCCTGTACACAAAGAAACCTTATCAAAAGAATAAGAATCCGACAATCAAGGTTCTTCGGGCATATAATGCGAAGAGAAGGTTTAGAACATTTGGTGACTACAGGTAAAATTCAGGAAGGAGAGATCGTGGAAGACAGAGGGAGAAGATGTTGGATGGCCTGACATCATGGTTCGACAAAATATCGACGTCAGAACTGATTACATGCACCAAGCAAAGAGAGTTGTGGAGAGACATGATCGCCTACGCCGGCAGGCATGGCACTTGATTGATTGATTTCCTTGAGATGTATTGATTGGTTGGTGATTGATTGATTGATTGGTTGGTTGATTGATTGTTTGGTTGGTTGATTGATTGATTGGTTGGTTGGTTGATTGACTGATTGATTGGTTGGTGATTGACTGATTGATTGATTGGTGGATTGATTGAGTGATTTGCTTATTGCTTGATTGGTTGATTGATTGTTTTACTGATTTATTGATTTATTAAATTAATATTTTTTATGTATTTATATAGTGGTTTGCTGATTGATTGATCTATCGATTGATTCATTGATTGAGTGAGTGAGTGATCGAGAGGAGGGAGTGAGTGAGTGAGAGTGAGTGGTGAGTGAGTGAGTGAGTGAGTGAGTGAGAGAAGTGAGTGGGGAGTGGTGAGTGAGTGAGTGAGTGGGTGAGTGAGTGAGTGAGAGAGTGAGTGAGTGAGTGAGTGAATGAGTGGTGAGTGAGTGAGTGTGGTAGTGAGTGAGTGAGTGAGTGAGTGAGTGAGTGAGTGAGTGAGTGGTGAGTGAGTGAGTGAGTGAGTGAGTGAGTGAGTGAGTGAGTGAGTGATTTATTGATTGATTCCTTTTCAACATCTAATGTCAACTACAATTAATCTCTAACACCTCCTATTTTTTAACACTGTAGTACATTCTATCAAAGATGAATATGTCCATCTCTTAATGTGTGCTTTCCAATTACATTTTCCTCTTGACCGATTATATAAAACTATTTTCTTCGTTACGGTTTAAGCAAATTGTAACCTATTTTTAAAACATTATTTTAAACTTTTTTTTAATTGATATCATTTATCATATTCATCTTTATTTATATTTGTATCCAAGACTTCTTAGTTTGTTTCTGTGTCCATGAATTCTGTCCATGTGTCCACATTCTCTTTGATCTATAAAACTACATCGCAAATAGTATAAATTGTGTCTTATAAATGATTATCGACTTAAAACAATGCCTTTATCTTCATAGAGTAGAATGTCTTATTGTTGTGTAGACTTTGAATGTTATCTTTGAATTGTACACTTTGAATCTGGTATCGTCTACCACAGAGGCACGGAGAGCCACACAGAAAAGGTATAACGAGTACGGCGCAAGAGGAAGACCACGAAAAAGGTGGAGCGACAACATTAATAACAGCCTTAAGAAAATTAATAACAGCTTACAAAGTGCATTAGAACAAGCACACACAAGATCACTATATTCCCCACAACACTTCTATAAAGAAGTAAGTAGTAGAATAGAAGAAGATGAAGACACTTTGAAGTGATGTTATATTCTATTGTAATTTTCAGATAATTTATTTAGTCGAATAGTTAGTATCTTCTTCATAATCATCTTCACAAATAGTAGCTGTCAATAGGATATGAAAAGCAGCTGATTTTTCTGCTTAATTTATCACCCTAATCACACTTCTCACGTGCTACCAGCGGTAGAGCATAAGACACCAGCTGTTATCGCACACAGATATCAACAACGGTCGTCTCGCATCAACTGATGTTTATTTTGTAAATATTTGTTTTAAAATAACTATTTTAGATAAAGAAATCTTCATGTGATAAATTTAATTTCCATGATACAATTAAGTACAACATAACTCACATCAAGTATTGTACGGTATTTGCTTTAAATCGTGCACGTACTTTCACTTCTATGCAGGTCATTAATGGCTTACATCTGAATTCTCTTTCTGAGATAAATAACTTGTGTAAAATCTAAGCCTAAAACGTAACTAGATAATACTTCATATGATTTTTTGAGCTGTATCATTTTGACTTGTGACAACTGTGTTATCTATGAGGACACACGAGACAGGATTTCTCGGGTATATAACATAACTATTCCGAGTTGACAGTATCTATCACCATCAAGAGAAATAAGTGTCAATAACTATCTTATTGTAGCCATCATGAAAGTCTTGGCAGTTCTCGTGTTAGCTGTAGCAGCATGTGTTTTAAGCGTGGATGCAAGAAAGAACTGGGCTCTGCTCATTGCTGGATCTGCCGGGTACGGAAACTACAGACATCAAGCTGATATATGCCACGCCTACCAGATTATGCACAAAGCAGGGATCCCTGATGAACAGATTGTGGTAATGATGTATGATGATATTGCAGAAAATGCAGAAAATCCATACAAAGGCAATATTATCAACAAACCTGATGGTCCAAATGTGTATCCTGGAGTTCTTAAAGACTACACTGGAAAGGACGTTAATGCAAAGACTTTCTTGGCTGTGCTTCAGGGGAATAAGGTCAGAAACACTTCATTTTTATAATTTGTAAGCATATAGTTATTTTAATTTCTGTAATCTCGTATACCTGTAACAGACAATCAATGTTTATGATTTGTTACCTCTGCCGAAATTGTGTAATATTCAGTAATGTACATTCATTTTCTGTTGCTCTGTTAAAAATCTCACAACAAAGATACATTCATTATCTAAATATTATTTCTACAGATATTGAACATATTTCCTTCGTTCAACTTGATCAGGTCTTCAAGCTCTGTCCAGTAATCACAATCTCTACATATCAACTAGCACAATGGAAAATGCAATCCTAAAACTTCAATGTTTGTCAGATCTAATATTATTTTCTTTGTTCATCTATCTCATTCTCAGACACAATTTTAGTTCTGCTTGCTGAAATATGTTCAGTGCATACCTTTCTGATCTCATTTATCTTTTATTCTTTCATTAGTCTCAGCTTTCTCATTTTGTTCATTAACTGTTTGTTTTTATATGTCGTTCTCTTTAATTAATAAATGTTAATAATGAAACATAAAATATGATACCCGATCATTTCTTCAATATTTGATCTACTCTGCTCCGAATCTCTTGGTTCTTTCAAAGACATGCAAGCATTAATTGTATGTTATTTATGAATATTTATTTGTATGATAAGTGAATGTAACGCACTAACGCATACTTTTAGTTTGCTTGCTCTTCTTGCATTTTCTTGCTTCCGGAACATGAACTGTCATTTTAAATTTCAGATTAATAAATAATTATTACTAAATAATTATATCTTCAGGAAGAAGTTCGTAATCTTCTTGGACGCGATGGCAAGGTGATCGATTCAGGCCCAGACGATTATGTTTTCGTTAATTTTGCTGATCATGGAGGACCTGGAATTCTTGGAATGCCTCAAGAACCTTATCTCAAAGCCCGGGCTTTGAACGAAGCCTTAAAAAAAATGCACACACAAAAGAAGTTTGCAAAACTAGTTTTCTATGTCGAGGCTTGTGAGTCTGGCTCCATATTCTACAATCTGCTTCCAAATAACATCAACGTTTATGCCACGACAGCTGCCAACCCGAGTGAACCCAGTGCTGGATGTTACTATGATGAAAAACGAGGCACCGCTCTTGGTGATGTTTACAGGTACGTCTATTTTATACTTAAGGTTATCTTAAACAAGGTATCATGCAAAGTTCGGATATCATTGCTACTTTGATGAACACTCCATGAACTTTAACTAAATGTACAAATTACGGATTACTTTCTCTAAGCTGTTAAATAATGTAAAGCAAATTATCTTTCTACTAGCCGTTATCACATTGTGCATTTATAAACTAATTAAATGGTAGTTTGCAATCGTACGTCACAGTCAATATCAGTAACCTTTTGCTGTTACCTTCGTTAGAGTGATTAACTCTTAGTGGACCAGGGCAAAAGACATTTAGAGTAAAAACACCACTTAGTGTGGCTCCTGGTCTACAAGGAGTTAACATAGAAGACTTCTTCTTCTTCTCTTCCACCATTTACTTCTTTATGGAAGTGTTGGGGGTGAAACGTAGTGATCTTGTGTGTGCTTTTTAAGGCACTTTGTAAGCTGATATTCATGTTCTTAAGGCTGTTCTTGACGTAGAAGACTGAAAGTCAATAAAGACAAAGAAGAAAAATATTTAGTAGAGGAAGAAGATGAAGAAGAAGAAGAAGAAAATTGGCTACTCTGCTTTCTGAATTAACCGCACATTATTGATGCCTTTGTAACTATTCTAATAGTGATCTGACCCTTAAAAGTAGCACATCGAAAGGATTTAGAACCTCAGTGCAAGAAACCTAGATTGCTATAATTTCTCCCACTATTTTTGTCGTTGTTTAACAGTAAATGTCAAGATAGTTGTTTCAATACCAGAAAACAAATGAATAACTTTTTTCTTTGAATAAGCATAACCTATGGTTTTCATTAGCGAAAACCTGTTTTTTTTTTCTATTTCCACGTAAACAGGTAAATTGTTTATGAATTGTAAAGAAGTGCATTATTTTTCTTTTAAACGCAAAATGACATATGTTTACTTTGTTGACAAAGATTATCTTTTAGCACACTGAAATACAATTCTTATTGTTACTCTAAGTTATTTTATCTTGTTTTAAATTAATTCATATTAAATTCACAACAAATTTGTATGAAGTTCAAAACTATTGATAACATGAAATACATTTTGGAGACTGCACATAACGTCTGTTATTATGTTACAGATTAAGTAACTGAAAGTTAGATGTCACTCTAGGTATACCACTACAGACCTCAAGTTATTGAGTCGTTTGTGTTTGCAAACATGTCGAGTACTCTACCCTACTCTTAATATAAAAAAAAAGTAAAAGCTCATAACGCCTTGAGATTCGAGGACGAAAAAGAAGAAGAAGAAGAAAGCTATCATATCCATGTAAAATTATTCTCATTTTATCTATTATTCACAGCGTTAATTGGATGGAGGATACCGATGCAAGTAACCTTCACACCGAGACCTTGGAGGTACAGTACAAGAAAGTCAAGGAAGAAACAAACACAAGTCACGTCCAACAATATGGCGATGTCTCCTTCACTTCTCTCACTCTGGACAAATTCTTTGGTGAAAATAAACAGGTAAAAATATGAACAATTTAATTACTTTAATTAGCTTTTTTTCTATTCGAGCAAAAAATGAGTACAATTGTTTAATTCTTTGTTTTTAGAATTGTAGAGTCATAATATCGAGCTTGAACACAAAGTAAAATCTGGAAAACAACTTAAAAATACAAAAACAGAAAGAGAAATATTAAAAACACTAAGTACATAACTTGTTTCAAGAATATTCAAACTCGCATCCACAAAAGATTACATATGTAATTATATTTCTTCGATAATAAAAAAAATGATAGACCCAAATAAGCTATATCTAAAAACGACTGTTGTAGTGATCTCTTACTTGGCAGAGACACATACCTTTTTACGAAGACTGCTTTATGCAAGCTAGCAATCTGTGAAGTAGATTGAATATTAGCTTTAGAGAAATGCCATTGGAACTGTCTCGCGTACACTCTGGAGATTATCGTGAAATTGAGAGATCGGACACAAACATACCGCATGACCGTATTGTAAAAGTTAGAAATGCGCAAACATCGCATATATGCCCTAAACCATAGATTCCCAAACTTTTTCGGCCCACTGCCCATTTGACAATCATAACCTGTGTAACGCCCCCTCCACATTATAACAGTTTGCCAACGCCTTCTCCCTTCTTCCCCACATATATACATGTTCTATTTTCTCTTTGACATAGAAAATTGATATATATTTCTGTCATACATGGTCAAATGACTATATACATGTTCTATTTTCTCTTTGACATAGAAAATTGATACATATTTCTGTCATACATGGTCAAATGACTATATACATGTTCTATTTTCTCTTTGACATAGAAAAATTGATATATATCTCTGTCATACATGGTCAAATGACTATATACATGTTCTATTTTCTCTTTGACATAGAAAAATTGATATATATCTCTGTCATACATGGTCAAATGACTATATACATGTAATAGAAAATTGTTTAAAAAATGGATCGTGTAAGACGGAAATAAGATGAATTTAAATGCAGAATTCAAATTTTAAATGATTATTCAATCGCAAAATCACGAAAATAATTTATTTTAAAACAGTTAATATTAATTTTTTTCTCTAAGGCGCCATCGACCCCTAATCTCTTGAACACCCACAAAATTCTTATGAACCGACAATCGCTTCCCTAGAACGCTTCAGCGACCACTGGAGGGCGGTACCGCCACTTTAGAAACTGCTTCAAACTAACAGTGCATTCTAGTTTCATCATCATCATCAGGTGCCGTCTCCACATCGAAGGTTGGCTGCAATGAATCTCCAGCATCCTCTGTCTTTCGCCTTGGTGTTGCACACTGCCAGACTGTAACCTGTCCATTTCTTAAAGTTTCCTCCCACTTATCTCTCGGTCTTCCTCTTGCTCTTCTCCCTCAACTTTCCCCTCTAGTAAATGTTTTATCATGGTGTCATGCCTTTTATGTGCCCAAAATACTTTACTTGTCTGAATTTTTTTTCTCTTAATAATTGTTTCTTCATGCCTAGTTTTCCTAAAACTTGTTTATTTGTCTGTTTTTCTGTCCATGAAACTCTGCTTATTCTAGTTTCACAGAGTGTTAATTTAGACATCAGTAAGTCAAGTCAATATTATCAGAAGACTAACCATGACAACATCTACCAGATGGTAAATCTAGTCGCAGGACGTACAAGTACATTAATATACCAATACCATTTCACAATTTTAAATGCTTGTTAAACGTACTTGTGTTTGCAATATTCAGGTTAACGACAGCAGAAGATTCTTGACATTCAGACCACGCAGTTTACCAATCAAAGACGCCATCCCCAGCGAGATGGTGGTGCTTCATTCTCTAAAGAAAAGAATCGAAGCTGCAACAGCTAACTCATTGCAGAAAAAAGTGCTGGAAAGACAGTTGCTACGTGTTCAAACAACAATGATACAAACTCACAAATTGATCTGGGATATTGCCAAGACTGTTTACAGGTAAAATCTTCGTTTTAATTACAACTATTACAACATGTTATTGTTTATTAGATAATTGTAGTTATTCATACTATATTTCCAGATAAAAAGTGAACAGTCTGACTTCTTAATCGTATTCGATGACCTATAAAACGGTGTTCTCAATAGAGAAGTGGTTAAGTCGTGCGCCGGTCGTACTGAAGGTTGTGAGTTCAAAATCGGACCGAGAGACATGTGCACGTTTTTCATGAGATCCTTTGTATTGTTGCCAGAGCTACTGAGTTCGTGCTTTGTGCGAAGCTCTCGGCAGATGGCATGCCATGTCTGCTGACAGGGATAGCGCCATATTGGGAAACCCAGTGTAATGAAGTCAATCCTTCACCTTTGAACTTGTGGACCTATAAAGCTATAGACAAATAGTCATATTTTTGTTTTTATTGGAACTGTCCTGATTCACAAATATCTCAAATTAGGAGTACTATCTATTTAACTGTTTATCTATATATCTTGTATGTATCAATATATCTTTCTAGTTATCTAGTTATATATAATTAATCTGTCAAGGTAACTTTGCTTCCATCAGTGATCTTCTTAAACACCTCATTTGACACATTCATTTGAGATTCATTTGTCCCATCATGCATCAATTTTTTAAGTCGTCTTCCTTTATGCTCTTTAGAACGCGGGGATCCCATGATGGAGGCCTGGGTTCAATCTACTATGGCCAAAAGTTTTTTCTGTCAGGGACATAAAGAAAAATCCTAACCTGAACAGTTTCGCAGCGACTGTACTAGCCATGCGGCCATTAAGTCCCACAGACATATTGTCTCCCCTCCTCCGGTCCTACACCGCCGAAAAAGCGATATTACATGCAGTAACGAGAGTGGGGTTTTTTTTTCAATACACTCTTCCATAGTTGTATGCTTCAATACACTCTTCCATAGTTGTATGCTTCAATATACTCTTCCATAGTTGTATGCTTAAATATACTCTTCCATAGTTGTATGCTTTAAACCTTAGTGATGTTTCGAAATATGAAAATACATCTTTTTTCGTTGTCACTTTGTTTCAACAACAACAAATGTTTGCTGTTTAATTCTTGAATATATCTATTTAATGTGTTTATGTTTTTCTGTATCCATGCTATTTTAATTATTATTCTTTAACATCTTTATTCAGTCTCAGCTGTTATGCTAATTTTCTCGGCGTATCTTGCATATCTTTCGTTAAAAAAAAGATGTGCTCTCTTAAAATTCGAATTCTTTAATGTTATGTCTGTCACGCCCTATAGTTTCATCATTTGTTTTAATTTCTCAAGAGTGATATTTGCTCTTGTATTTTTCTCGTATCTCCATTGCTGATTTGCAATGATTCAAGATAGTCTAAACTTTAACCCACTTCTAGCTGTTGATAAATTATATACGAGAGAAAAACTAGCTGATAAACAAGCAATATGGAAAACAACGTTACACAAAGATGTAGAATTTTTAGAAGAGAAACTTAGGGATGAGCTTGAAGGCAATAGAAGCAAGCTCGCACTCCTTAGTCGTCACAGTTACGCACATTCTAAATGATCGCTGTAAAGGCGGAAAAAACATATATTATTCAACAACATTAATTTCATTGGTTGGCATTATTTTAGTTTCGCTATCTTAAAATAGAGGTTCGTTTTTTTCTCTCCGTATATTTTTTTGCTAGCTAGTTAGACTTACGATGATGATATTTTTTGCTAAATGTCACAATTAGTATATCTATACTATTCATGAATGTAAATAATAAAACTATATCGTTCAACATGTTTTCTCACTGAATGATCCTAAACTCCAACTGAGAAGGGGATCATACCGTTCTTAATCTGCATCATCTTTAACATTTCTTATTATTCTTTCACTTTGCAAGTTAAATTTATAAAGAGATGATTCACAAACCTGGAAGATTTCTTGCTCTTTTTCATCTCAAATCAGATTTCTCACTATATATTCTTACAGCTGCGAATTGATCTAAATACAGCATGTTTATTAAATGTATTATATGTGATTGAAAGCCCACATTTTTCATTATTTCCGAAAGCTTATAATGTTTTACGCAGGCAAATGTCTCTGAATAATCTATAAAACATGAGTGCTGATCTACAATACATTCTCGACATTTTTCTGTTACAAAACATAAGTGGAATATACGATCTATTGTTCCTCTTACCTGTCTATAAACAGCTTGGATAACGTTACTTTTCGCTCAATATTCTAATAAAGACTTCTTATCAGCATTTTTAATGTCATTTTACTAGCATAGATAATCAGTGCAACTATTCTCATGGTTGTATAGAATTTCAAATTAACCTCCATTTTTTAGAAGTGGTATGAATATTATTCTCTTCCTATCTTCTAACCATATTGTTCTCCTTCATTCTTCTAACCATATTGTTCTCTTCCATTCTTCTAACCATATTGTTCTCTTCCATTCTTCTAACCATATTGTTCTCTTCAATTCTTCTAACCATTTTGTTCTCTTCCATTCTTCTAACCATATTGTTCTCTTCCATTGTTCTAACCATATTGTTCTCTTCCATTGTTCTAACCATATTGTTCTCTTCCATTCTTCTAACCATATTGTTCTCTTCCATTCTTCTAACCATATTATTCTCTTCCATTCTTCTAACCATATTGTTCTCTTCCATTCTTCTAACCATATTGTTCTCTTCCATTCTTCTAACCATATTGTTCTCTTCCATTCTTCTAACCATATTGTTCTCTTCCATTCTTCTAACCATATTGTTCTCTTCCATTCTTCTAAGCATATTGTTCTCTTCCATTCTTCTAACCATATTGTTCTCTTCCATTCTTCTAACCATATTGTTCTCTTCCATTCTTCTAACCATATTGTTCTCTTCCATTCTTCTAACCATATTGTTCTCTTCCATTCTTCTAACCATATTATTCTCTTCCATTCTTCTAACCATATTGTTCTCTTCCATTCTTCTAACCATATTGTTCTCTTCCATTCTTCTAACCATATTGTTCTCTTCCATTCTTCTAACCATATTGTTCTCTTCCATTCTTCTAACCATATTGTTCTCTTCCATTCTTCTAACCATATTGTTCTCTTCCATTCTTCTAACCATATTGTTCTCTTCCATTCTTCTAACCATATTGTTCTCTTCCATTCTTCTAACAATGTAACTGATGTTCCTTGTTTGTAGACATTTTTTTTTAACCGTTCACCGCTTTGTATTCAAGCATAGTCATGGCGCTTAATATTGCACAACTGTCTGATTTTTGGCGTGAAGCTTGCTTTCCTTATTGCCATCTTTCCTGACTCCTCGTTATTCAGACGAGCTTTACTTCGACCAGAAGTAGTTTCCTGACATAAAGTGTGATATATTTTATCATGTATTTTCTTCACCCGCTTCAATCAGTTTTGATTAATATATTATCATATCCTAATGATTTTTCCCCCGATATAGCACGCAATCTGTCCAGCGTATTGCACAAAGCATGAACTCCGTATCTATGGCAACACTTCTATGAATCTCTAAGAAAAATGCACTTGCGAAACGAATGACACGTTCTGGTTTTAAACCCACGAGCTTCGTTACATAAGACAAACGTCTGGAACACTAGGCCACAAAGACCTCTGATCTCGTATATATGTATATGTAGCTATCTATAATGATTTCTTTCTACTTACATATCTACTGCTAGTTTGTAATATATATCCATTCTTGTACATATATATTTATCTTACCTTCAAAATGTTTATCTAATTGTATCTAATCTGATCTTCAGCGGTCTACCAGAAGACACAGTCTACGACCTAACTTTGAAGAACCACAACAACATTGAGGACTGGGATTGCTATGAGACAGCTGTGGACACTCTCCTGGCCTTCTGTCCCGGCCTTGACATTACTACCAACGACTTTGCACTCAGGAAGTTTTACGCTCTGGTCAACATATGTAACAACAATCCTATAGGAAAAGTCGTCAGTGCCGTGGAGGCAGCTTCTGTTGTCAACGATATGTGCCGTATATAAATAGAATGTTATAATCTCATAATTGTCAAGTCTGTATGTAAAAATGTTCTTCACTAACAAATCTTAAAGTTCTATCTCATTAAGACAAACTTCATTCCTTGGTGGCTGAAACTTTGTCTGTAGATAAACTATTGAAACAATACACATTCACTTGAAAGATATTCGTATGTAAATAAGAACAAAACTGTAACGCATACACAACAATAACAATTGAGAACATATAAGTGTGAGATGTGTAACTTGTACATTTGTGTGATTTTATGCCTTTAAGAATAAAAACTTTTAACCCAAACTGGAAGTACTTGAATTTTCTATGTATATATGTAACTTTGTATCTAGGTTGAGACAACGTGTGTGTGTGTTTGAGTTCTAGTATTTTTGCGTTAATCTATATTGTATATATATATATATATATATATATATATATATATAATGTGTGTGTGTGTATGTTTGTATGTGTGTGTGTGTGTGTGTGTGACCTGTGTGTTGCCGGGGCCCACGGGGAAGCAACGAATAGTAACACTGCGACCTACAAGGCATGTCGTAAGAGTCGACTGAGGTAGGAGTCTAGGAAAGCTACCCTACTAAATATTCTTCTTCTATATTCTCAATAGATTGGGATTTCGGATTCTCTAATAAAGGCAGCCGTCTGCCTCAGATTATCAGCCAGCCATACAGTTTGTCTTGGACGCTAGTGTAAGTGGGCCACCTCTTTCTTCTCAAGTCTACATACTGGGGCAGTTCTGTAGGATATAATTCCTATGATTTCTGCTTCCCTGTTTGTGCCGACTTCTTCCTGCAGTAAGTTTTGGCCACTCTTGTGATGGTAGGTCTAACATTCTTACTGCATGGCTAAATCTTTGAGACAGATTGACGACCATAAAATCCGTTATCCCATTCCTCATTGTGAAGGGTCGTTGCACCATGTTATGCGCCTTGCGTCTGTTGCATCCGTTTTCTGCAAGCATTTGTTTCGGGTTAGCATTTCCTAACCCTTGTAAATAAAAAGCGTTGCAGAAATCGGATGTGCTGGCCTATTTGTATGCGCATAACTGGCACAACGCACAATCGCTTTTAAGCTCAGATCACATACAAATCCCAAAGAGTGGTTAACAAGTGGTCGATATGGAACGTTCAAGAAGAAGAATAAATGTGTGGGTGTGTGCGTGTGAGTGTGCGTGTGTGTGTGTGTGTATGAGAGAGTGTGTCTGTCTGTCTGTCTGTATGGAGAAATGACGGGAAACTACTACATTAAAGCTGAACACTAAGATTTCAGTCTTGTTAAAACCTAACCAAACTGAATTACTTGTCTGACTGTAAACTTAACGATTCTATAAATCAGCATCGTTTACATATTTTATAGTTATAGTTCTAAGACTCCAACTACCACCAACGTTCACAGATTTATGTAATCCTACTGTTGAAGGTGGGGGAGGTTCCATATAGGTACTCCACTTACTCAAGGCTGTCATATAGACTAGCAAATGTAAGATGACGTCTACCTTTTTCTTTGGTAGAGGATATCCTTACCAAGTTAATCGATCAAGATATCAATTTAACTATGTACAAAATGTGGTGAGTTAATCGATCAAGATATCAATTTAACTATGTACAAATGTGAGTTATTCGATCAAGATATCAATTTAACTATGTACAAAATATGGTGAGTTAATCGATCAAGATATCAATTTAACTATGTACAAAATGTGGCGAGTCAGGTTTAAAACGATTAAAGGAACAAATAATTAAAAAGCCAAAATACGGGATAGATACTACTACAGATACTAACATACAAACACGCATCCGCACGCATACATACACACACATACATATACATACACACACGCACGCATATAAATACACTAACGCACACATACACATACATACACACGCACGCAAACATACACGCGCACGCACACACACACACGCATACATGCACACACGCAAACATACATATATTCATGTACGCACCAATACATACACACACGCATACATACATTACACAAGCAACAGACACACACGCACGCACACACACACACACGGGCATATATGCACACCCACACACACGAACACAAACACATTCAGAAATGAAAACTGAAATGATGATGTATATCTACATGCGATGAACGTACAGCTCTTTAAAGCAGCCAATGAGAAACTTAGATATATCTGCAAATGTTTTGTGATTGTTGCGTGATGAGCTGCCGCTGCGAGATCTTCCTGTGTAGGAAAGAAATCAGTGCACATATTGTTGTTCACCAACGTGCAGTGATAATGTTCCTATTAATCAATCAATCAATCAGGAAATCGACTAATGAAAGGTTATGTAGTAGTTTTTTGTGTGTCTGGAATCGACTTTCTCAACGCGTCGTAGTTTATTCATGTTTTTTATTGCTGTCTGGGTGTAACATATCTCTGCACGCGTATCGACGGTTAGTTCCATGTCCCATTGATTCAGCCATTCCTCACTGAAGTTTTCTTTTAATATATTTATTTGACTGTCTGCAGACTAGTTGGGGTGTATTTTTCAACCAAGTTAGCACCTTGTTTTGCAAGTACAGTATCTTGTATGACATCTCTTCCTAATCTCTGTATGATTGAGTGTGAGGCATATATTTATTGAAGAGGGATTATGATATGATTTAAGTTAGAGATGTAGCTTGTAAATCATTTTACCAGTCATATTATTCTATTGTTTTCAGTTTGTATGAATCCTTTTAATTTCTGTAATATTAAGTTTGTTCCTTGAAGAAAATGGTATAGAAGAGATTTCTCGTTTTAAACTGTTGAACTCAGGAGCTTCCAGTCGAATGTATTAGAGCGCACTTCCCATGCGGGAAACCCATGTTCGATTCACATAAGGATTTATATTTAGGCCAAGGAATTTTGTTCTGTTGTAGACATATAAAAAAAACCTAACCTCTCTCTCTCTCTCTCGCGATCCCTGCCTAGACAGATGAACCAACTTTTATCATGAATTTTACCGTGTTTTTAAGGGACTCCGTTCCTCCGTACAGCTTCTCGAAGCTCTGCGTTTTAGGCCAGGTTTCTTTTCTTATGCCTGCTATCAGCTGACAATCTTGCAGAACGTGTTCTGCCGTCATGTCCACCTTTTTGCAGGGGCACAGGCTAGTTGTGCCAATTTTAAATTTGTGAAACATGTGGGCGCGGAGCTAAATCCTAACCTGAACAGCTTCGCGGCGACTGCATTAGCAATGCGGCCATTAAATTCCTCAGACTCTCTACCCAAGGGTTCTACACCGACCTAAAAAGTGGTACTTCAGACAGTAACGGCAGTTTTTTTTAACTGTTGAATAGTAATAAGTGTAATTAGTTAACATCCATTATGCAGGAAATTTGATGGAATTGCATTGAATAAGAGAAAATAAAGAAAGTATTGGTATAATAACATTAATTATTGATAATAAACTCACTTTTCCACTCTCGTGTCCCACACAGATCAGAGAGATCTTTATCAATACTTATGTGTTACTTATTCTATCGCAGTACTCCAACGTTCCAAAGAGTTTATTATTATATTATTCTGCATTATAATGCTAATTAGTGGCGAATTATCTACTTGTTTCACATATTTTTATGTTAACATCAGTAATATAATATTATATTATTCTGCATTATAATGCTAATTAGTGGCGAATTATCTACTTGTTTCACATATTTTTATGTTAACATCAGTAATAGTATATGTAGATTCCTAGTTTGGAGCCCATACGTCTGAGTCTCGGTAGCATATGCTAACTCAAATATTACCTTAAAGTAAGAAGGCAGCATTAAGAGAAGTTTCCAGAGAATTTAATATTCATAAACTTCCAAGAGATAAAGAAATTTGTAACACAATGCATTTTTGTTGGGCACGATGACACATCGTTATGACAATTATAAAGATATATACACACCGTCAATCTCTCTCTCTCTCTCTAATCTCTATGGTTTCACTGATGTCACAAATTTTAGTTTAAGTGTAAATTATGCCATTTCCATCAACAACTACAAAATTTGATCATTTAAATTTGTAAAAATTACTCAGATTTCTTAAAGTTTATTTTATTTTTAAGTATGTTTAATTTAGTCTGCATGAATAAATTCATGTATGTTTTTTTGCAGAACAGTTTTAACGATTACAGAGTAAGCCAATCATATTCTAAATGCCAAGGAATAGATCACTAATGTACAAGGTTCAATTCCAATTGTTGTTGATTCCCTAGACTACTCAGCTAAAGTTTGGTGCCTCATCATCATCAGGTGTCGTGCCGGCTGGCGTAGGCGATCATGGATCTCCACAAATCTCTGTCGTTGGTGTTCGCTATCAACTCAGATATTGACGCTCTACCGTGAAATGAAGTCAGGCTATTAAACATTTTCTCTCTCTGTCTCGTCTACCCTCGATTTTACCGGTTGTCACAATGTGTTCTAAACCTTCCCTCCTCATCAAGCCTAGACTTTCTGAATTGTGATAAAATTTGGTATCGATGGAAACATTATCGTTTAAAATACTCTGTTCTGACACTTTCAACTACCTGAATGGGACTTAGCACCTAGGGAAAGTTATAAGCGAAGAAACATCAATTCTTGCCAGTTTACACAGCTGTGGGATTTAATTTAGAATTTATCGATTGCTTTTAAAGCGTTCAGGCAAACACAAAGCTTTAATAATATTAACAATACTAATAATAAAAGAGTTATATTGATTTTAATATTAGTAAACATACAAACAGAATAAACATTTAATCTAAACATTTCATTTTAAACATTTTGTGCTTACAGAATTAGTGTGAAATTGGGTACAACATATTCTCTGCAAAGTTGACGAAATTATGTTGTTCAGTAAAACTTCAGAATTCACATACCATTCACTTTTCAAGTTTTTATGATTAATAAAGAAATATCCTGCACATTAGTTTGTTTTACAGATACTCAACCATCACACAATCAACAAACGAATTCGCCTTTATATTCATTATAAGCAATATTGATCATCCATTTCCAAATCAAAAGTGTAGTTTCGTTACCGTTTAGACATATTTTTCAATGAGAGAGTATTAATTAACAAATACTGCAAACATTGTGTAGTTAGCACAGAGTAAGTTATAATATCAATTGTTTTTAATAAATAAAATTTGCTGTTAGATTTTTTTTTTAAATACTCTGTTCTAAAGCTTCCTGTCCCACTTCTTGAAAGTTTAAATAATGTGATGGCCGGTCTCTTAAAGCAGAGACGGTTCAGATGTGCTATTTGTTTAAAGAAATGAGTTGATATTGCAGCATATTCTCCATTTATAAGCAAAGAAGAGAGTAAGAGGTCAGTAGAATAGTTACAACAAAAAACAAGATTGCAGAATCGGAAGACTACATGGAAGTGTGGCAAAAAACTGAAACAAATTCCTATTTATAAATATTTTTTTGGGGACATTCTGCTTAAAGTTAAAGCCGGCGTAGTAATATATGGAGGCCAATATGTATAATACGGGTGCCATGGTACCCGCAAACGCTGTGTTAGAAAGCGCTAATATACAATGTCTTATCAATATTCCTCACATTTACAGGTTATGAAAGCTTCTTTTTGACATACTAATATTTCTTGCAGAATAACAACATTCTGGATGTACTTTGACTTTACTACCCAAATCTTTTTCTTCTACTTCGAACGCTTCATATCGACATCTTGTAAACCACTCTTTAGCATCTGTATATGATCTGGGCCTAAGAGCGATTATACGTTGTGACATTTATGCGTCTACAAGTTGTTCAGCACATGCGATTTCTGCAACGCTTTTTTATTTATTAAGGCGGCTTTCCTAGATCCCTACCTCAGTCATGTTTTACAACATGCCTTGTTTGTGGCAGTGTTACTATTCTTTGCTTTCCTTGATACCCCGACAACACACGGGTAGCTGTCCAAATATATTTCCTGCGTTAGAAACCAGCCTCTAGCAGATTGTATAGGAAGAATAGATTATGTGTGTTCATAACCATTACTAGAAGTGACATACTTCCCTTTACCAAATTTCCTCTGCTCTTTTAATAGAATTAACTTTGGAACACGACAAATCAATCCTGACTTGAATACAGTATTAAATTTCTAGCAGTTAGGACAGTGTCTTGCCAGAATCCCATAAAGTGTCTGTCTTAGTGTATTCAACCAAACCGACACTGGCATGTTGAGAAGATCCACAACGTTTACTGACTATAATTTTCCTGCATTTTGTAACACTCTTGCAAGAATGTACTTGAATCTTTATTGTAGCTATAATTATCGTACTGTAAGTCTTCTTGTTTGTTTCTGGTAATCATTATTACAATATGATGCTACGTGTGTCCTTACAAAACGTCAATTTTCTTTGTTTAAATCTACACTTAATTAGAACAAGATAGCTAGATTAGGTGGTCTCTGTAGAGCAGATGTTAGGTGTTCGTGTCTCGTGCCAAAGGTACCAGGTTCGCTCCCTCGTGGAGTCATATGGATATTTTTCCAGAGATCCCTGATCTCATTGTAGGGGAGAGATCGCTTTCTTAGTTCTATTGGAGACGAACGATAAAACGTAGGTCCCGTGTTCATTTTGAGCACATAAAAGAACCCTTGGCAGTTCAAAATCACGAAGAGCAGGCTGGAAAGCCGCTGCCCTGGGAAAATTTATTAGAAAAGATTATAAATAAAATTCCTACAAAATATCTATACCATCTTCAAAATTATATCGGGGACCCTCGCCGAGGTTATGGAGTTCATGCACTGTAGCTAAGATCTTCATGTGTAAAAAAGCGATCGGAGCACACATGGTTACTCACCAAAGTGCAATAATGATAGGGTTATCAATCAATCAATCAAGCTAGGTTCACTTGTAAATGTACTAACAATATTATTTGCACTCATATTTGTCTAATTAATTTTCTGCCGTATGTCCTCTTTCATTCCGTCAATCATGCAGGACAAAATAATATAATACGTTCTACATCAAATGGTGGCTGTGATTTCTCTAATGTGTATATGGCGTGAAAGGTATCCTTTACAAGAAACTACAGAGATAAAGACAGCAGGGACATCATTTACCAAGCCCACTCCCCCTAAAATGGAGAGTAAATGCACACTTTCCAGTCGATCGCAAAAATATGATTACTGCGGTTATTAATACTTATTGGTCGTTTGATAAAACATGTAGCGTTCATCTAAACTTGAAACATGTTGATTCCCTTTCTATTGCAGCTATTGTACATTTAAACACATATACATTGGGGTTATTGTACTATTATGCATATATACTAGATAGCCGGACGTCTCCTTTCAGCCGCCGCAAATTGTTCTCATTTTGACCAAAACTGACATGTCATCATTTGAAGAAAACAATCATTGAAACGACAGCACATTAAATTCAAATATATATATATCAAAACTCAATATAAAAACACTAAACACGTGTCCAAAATTTTGGATGGACTTGTACCTACAAAGTACAGATGTACCTTCAACACGATCAACTTAATAATGTAAAGTAACTCGCATGCAACAAGCAGAATAAAAGAGATAACATTGCAACAAACATCTTGCTAAACACAAACTAGGATAACATACTGTCTTCTCTTCAATGAAATAATGTTCAGCAGTCAACCCAAACTATTGACGGCTACTGCTCCTACTACATATATATATATATATATATATATATATATATATATATATATATTATGAATCTCTATTATTTTATATTTCTTTATGTTATATTATGTTATGTTTTGTTATATGTTATGTTATGCGATCTACGTCATGGCACATCGGGTATTCCCATTGGTGCTCTGTCCTCCGATGCAGCACCCATCCCAAAGTCCATTTGCTCACCGTACCCATGAGAAGCTGATTAGTATATCTTCTCTCTACCACGAAGACGACATTGTCTGGCATTCCAAACTTAAAACATTGTTTTATATTTCTTGTTGTTTTATGTATAATAACATTTATGTTGTGGTCAGTTATGTTATGTTATATTATGTTAGTATGTTATGTTAGCTTGTTTTTAATACTTTCATTTCTGTCAAATATTCCTTAGTCCATCCGGGTATTTTGTGTACACCGACAATTTTCTAGAATGTCCACGGCTCGTGACCACTAACGCAGTGTTTTATTAACTTCGCTATCGGCGCCCCCGACTCCTCATCCCCACCATTATGTAGATCGCTTATGGAGATCCCTTATGTAGATCACTTATGTTGATTGTCTGTGTAGATTAACTCTGCGTATTGCTTATGTACTCCTTATTGATAATAGAATGTGTGTATGAAGATTGAGATGTCAGAAAATTTTCCCAATTACACTTTAATTTCTTGGATCGGAAAGAGTTAACAGTGATGATCAAGAATCATGTTATTATATTTATTTTAAAGAAGTTTATACGAGAATTGACGGAAAAAATAAGTTACTTTAAAATCATTCAATTGTACAATTAGATTATAAATATTAGTTCGTGAAATTCAAGAGGAATTTAGAATGGGACAATACAGTTCTATTCTAATACAGGCGCAACTATGACGATGAATGACACCCAACATCCCAGCTTACACCCAGTTATATTGATATTCATCTTCGAACGATCCATATCGACAACTTGTTAACCACTCTTTGTGATTTGTATGTGATCCGATCCTAAGAGCGTTTGTACGTTGTGCCAACTGTGCCCTTACAAGTAGGTCAGCACATCCAATTTCTGCGACGATTTTTATTTGAAAAATATTGAAAATTGTGGCATATCCTTCACAGGACGTAGCTATCAACCACAGTAAATGAGTCGTTGATTTTCTAGGCACCACTTATACGTTCAGTAGTTTGCCATTGCTTTCTGAACGGTGAGGTCTATTTTTACCTTTTGTCCCACGGAAAGAAATTTGCTTCCAAACTTACCCACCATGGGGTTTAAACCAATTGTAATCGAGCTCAGTGTTACTATTCTCTGCTCCCCTTGAGGCTTAGGCAACCCACGTGATGTTATATTGCTATAAGTAGATATATATGATTTGTATTAGAACACGTTCCACAACCATTGTCAACCTTCAGACTTTCTGTGGTTTGAGCGTGTTACTGTCATCAGCTGATGTCAGTGTTACATCTTTTGAAATGACATATCGTCAATATATATAATGTTTGGAACGTTTGTTAATCACTTGGGAAAGTTTTAAAAATATTAACTTGTGGACATAAAACATAAATATTTTAGTTTGTTTTTCCTGTTTTAAATTCATTGGAAGCGTGGAAAAACTAAAACATTGTTTTTGGTGAAATTATCTTTATGTTGAATTATTCGTGAAGGTTACTACATGCAAAATAGCATCACCGTGGATGAAAGCATGTTGTTTATTTAGAATATTATTACAATACAAAATGAAGTCATTTGTATTCATGATCATATTCTTTATTTATGTAAAATGCGTTAGCACTAAAAATGATTCCGCGTAGGAGTGCTTTTATATTGTATTTTTATGTTAAATTTTAATTGATAACATGCGTGCAAAATACAGCTCTGTCATAACTAATTGAAACCTAAAATTTGATGTAAAAAACATACAGACCTCTTAAAGAAACACAAATGACATATTGATGAAAAGTATAAAGACCTAACTACATATGTCTCCAGTGTGTATCTTGCGGTGGGTCACCTACTGAACAATAAAGATGTACTGTATCCAAATATACAATAATAAAACGAGCTGTGTTTGCGTCTAGTAGCTCTATCTTGTAAATAAAACATTGCTACCAAAACTACCAGTGTAGGAATGTATATTACCATGCCCGTTTAATAAGCCTATCGCCGGTGATGATCTCTTGGTTCTTGTAGTTAAAATTTGCACACAAAAAAGTCTCCAATGTGCGAACACATACAGACAGATTCATCTAGAGGAGAATCTGCATCGGTGTTAAGCTCTTAACTATTTGGGTATAAAATTGATATAGTATCCACCAGTTTACCATCACATATAGATGGGTCACTACAAAGGAACCAGTTTCGGTGATGAGCTCATTTTCCTGTTGCAAATTTAAAAAGAATAATAAAGAAAAGCGCATGTTGAATAAAGTAATCAATGGACAAGTATGATCTTGCGATTTTACCCTTCCCACCCTCCCACCCCCAAAACTTTAAATCTAGATCATACTGAGATTGAAAAACTGCGACATATATGGTCGGTATGTGATTTGTGCCTTAGAGCGTGTGCTCGTTGTTCCAGATAGACGTCTACAGACCCGTAGGCCAGCACATCCTTTTTCTGCATGCTTATTTATTCTGGTTCTCCTACTTAAGTAGAACTCAGAAAAAACATTTTTAAATATAACTTTACATTCATTCAACCCAAGACCGATGTCGCATTTTGGTTATATTAGGACATTCTGGATCTTTATTTGACTTTATATACTAAGCTGGTATCAGCACAAGCGATGACAACTGTATACAATACTTCTACAATGTGTAATTATTCTGCTTATGTCCCTTTCCTACGAGTTTGTCCGTTTTGAAGAGGATTAAATCCCCTCTTATGATGTGGCATATACCATTTTCAGCCTAAAAACAAATATTCTTTTGGTTGTATCAATGAGATTTCGCCATACAAATATGAAAATAATATTCATATCCTTGTGTAGAATTCAGTATTTTAGTATTTAACGCCTCATGTGTGTTAGATGTATGAATGTATTTATGCTGCTTACTTCCCTTACAATATTTTGTCAAAGTTTATATTTAAGCAAGAGGATCTCTCTCTCTCTCTCTCTCTCTCTCTCTCTGCCTTTTAACTGGATTGGGCATAGGCCCTTAACCAACTCGTGTCAAGTCTTCCTATCTATAGCTATCTCCTGCAGCTCCCTCTTCTTTATATTGTTAATCTCTGCCTCCAAATCTGGTCTCCATGTATTTCTCGGCCTCCCTTTCTTTCGCTGTCTCTGCGGGTTCCAGGAAATGACCCTTCTTGTTATATTCTCCACATTAGTTTAGTTTAGTCGTCGGATCACCATCACTGCACGTCGAACAAATTAGTCCATAAGTGCTCCGATCTCTCCCTCAGTATGTCCATCAGCGTGTGGCGACTAACGACACCGGTTCTTTGTTGGCTTACAATTCTTCTTTGTCTGCCAGCATAGCGTTCTTTTCGAGCTACACCACACTTAACTTTGAGTTCTTGCAGTCTGGTTAGTGTTGTGGATTCACCGCTATTACGTGAATCATGTACACGCCCTCTCTCCTTAAGGAATTTATAATATCAGCCTGGTCCATTGCTCGTCCGCTTTGGACAGCAGCCATACCTGCAAGCCTATCCGCACGTTCATTCCCCTTACACCTGCATGCCCTGGCACAAAAATAAAACTGATCTTTGTCAGCTTAGACTTCCCCAGCGATTCTATCCAATGTCTCCTAGCCCATCCTGTTTCAATCTTCCTGAGCATACTCATTGAGTCACTGAGAAAACATGCATGGATAAAGTCTGTGATTCTAGCCAAATCATCGCTTTGGTAACCGCCATGATTTCCATAGTGAGACTGCTTGTAGTCACGGCAAAACCACCACTGTCTTCCTTCACAACATCACCTCCGACCTGAGCAGTGAAAGCCCACGAGCTCCGCACATGTCGAATCACCGAACCATCCGTATAAATGATTACATCATGCTCAGATGCGTTCTCAGAAATTAATGCCTGAACCTCTGCCTCCACAACAAGTGGGTTATGTTGCCTGCATTCTTTATCAAGTTCGATGCATACAGAAAAGGATGTAGCGATTCCTCTTGGCACTAGTATCCATTCTTCACCGGGATCAATGTCTTCAAGTGTACACCTGTTCAATACAGTCCTCGGCCTGACCCATATTCTCCACATGTTTTCATAAAGTGTATCCTATCTAACACCAGTGTCTTTTTTTAAACCTCTTGATCCACTGAAATCTGTCTTGTAAGAGGAACTTTCATCGCACTCAAAACGACAACTGGATTCTCCGCAAATAGTTCATTCTTCATTTTTATGTATGCTGGTCTACACTATCTGATTTAACCAAAAAAATTATCATACTTAGGTTAAAATTGACGTGCCTCTGCTTAAAGAAGCTGTAATCCCTATACATCAAACAAACAAATTTCATCGCACTACGAAATTTACGGAAGTCTAAACAAAATCAAATCTGGAACCAAGAAATTAAAATATTTAAATTACATATCAGTGGCCTAACCTAGGAATCAATTAATAGAAAGATGACATAACAGCAGCAATGGAAATATTGTGTTGGAACCGTACAGTGACCTAACCTAGGAATCAATTAATAGAAAGATGTCATAACAGCAGCAATAGAAATATTGTTTGGGAACCGTACAGTGGTCCTAACCTAGGAATCAATTAATAGAAAGATGTCATAACAGCAGCAATGAAATATTGTTTGGAACCGTACAGTGTCCTAACATAGGAATCAATTAATAGAAAGATGTCATAACAGCAGCAATAGAAATATTGTTTGGGAACCGTACAGTGTCCTAACATGAATCAATTAATAGAAAGATGACATAACAGCAGCAATGGAAATATTGTTTGGGAACCGTAGGTATCAAACAGGACAGAAAGAAATATATTCTTTATGAAAAAATCTGTGAAATTAGTGAACATTTAGCATTTGAATTAAACAAATGCACTTTAATAGAAAATGTCATCAGCGTGGAAATATGTGTTACACATGGCCTAGGAATCATTTAAAAATAATGTAAATTCAGCTTCATAAAATATTTTTAACGACAGTACAATCTATAATACATTTTAAAATGCATAAATAAGACAGGTAAGCAATGCTATAATAACATTTCTTATAATTTTAAATCACGGACAACCATCTTAAAGGTCATATAAAGTTCAGATGACGTTATATTAAACCGCAGCCAACTCTAAATACGGCCAGCGGACTCTAATTCTAGGAAATAAAACCATAACCGTCGCGTGACCTCGCATTCCGGTATAGTTGTATATAGACGAATTCATTTTAAAATCAACACAATATGTTAAATCAAGGTTATATTATGTAACAAGTTCAGTTTAACAATAAGGAATATCAGTATTATTGATATTTTTCATCAATAAATAACCATAGACTCAGAGAATTGAGTAAAATTGTAAAAACGATTGCAGTGTTCTATCAAACATATACAAAATAAAGCCCCCAAGATTAAACTTGGTCAAGGTTTACACGGTCAGTTATGTGACACAATTTAGAGTTAGCTTTGACACTCGCACCTGGTTTGGACAGGTATTCAAAATACGAGAAAAATATTTCTGTCTTTCCATTAGCCTGGGTCATGCTGTCAGTAATAGATTTAGTGAATATGTAATATGTGAGAGTAGTGAGCATGTAATATGTGAGATTAGTGAGCATGTAATATGTGAGAGTGGTGAGCATGTAATATGTGAGATAGTGACATGTAATATGTGAGTGTAGTGATCATGTAATATGTGAGAGTAGTGATCATGTAATATGTGAGAGTGGTGAGCATGTAATATGTGAGAGTAGTGATCATGTAATATTAGGGAGCATGTAATATGTGAGTGGTGCTCATGTAATATGTGAGTGTAGTGAGCATGTAATATGTGAGAGTAGTGATCATGTAATATGTGAGAGTAGTGATCATGTAATATGTGAGAGTAGTGATCATGTAATACGTGAGAGTAGTGATCATGTAATATGTGAGAGTAGTGATCATGTAATATGTGAGTAGTGATCATGTAATATGCAGTAGTGTCATATAATGTGAGGTAGTGAGCATTAATATGTGAGATTAGTGAGCATGTAATATGTGAGAGTAGTGATCATGTAATATGTGAGAGTAGTGATCATGTAATATGTGAGAGTAGTGATCATGTAATATGTGAAAGTGGTGCTCATGTAATATGTGAGAGTAGTGACCTGTATATGTAGTGGTGCTCATGTAATATGTGAAAATGGTGCTCATGTAATATGAAGTAGTGACATAACATGAGAGTGGTGCTCATGTAATATGTGAATGAACACATGTAATATTTAGAGTTACATGTAATTGTCGAGTGTGCTCATGTAATATGTAGACAGTGAGCATGTAATATTGAGTAGTGATCATGTAATATGTGAGTGGTGCTCAGTAATTTTGTATGTAGTGATCATGTAATATGTGAGAGTGGTACTCATGTAATTGTGTATGATCATGTAATTTTTGAGTGGTACTCATGTATATGTGAGTGTGGTACTCTGTAATATGTGAGTGGTCTCATGTAATATGTGAATGTGATCATTGTAATATGTGAGTAGTATCAATAATATGAGTGTAGTGAGCCATGTAATAGTTTAGTTGTGCTCATGTATAGTGAATAGTGACATGTAATATGTGAGTGGTGCTCTGTAATTGTAGTGATGCTCATGTAATATGTGAGAGTGACATGTAAATGAGGTAGTGATCATGTAATATGTGAAGGGTACATGAAATGTAGAAAACAGTAGCATGTAATATTAAGAGTAGGATCTGTAATATTGATGGTGCTCATGTATATTAGAAATGTGCTATGTAATATGTAAGATGTCATGTAACTATGTGAGAATAGATCATGTAATAGTGAGTAGTGATCATGTAATGAGGTTACATGTAATTTGAAGCAGTGAGCATGTAATAGATGAGAGTGATCTGTAATTGTAGTGTGCTCATGTAATATGTGAATGGTGCTATGTAATATGATGAAGTAGTGCTCATGTAAATGTAAATGTGCTATGTAATAGAGGGTGTATGTAAATTATTAGTGCATTAATATGTAGATTAGTAGCATGTAATTGTGAGTAGTGATCATGTAATATGTTGAGAGTAGTGAGCATGTAATACTGTACTGGTACTCATGTAATATGTGAAGCAGTGAGCATGAATATGTGAGTGTAGTGATCATGTAATGTGTGAGAAGTATGATCATGTTGGAAGTAGGTCAGTAATATGTGAAGAGTATCATGAAATGGGAGTAGTGATCATGTAAATGTGAGTGTAATTATCATGTATGTGAAGTAGTGATCATGTACATTAGAGTGGACTCATGTAACTATGTAGGTGATAGCATGTAAATATGGAAGCAGTATCTTTGGAATGTGTATCGTTAGAATGTATCCAAACTGTAAATCAACAAACATAAGAGGATTGTTACTTATTGTTGTTTCAATCAACATCAGAATAGAGTTTAATTGGTTAAGTTTCAGCAATGTAGTTTACATTTTCGACTGACTACAGTTTGTGGGTTCTCCTGGAGACTCTTTCTGATGCAGTAGATTTTTCGACTGACTGCAATTTGGGTTTTCTCCTGGAGACTCTTTCTGATGCAGTAGATTTTTCGACTGACTGCAGTTTGGGTTTTCTCCTGGAGACTCTTTCTGATGCAGTAGATTTTTCGACTGACTGCAATTTGGGTTTTCTCCTGGAGACTCTTTCTGATGCAGTAGATTTTTCGACTGACTGCAATTTGGGTTTTCTCCTGGAGACTCTTTCTGATGCAGTAGATTTTTGAAACTTTTAGTCGTGGCTTAAATTCTGAATGGTACCAACGAAAAAGTTGGTTTTGCGACTGTAAAGTAAATAATGCAATGTTTTAGTTTCTCTATTTGCTGTTTCGATGTGATGTAACGTGGACAAAAGACGGTTTTAGAAATATAAACAAAATGAAAGAAAAACACAAAAAACATGAAAAGTCTAAGAAGTAGGTTGAAGATTTGGTTTCCCTGTCATTTTTAGAAAATGTAAATATTAAGGAGAAACTTAGTGAGACATACAGACTTTCAATCAATGAGCATAACTTAAAGGTTAACAAGAATTTTGAAATGTTGTCCAAAATAAAAGATTGTATTTGTTTTTATGTAAACTTTGAAATACCGTTATGTGGACATGATGAAAAAGTCGATTCAGTAAATCTAGGATATTTAGAGGGTTAATAAATTTTATATCTAAATTAGATATAGATTTCTCCCGAGTGGTTACCGAGGAACAAAGTTGGGGTGTAAAGAATAGAACCACTGTTACCTGGCACGCATGTCGTAAGAGGTGACTAATGAGGTTTGGCTGAAATCGGATGCACGTGTCCGCTAAGGAATGCTAACCCGAAACAAATGCTTGCAGAAAACGTATGCACCAGGCCGCAAGGCGCATAACATGGTGCAACGACCCTCACAATGAGGAATGGGATAACGGATTCTACGGTCGCCAATCTGTCTTGGAGATTTAGTCACGTAGTAAGAATGTCTGACCTACCATCACGAGAGTGGCTATAACTTACTGCGTGAAGGGCGGCACAAACGGGAAGCAGAAATCATAGGAATTATATCCTACAGAACTGCCCCAGTATGCAGACGAGAAGAAAGAGGTGGCCCACTTACACCTGCGTCCTAGACAAACTGTATAAGTAAAAAGTAAAGGAACCCTTTCATACCTCGGGGTATATTGGGCAATACATTGTTAGGCCTGAATTTTTCATTGACCGTCGGCACACGATGGATGATGTGGTCAGCATCACGCCGGCCGCCTTTACTTTCCCAGAGCATGTCTGGTACCCAGTTGAGGCTGGGTCGACCTGAGAGCCGTCGTGGTCGAGAAAAATTCCAGCGCACTTCGGGAGTTGAACCCAGACCACCAGCCTTGAGAAGCGAGTTTACTAACAACTACGCTACCGTGGCTCTCCTAGACAAACTGTATGGCGTGGCTGATAATTTGAGGCAGACGGCTGATTTTATTAGAGAATCCGAAATCCCAATCTAGTGAGAATGCAGAAGAAGAAGATCCAGATTTGAAGAATAACGTAGAAACCAGCACGGTCTTCAAAACTGTTTCTAAAACCATTCAGAATGAGATATTTGACTGGCTGTTACAAATATACAATGAGTAGATAGGGCTAAAAAATAGAGAAGCTTCCTTTGTAGCTGTCATGACTGATAGCACACCAGATGTTTCAGAACACTCTTAAATGTGCATTGTGCTACGGAAGGTCTACGTGTTGAATGGAATATATTTGAGTGAGTTTTTCATTTTTTATTCCAGAATATCAAACTGCAATTGGCATTTCAAAACATATTCTAGAACAATTAGTTATAATCTTTCAAGACAGTGGACACAAATTGATAGCTCAGACATTTGATTGCGCAGATGTCATGAAATGCATAAAATGAGAAGTTCAAGCACATATGAAAACAATTTGTAGTAATGCACATTTCATTCACTGTTGTGCACATTAACTTAAGTTAGTAATGAGAAATGCAGCAAGTATTACATGGAACGCAGGAATAATTTTCTTTTACATTTTGGTTATTCCAACATTCTTCTCAAGATCCCTGCAACGTGGATACTTTCTCAAGAATTTAATGAGCATTAGAATTCCAAGTCCATCCTATACAAGGTGGAAATTTAACATAGCGATCTTAAACATTGTTCATGAAAATTTGCAACCTTTAAAAATCTGCCTTACTAAAAGTCAGTCAACATCAAATTCAGATTTAAAAAACTATTGCAGAAGCAACGTGAATTTATTTTAAAATATCTGAATGATGTTAATGTTATGTTTTGTTACAGTTTTTCTCATCAGATTATGCCTCATGTTGAAGTAATTAACAACCAAATGCAATCTCGAGAAATTGGTGTGTTTAATGAGTCAATGAATATATAACAGATTTTTTAAATGCTATTTTAAAAATAATAAACTTGAAATACTGTGATAATCCATCAAAGACACTCATGGCGATAGCTAAGGAAGTGTTTGAATGTATATGTGTTGATATAATGGACATATATTCTTCCATTAAACACTTAGTAGCTGCCAAATTGTTCAACAAGAAAAGCTTTCCTAGTTTTAAGAATGAACTGCATACAGAAGAGATAATGCTGACCACTGAAGCATATCCCATGATTGACAAGGAAAAGCTTGAAACTAAACTAAATATATTCTATTTCAGATCCCATATTCATGAATATTGCAAATTAATTGAGCTTCTGAAATTTATCCAGGAAAATAATCTAGATGATGATATTCTTAGTAAAATTACGAAAGTGATAAAAATTCTCTGGACAAATCATATGGTAACATCAGAACCACAACGCTGCTTTTCAACTCTGAAAAGAAATAAAAACATTTCTAAGAAGCAACATAAACACTGAAAGGAATAAATGGTGAAACACGTACAAACAAAGTACTATAGTTTTACAAAATACATAAACAGTGACGATAAACAGCAACGTTTCGACCAACAAGGCCTTTATCAAGCAAACGAACAAACAGGAGTGACAAATTAAAATGAAACACAAATGGACGACCAAATACCAACGTATCTAAGGAAAATCTGGAATAAAAACGAATAACGAAATAAATGTAACACAAAAACACACATAAAAACTAGAAATAGAAAAGAAACAATGAAACATCTAGTAAATATATAACTTGAATACATGCAACATATACCCATATAGATTATAAAGCATGGGAAGAGAAAGTACTAAGAAGCATAAGAATGTAATACATGCAACATATACCCATAGAGATTACAAAACATTGGAAGAGAAGTACTAAGAAGCATAAGAATGTAATACGTTGAGCCCGCGTGGTCGCAAGGTACCATACAAAGAAATCAACCGATTCTCCAGAGCAAATCGACTACGATCATCAGAGGAACATGATCGGATGGCTGTGACCTGGACATCGCAAGCTCCTGAATGGCCAGTATCATTGAAATGGGTAGCTACAGGGTCACAGAGCATTGGCGTATATCGCGCAAGTGTTGGGCGAATCGGTCACTGAGTCTCCTGCCGGTTTCCCCAATATAGGCCTTGTTGCACCGCTTGCAGATAATGGCATAGATAATATTACGGGACTCGCACGTGAAACTGTCTTCAACAACGAACGTGGCTTTTGGAAAAGACACCGTGCGGGTCTGTATTACATAAGCACAAGTGTTACAGCGCCGACGGGCCCCCTGGATGTCAGGTCACAGCCATCCGATCATGTTCCTCTGATGATCGTAGTCGATTTGCTCTGGAGAATCGGTTGATTTCTTTGTATGGTACCTTGCGACCACGGGCTCAACGTATTACATTCTTATGCTTCTTAGTACTTTCTCTTACAATGCTTTGTAATCTCTATGGGTATATGTTGCATGTATTACATTCTTATGCTTCTTAGTACTTTCTCTTCCCATGCTTTATAATCTATATGGGTATATGTTGCATGTATTCAAGTTATATATTTACTAGATGTTTCATTGTTTCTTTTCTATTTCTAGTTTTTATTTGTGTTTTTGTGTTACATTTATTTCGTTATTCGTTTTTATTCCAGATTTTCCTTAGATACGTTGGTATTTGGTCGTCCATTTGTGTTTCATTTTAATTTGTCACTCCTGTTTGTTCGTTTGTTGATAAAGGCCTTGTTGGTCGAAACGTTGCTGTTTATCGTCACTGTTTATGTATTTTGTAAAACTATAGTACTTTGTTTGTACGTGTTTCACTATTTATCAAGTTTTACTGCAGTCTTCCCCCTATTTCGATAAAGGAATAAATGCACTTGCAGTACTTACAATGAAGAAAGATTGTCTCAACAGTCGTTCAGAGATCAAGACAAAAATTATGAATTTTTTCGTGCAAAGTAAAACAAAAAGAATGGATTTAGTTTCTAAATGAAAGAATCAAGTTGGAACTGTAACAATTTGTACTATTAAAAAATAGAAAAATATTTTGTTTACAATTTATAAAATTTATGTAAAACTTTTCTTTGTATCTGTTATTTCGTTTTACACAGCATTAGAACAATGGCTAAACATTTTTGCAAGCAGCACACCAACTAAATTTAGTTACGAGCCGCCACTGTCTCATATACTAACTTATTTTATTTTCAAACACCCTTGAAATTCTCCCGTACGACTGGTCGACATATATTTAGTACAAGCCCTACTTCCTGTATCTACTCATTTAAGGTTCAAGGTACGAATATGAAATACAAATCTTGGGTAGACGAATCATGTCGGTATATCAGAAAACAAAACAAGATTATCAGAAATCATATTTGATAAATTGAAGTTACGTGCGAATGTACAGTATAAATTTGCCTGGGTATTCAGTGGCCCGCAATGTAGTTTTTTGTTAAGCATTTATGATGTCAAATAAACAGCTGGTAGGTAGGATGTAAGCTAAGAACATGTTTCAACACACTAAGCAGTACTGCGGAATAGCTTATCAAGTCAGAAACTAGATAGAAGGCTAGGAAGCGTTTTCTCGACGTGAGTTTATGAATTGTAGTCTCTGTGTATGGAGGTACAGCACTCATCCCATAGTACTATTTCCGGCTTTGTGCTAACTAAACAGTAACCTGTACATGCCTGGACGTTGAAAATGTGTTGATAGATAGTTGTAGTAGATACAATGCACGTGAATTTGGCGCTTTTAGAAATAGGATGTACCTCGCCAGGTATCTTGGGTAAGTGAAAATTGAAAATTGTGTTGCCTTGTTTTGTTTAAGCTACTTTCTAATGTTGTGTTACTTATTAGATTTATTCTATCCTGTACATATACAATTTTCTAAATTCCTTCTTGTAAACAATATATATAGATATGTATTGTGTGTGTGTGTGTGTGTGTGTGTGTGTGTGTGTGTGTATATGTATGTGTATATGTATGTGTATGTGTATGTGTATATGTATGTGTATGTGTACGTGTATATGTACGTGTATGGTAATCTACTAATTGATTGATAGCAATGATTGAGCTATGCATTAAATGAGGGAATCAAGAGAGGAGGGGACGATTGATAAGTAAACGAAAGAGAGGAGAGAGAGAGCTAAGCATATTTGCATATAAGATATGTGTTTATGTTTAGTAAATGTCATCATCATCAGGTGCCGTGCCGGTGCCGTGTAGGCGATCATGGATCTCCACAAATATCTATCTTTGGTGTTTGCTCTCAACTCAAATGTAATTTTTTTTTTTTGTGGTGGATCAGAAACACTTGAGCTGAAAGCTCTTCGGCTCAGTGTCATGGACATCGTAACCCTTCGGTTCGGTGCCACGAACACCGTAAATCTGGGGAAACTGTGGCTGTTCTGCCAGTCCGCGGTGTTGAACCCGTACTCACAGAGGACTTGTCACCCGTAGTCCAACGCGCTACAAACACGTTGGGCAGATGGGCCTCAGATGTTAGTAAATGTATGTTTATCTTAACCTTATTATGCAACCTTCCAAAGTGACAAGCTTTGGTTTTGGAATGACTGGTTTTGGGCAGTTCAGTTGTTCAGTTATAAAACATATGTTACAAAAATTAATCATTATGGAGTAGTGAGGATTATCATCGCAGCACTTCGTACAGGTCTACACGTGTTCCGATCTTCTCCTCAATACATTTACCAGTTTATAACGACTAATCACATCCGTAATCAGATATCTCGTGCCTCTAATAAAGTGTTCGTGTTTGGAAGTTCCCATTTTCACACTCAATCTCCACTACTTTAGATAGTGATTTAGATTGATAAATGTTTTCAAAGTCATTTATACGACCTGCTTTTATTACATCATTGATAATGTCTGCACTATCCATATACCGTCCTCTCTCTCTCTCTCTCTACAACTGATGTAACAGTCAGGTGATCAGCACGCACATTGCCGTGAACTCCCGCATGTCCTGTTACAAAAATAAAAACTGAATGTGCTCTATGTGTAAGCCATTTCTGCCTTATACAGCCAGCTTAAATTTTCTGAGCATATTCATTGAGCCCCTTAGTAAACACACATGTGTGAATTCCTGTGTACTCAATCACTCCAGATCGTTCCTAATAATATGCATTGATTTTGATTATGTAATAATAACATGTTTGATGTAGACGAAAGGGATTTGTATTATGTGCTCAATTATGAAACCTTTCTGTGTGTATCTATATAATTTATTTATGTGTACAATTGTTAAGTGCCGCCATCGTCAATGTAAAATGTTTTGTCTTTGTTGGGAACACTAGTGCTCAACATCATATTGTGTCATACCGACTAGCTTATGCGATCGTAATTATAGCTATAAAAGTATATCCTTAGTATTGGATGTTAGTCCGGATTCCAACATTGTTTTCTTGCAGTTAAATTACGCTCTTCGTGATTATCTCTCTCTCTCTCTCTCTCTCCCTCTCGCTCTCTCTCTCTCTCTCTCTCTCTTTCTGTCGTCCTCTATCGAGGTTGTAGTTATTAACAATATAGTAATGATATGATGTATATTTGAAGAGGTAAAGACAGAAGACAAAAGTTAACGTTGTTTTTGTGAAAGGAGCATACAAAGAGAGTGTTTGTAGCTTTGATTCATAATGGCCAAACGAAATTGATGATTACATTCGGTTGGACACGCCGCGCAATAATCTGCAGTAATCTACTTTCAGTTTCAAGAAGTAAACTTCCCTTTTAGCCCAGCATTCTTTGTCTATATTTAACAGAGCAGTAAGTTTCAGTTCTTCAGCATTGCATAGTTTAAACATTTCATTTTTAGGCGCCACCTGCTGACCTTTCATCCTGGCCTTGCTTACATAAGTCAGTTCTATTGGGGTTGCATGCGAATAGTAAAGCGACAGTCTTACGAACCTAAAACCAAGCTCCTGAATTAACTTGCTTATATGAAATAGTGATGAGCGTGTAGTTAATATTCGTTACTCGAATACCAGGTACTGTTCGGGTTCGCTAGTAACTAGTCTAAAAAACGGCCTAATAGAAAAGGTTTGATTTCATTCCACCGGGTTTCATTGCACAAATACCAAATCCGTAGCTCCAGCAACAACCATAAGCTTCTCTGCGGGAAAATGCACATGTGACTCGGCCAGGATTCAAACCCAAATCCTTCAGAACGTTAATTAAACGTCCGAACCACTTCGCCAAAGAGACCCCAGTACCATTAATAAATACTACAGAGAAAAACGTAACAGTTATTTAACAAACACTAGCTCAATGACCATTCATTATTCTGTACATGTAAGTGATAGTATCAAAAATATGTTTTTTCTCCGTGTGACCTTTCCTTTTTTCTGAATTTGTTCTTGTGGGTATTTGAGAATATGGAGATGTATTTTTTAATATCGATAATTCATTTTGGGAGTACTTTAACGTTATGACTTTCACTTCCAATCCTCGGATCAGGTAGAACTTCTGAGTCAGTTACTTTCGTCATATCAGATACTTGCTTTGTTTCAGCTGATAACTTTGTTTCATATAAAATAATAGTATAAGTTACTTTCGTATACCGCATACTTGGTTTTAGTTGGAAAGGTCAGAAAACATGCGAGTATCCGTTACTGTTGTAATTTCGATATCTTTTTTTTTCCAAAGAATAAATGAAGTGTGATATATATTTTATTTGGTACATATATAATTTGGGGAAATTTGTGACCATTGTATATTTTATTAAAATAGTAAAAGTATTACTGTAGAATCCAGGTAGTACCTGGTATTTGAGTAACGAATATGTCACTATTTTACAACTCTTTAGTTTAGACTATTCGGCGGTAATACACGTAAATCACATTATCAAGTTATACATGCGAGACTTGTTAGCTTTTAACTAGTAAACAACATGTTAGTTACAGTAAATAACTAGTACAACTGATTCTTTCTTCTTTCTTTTACCTCTATTCGTGCTATGCCTTTAAACTTCAGGATATGCAATGAGTTGTGGCAAGTTCCCTCGAGTGCACCTCGTTTGTTGTAATTTCTGCCTTCTTTGATATTTCCGCAGTCCATGGTTTGAGTGGGCAAACTTTGACTTTGAACCCATTAAAATCATATTAGCTGAGTAGTAGCGAGTGTTCGGGGGTATTGTTTGTTGGTAATCGTGTTTCATGGCAAAACTTTCGGCTTGTTTCTTAATATGATCTAGCATTGGTGTTGTTTTTACCAAGTCTCTAATAGTCTTCTTTTTAATCTCCCCTTGTTCATTATCCAATAGCTTGCCCTACACAGAACTTTGTTCTTCAGTTTTTCGAAATTTCTCTCTTTCATGAGCCATGTCCCATCTCTGCTATCTTTCTTTCTTTCTTTCTCGAATCCTGTATGCCTCACAGCGTCAGGTCAGGAAGAGATTTCTAAAACGGGCCTAGTATGCGCTTCGTAGATAGTCTCTTTCGTCGCCTCTGTTATCTCTGAGGTCCATCTTTTGCGTGGCCGGCCTTTTGCTTTGTACCCATTGTATCGGAGCAGCATTGCTCTTTGGGGTGCACTGTCTGATGGTAATCTGCTTACGTGACCGAACCATTTAATTTGTTGTTTCTTGATGAAGTCTAGTACTGATGTTGTACCCACTTTTTCCTGATGTCTTCATTTCTCAACCGGTCTCTTCTTGTTACACCCAGCATTCTGCGTAGACACTTCATCTCTGTTGTGACTAGTTTTCTTCTATCGTTTGTTGTCAGCGTCCAGGTTTGGCACTGGTAACATAATGTGGGGAGAAAGATTGTGTTGAACATTGCTCTTTTTGTGTTCATGGTGACGTGTTTGCATCTTAAAATTGGCGCCATTTGCCCTATCATTTGATTTGCTTTGTTGCATCTGTGTTGAATTTCATTAGTTATTCTTCCATTTGCTGAAAAAATGCTCCCCAGGTATGTGAAATCTTTTACTTGATTTAGTAGGTGATTATCGATGGAGATGTTGGTAGTGTTTTCCTCTCTGGCGAATGTCATTACTTCTGTTTTGTCGATGTTAATTCTCATGTTGTATTCGTTACATGCTAACTGGAGTCTGTTGATGTGTTGTTGTAGCTGTTCTTCTGTTGTTGATATGATTGCCTGATCGTCTGCAAAAAGAAATTCATTTAAGAGTTCTCCGAGGTTGTTTCCTTCGCTGGTGTTAGCTATTTTACAAATGTGGTCAATGTACGCGATCTCTGCTATCGGCATGCTCAAATCTTTAGTCACACCCTGAACCTGCATTATCCGTGGTTTTCCTCGTCTCCTGGTTGCCGTAGGATGCCTCCTTCCATAATGATCTTTTCCAACCATTCTGTTTTTTTCATATATCCAAAATGCTTTTATTTTTTTCATTCTCATTTACAGCATTAGCCAGTTTTCTTTGATTTGAAGTTTCTCAGGATATACATGTTTGTTCTCTTCTCTGTCCATGTTCTTTTCTCTGTCCATGTTCTCTTCTCTGTTCATGTTCTCTTCTCTGTCCATGTTCTCTTCTCTGTCCATGTTCTCTTCTCTGTCCATATTCTCTTCTCTGTCCACGTTCTCTTCTCTGTCCATGTTATCTTCTCTGTCCATGTTATCTTCTCTGTCCATGTTCTCTTCTCTGTCCACGTTCTCTTCTCTGTCCATGTCCCCTTCTCTGTCCATGTTCCCTTCTCTGTCCATGTCCCCTTCTCTGTCCATGTCCCCTTCTCTGTCCATGTCCCCTTCTCTGTCCATGTCCCCTTCTTTGTTCATGTCCCCTTCTCTGTCCATGTCCCCTTCTCTGTCCATGTCCCCTTCTCTGTCCATGTCCCCTTCTCTGTTCATGTCCCCCTTCTCTGTCCATGTCCCCTTCTCTGTCTATGTCCCCTTCTATCTCCATGTCCACTTCTCTGTCCATGTCCCCTTCTCTGTCCATGTCCCCTTCTCTGTCCATGTCCCCTTCTCTGTCCATGTCCCCTTCTCTGTCCATGTCCCCTTCTCTGTCCATGTCCCCTTCTCTGTCCATGTCCCCTTCTCTGTCCACGTTCTCTTCTCTGTCCATGTCCCCTTCTCTGTCCATGTTCCCTTCTCTGTCCATGTTTCCTTCTCTGTTCATGTCCCCTTCTCTGTCCATGTCCCCTTCTCTGTCCATGTTCCCTTCTCTGTCCATGTTCCCTTCTCTGTTCATGTCCCCTTCTCTGTCCATGTCCCCTTCTCTGTCCATGTCCCCTTCTCTGTCCATGTCCCCTTCTCTGTCCATGCCCCCTTCTTATTGTTCCCTTTTTTTCCGCAGGTATCTCTGAAGTAGTAAAACTAAACAACTTGTACTAAGTATCTAACACTAATTAACTAGTATGTGATGCAAAAGTAACGGATAGCAATCATAATTTATAGTAACTGTAAAGCATTTCACTAAAATGAATTGAAATGTTATCAAATGGGGTCTATGGGACTAAGCCTTTTCCTTCCGTTCTGAAGATCGTGGATTCGGATCCGGACTACCGCGCCATTTTGTTCAAGGGTCCTTTTTTCCCAGAGAACACTAGGATTGTTGCCTGAGCTACGGAGTTTGTGCTTTGTGCAATACTCTTGGCAGGTGGCGTGCCGTTTCTGTGGAGAGGGACCGATCCATATGGGGTAAAACCCGGTGCAATTAAGTCAATCCTTCAGTTTTAGACCCTATAGACACAATATGATAACCTTCTATACACAATACTTTTACTTCAAAGTTTATAATCCCGACTAAACACATTCTAACGTGACTGTTTTATATCAAGAGAATGTATTTATCTTGTGGATGTCATCTCAGCTGTTAGACATCTATTTGTAGCGGTTTGTTCTCACCTCCGTTAACTGACAGATGTAACAAACTTTAAACCAAATAAATAGAGCATTAGATTCTATTTAAGTGAATTAGATCTATTTATATTTACTAGTTCAGTGCTCTAGCACCAATCACGTTGAAGTATCAACATAAAATCTCACCGCTCGTGACGCAGGTTATTTAACGGTAATTTGATTCATCCCATGTCTAACATAAGCTGTTTAGCTTGTAGTGAGTGCCCGTGTACGTGTTTGGAATTCCCATGATCGTTTCTCATGGGTTTACCATCTCATAAAAATATCCCTTATGAGTTTTGGTTAGGTACTAGCTTCAAAGAGCTGAAATTGATTAAAATTAATACATACCTATCATATATTTGTTAATCGTTGTGTTTTTATATCAATATACTTATATTCATATGCTTACAGATCTTTATTATTTATTATTTTATTCATTACTCTTCGACTCAGGTGTAGAGATTTATTAGAAAGAAAGCCACGCCTATCTAACAGCTGTTTTTCTACTGTCTGCTTTAAGCCTAGTTTCAAACCCTTCAGTCTTAAATTGTCTTCGGCGATAACTTCTGCTTTTCTATGAAGTCTATTTCCTTTAGATTTTCATACTTGTCACTACATTCGATCTACTTTCACTAAAGATTGTTGATGACATCAATCTCATCTTAAATTTCAAGTGATTCTTAGCTTCTCGTGCTTGTCACGGTAGTCGATCAGCTTGATTTATTGATTGATTTTTTTTTTAAATTGAATAACTATGGTATGATAAAAACGGCGAATATTTCCGATTATATTTTTATGTTGATGAAAATTTGTTATATTTTTTTCTTAATGAAATTTGCTCAGCCTGCAGTTTTTGCAGTTTTTCAGCCTGCAGTTTTCCAGCCTGCAGTTTTTCAGCCTGCTCTTATCGATTTTCACCTGCAAATTTCTTTTACGTCCTCAAACAATGGACCTAAGTTTTCTTGTCCGCCTTTGATACTGCTAGGAACTTGATTGAACTGTATTTGAGGAACAACATTGAGATCATGGATCACTGGAAAACGAGCAGATTTCTCAACGCAAGAAGCGAACCAATTACATTTGGAGCAAGAGGCTAGCACGCTATCTTCACACCACAGATTCAAGATCAATGATGACTTATAGCATACTTTGAAAGATTACATACCATGTGTTCCTGACTTAGCGATTCCTGATTGTCACTGATGTTTAACTATTTTCATTAACTATCGTTGATGATATAAATATATATATATATTATGTTGTGGTAGACGATGTCTGATCTTTCATCATTTCTTACCAACATTTACAGAGAATGTGACACTAAGTCAGTCATCCACAATCACAAAGTTAAGCAACTAACAAACGACTTCATCATTTCTTACCAACAATTACACTAATGTGACACTAAGTTCATCATCCACACATCACAAAGTTAAGCAACTAACAAACGACTTCATCAGTTATACCTAGGTACGGAATACAAATTTGGAGTCCTATTAAATATTGAATATAGTGAGAAACAGTGAGCATCTGTAGCTCAAGTGGTAGTGAGCTCGATCATGAACCCTAGCGTACCTGGTTCAAACCCCACGGTGGGCAAGTTTGGAAGCAAATTCGTTTCCGTGGGATTTTTACAAAAGGTAAAAATAGACCTCACCGTTCAGAATGCAATGACAAACTACTGAACGTATAAGTGGTGCCTAGAAAATAAACGACTCGTTTACTGTGATTGATGTCTACGTCCTGTAAAGGATATGCAACGATTTTAATTTTATTGAATATAAGCAGTGGCGGCTCGTGGTCATTTTTGGTGATGGGGCCAGACAAAAATTTCGGAAAAATCATGGTTTTTAGGCTAGGTTTATATTTTAGTATTTACTATTATTTGTCTATTCCGCGAAGTTACTCCCCCTTTACTTTAATGATCTGGCGCCGCATGCGCCAATAACAAACGGGACAACGTTGCACCAGGGTAAGTGAGCTGGCACTGATCAAGACCCAACTCCACCTCCTCGTGGTGACCCTGGAAATAGATAAAAGATCATGTCTGGCTAAGTGGGTAAGGATCGAGAGAGAGAGCTACTCTGGTATAGGTAATAAAGCAAACGCAGACACTCCTCTTGGGCACTAAATACTAGTGAATGCACTCATCTTCTGCCGATGTCTAATGAAAAAGTTGCATAAATGCAAAGCAAATGTAAGAAGTAACAATGTACGAGTCGGGTGTAAGCGTATACTCTCCTCCTAAATCAATGGTCAACCATAATTGCCAGATCTTATTGCAAGGAAACCGGGCACTCTCCTCCACGCACTATAGGCAAAATGGTAAAAACTCATAATTCCTGGGGTTCAACAACAACTAAAATATATACCATATAACTAAGGTACAAAAGAGATCCCTACAACCTACCGTTGACCACAGTCCTTCACCATGAATTAGCAAACAATAAAAAAAAAAAAAAACTTTTCTTTTCCTCACTGACAGTTAACCACGATATTTTACTAAACCACTTATTATTGAAAGTCCTCTTCTTTTTGCCATCTTGTTGCACATATACAAAGCTATTTGGTTGATGTGCACCTAGCTGTTTAATTTCAAGCTTGTCTTCTATCTTTAACGAAGGAAACTGATTTCGTAATAAATAATCCATTTGATTCATTTTGAATTTCGAGTAAGCCACAACTTCAAAAGTAGGTCACAGCTTGTCAATCGCAAACGAGTGTGCGTTGTAGAAGACGTGTATATTGAATACGAAACGGACGATTACCGTTAACGATTATAATAATAGTTAGTTACATATTTCTATTAATGCATATCCTTTTCTACTATTTTTGATATAATTTGTGATTCAATAGATAATTATACAAAGTACTATTTAATCAAGAGTCGTCGTTTAACTGTTAATTGGTTGCTCGCGTAGGAATTTAGCTTCCGGTGAATAAAAGGACATAAATTGTTTTGGCAATTATTATTAAAGGTAGAGGTCAAAGGTGAGAGGTCGCAATGTTACATCGTCAGTAGAGAATTTTAAAACGACCCGATAAAACATAGTGCGCTGATATATATGTCAAGCGTTATAGAGAAAAACTGAATTGGAGACCGTATATAATAGTTTTTTAAATAATAATGTTTATATATTATTATGATTGTTATATTATTATGATATAATATTTATATTTTAGTGTTAAATATTCAACTTTCAAAGCTAATCAGTGTCAAGTTAATAATAATTACGAACAAAAAGTTTTTTTAAATAATAAGTACACGTTAATTATTTTTGGTTTGGTAGGCCTGTTCTTACTGGCCCCTAATGACCATGGGTGTATACTAATTAGAGGAAAAATATGCTAAATTTTAGAGTTCAGAATGTGTGTGATATTTTAGCGTTATCTATCAACTTTCAAAACTAATCAGTATCCTGTTGAAAGTAATAATTATAAACAAATAATGTCTGAAATAATAAGTACACGTTACTCAATATTTTTGGTGGGGTCTGGCCCCACTGGCCCTTAATGACGAGCCGCCCCTGAATGTAAGAGTACCTGGTTCAACTCCGCGGCGGGCAGTTTGTCAGCAAATGTATTCCCGTGGATTTCTACCAATGGTAAAAACAGACTTTACTATTCAGAAAAGAATGACAAACTATTGAACATATTATTTGGTGCCAAGAAAATGGACGATTCGTTTACTGTGCTTGATGTCGAAGTCCTGTAAATGAAATACAACTACTTTCATGTTGTCAATACATATGTAAGAAACATGGTTTTATTGTTGTTATAATAGTTGTTAGATGACTGAAAGATTTCAAGTGCATGAGTTCTATTTTCATCCACTCTTACCTGCTCATGTTGCTAAGTACAGATTTGTTGAACATAGACACCTGGAATAAGCACTTACTTCCTGCATGTGTATGTTCACTTAAATATAACATTTTCTACATGTGTTAGTATACTGAGGAACATCAACGCTTACCTGGAGAAGTCTTACTTCTGGTATATCAACAGCAGCAAAGAATGAAAACATAAATTAGTTTCTCATTTCATGGTCTGGTTTTATGAATGAATTCTGTGTTGTAGAAGATTTCTTCCAAAAGCTTTCAACTTTGAACGTTATAGAATTGGATCGATATGAATGATGTACATTCATGTATCTAAGTTGAATGGAGATCATTATTGTCATGTTCGGTTTCAGCTGTTTACATGTGATAGGACGATATGTATGTGAAACCTTCTTGTGAAACCCTCTTCCATTTTAGTGGTAACAACAATAATGAAATCGTTTTATTGTGGAAGAGGCCGAAGTTTTATCTTGACGTCTATGTGGTTTTTTTTTTTCCAAAATGTGTCTTCACAACATAAATGTTCAACATGGTATCTTCACAACATAAATGTTCAACATGGTATCTTCACAGCATAATTATTTGATTTTGTGTCTTTTTAAACATGACATAATCGTATGAAGTTTCTAAAGAAAAGTACAAGCAGCTTACCCATAACCAAACTCACACTGCTGATAGTTTAGGTAGAATGCCTCTTTTCCTATGTCTGCAAGACTTGGACAAGAAACAGCGAACCTTGAAAGTAAATCGGAGAAATTAAAGCTAGATGCTTCAGAAAATGGTGATCATTTCATACACATACAGCTCACAAGCTAAGAAATTCATCAACTCGTTGTCGAAAAATCTGATCAACATGTGCATCTACTGTTGTTATTGGGGGGGAAGAATGTAATTAGGGACACATTCCCATATCTTTAAACTATGCTGAACCTATTCTTCTCGAAACCGTACAAGAGCAAAGAAAACAGAAACAGAAGTAGACAGGGTAAATCAAGTAATTGACAGCACAAAACTTCCATGTATACAACTTTCATTTTTAAATAGTCCATAAACGACATTCGTGTATACGACATTCATAAAATGAGAAAAAGTAAAGACAAGGCAGACATCATACATGCCCTCTGCTCCACATATGTTAAAACATAATTAAGGACAGTTGCCGCCTGATTGAAATATGGGTTCAGCGCGGACAAAGAAGTCGGTACTGTCAGTGGGGTAGAGAGAGAAGATATGCCAATCAACATCACTTGGTGACACGGAGCATGAGAATATTGATATAGAGGCTGCATTCTGGACGGAGCACGTATAAGTGGTCAATATTGGATGGTGTCGATAGAGAGAACTTGGTAACTAAAGTCTCTCCCACCTCCGCTACCTTCCACCTACCATGTTGGACATCCCTGCTTTAGAGAATATTGGTGAATGTGGTGTTAGACCTGTATTTTTCTTAGTCCACCATCATACGATGGGCGATATGCCATATCATACGATGGACCACCCTTTTTCCAGGTTTTCTCTAGTATCCAAATGAGACTGATTCGACTCATTTTTACAGCCGCTGTGGTTGAAAAAATGTCAACTCCAACTTGATATTTCGAATATTAGATCAAGCACTGGCGGCTCGTGATCATTTTTGTTGGTGGGGCCAGAAAAAATATTCGGAAAAATCATGGTTTTGGGTTGTTATATTTTAATTTAGAAAATAATAAATACACATTATACATTATTTTTGGTGGGGCCCGGCTGCACTGGCCCTTAATGACGAGCCGCCACTGAGACCAAGCATCAACGAAGCAAGCCATTGTGATATCGCTCTTCGCGATGATGAAGCTTATGGCTGCAAATAAATTGTAATCGTTTAAACTATTTGTAACTGGAGTTGTTGAAGTTTAGAAATTGGTGTTTAGAAATTAAACTATTTGCAACTGGGGTTGTTGGAGTTTAGAAGTTGGTGTTTAGAAATGTTAATGTTGAAACAATTATCAACTAATAGTAACACGCAACTAAACAAGATCACATGTTAGTAGAAATAAATAGTGACTAATAGTATACTCAGTATATCAGACTAATAATATACTCAGTATATCAGACTAATAGTATACTCAGTATATCAGACTAATAATATACTCAGTATATCAGACTAATAGTATTCTCAGTATACCAGACTAATAGTATACTCAGTATATCAGACTAATAGTATACTCAGTATATCAGACTAATAGTATACTCAGTATATCAGACTAATAGTATACTCAGTATATCAGACTAATAGTATACTCAGTATATCAGACTAATAGTATACTCAGTATATCAGACTAATAGTATACTCAGTATATCAGACTAATAGTATACTCAGTATATCAGACTAATAATATACTCAGTATATCAGACTAATAGTATACTCAGTATATCAGACTAATAGTATACTCAGTATATCAGACTAATAGTATACTCAGTATATCAGACTAATCGTATACTCAGTATATCAGACTAATAGTATACTCAGTATATCAGACTAATAGTATACTCAGTATATCAGACTAATAGTATACTCAGTATATCAGACTAATAGTATACTCAGTATATCAGACTAATAGTATACTCAGTATATCAGACTAATAGTATACTCAGTATATCAGACTAATAGTATACTATATATCAGACTAATAGTATACTCAGTATATCAGACTAATAGTATACTCAGTATATCAGACTAATAGTATACTCAGTATATCAGACTAATAGTATACTCAGTATATCAGACTAATAGTATACTCAGTATATCAGACTAATAGTATACTCAGTATATCAGACTAATAGTATACTCAGTATATCAGACTAATAGTATACTCAGTATATCAGACTAATAGTATACTCAGTATATCAGACTAATCGTATACTCAGTATATCAGACTAATAGTATACTCAGTATATCAGACTAATAGTATACTCAGTATATCAACTAATAGTATACTCAGTATATCAGACTGATAGTATACTCAGTATATCAGACTAATCGTATACTCAGTATATCAGACTAATAGTATACTCAGTATATCAGACTAATAGTATACTCAGTATATCAGACTAATAGTATACTCAGTATATCAGACTAATAGTATACTCAGTATATCAGACTAATAGTATACTCAGTATATCAGACTAATAGTATACTCAGTATATCAGACTAATAGTATACTCAGTATATCAGACTAATCGTATACTCAGTATATCAGACTAATAGTATACTCAGTATATCAGACTAATAGTATACTCAGTATATCAGACTAATAGTATTCTCAGTATACCAGACTAATAGTATACTCAGTATATCAGACTAATAGTATACTCAGTATATCAGACTAATAGTATACTCAGTATATCAGACTAATAGTATACTCAGTATATCAGACTAATAGTATACTCAGTATATCAGACTAATAGTATACTCAGTATATCAGACTAATAGTATACTCAGTATATCAGACTAATAGTATACTCAGTATATCAGACTAATAGTATACTCAGTATATCAGACTAATAGTATACTCAGTATATCAGACTAATAGTATACTCAGTATATCAGACTAACAGTATATCATCAACTTTCTATTTTAATTCTTCTCATTCTTTTCATTTTTTGCAGACAACCTGGCTGATTGAACTAGAACAAGCCAGTGTCGTCATCATGACTGTCAGAAAGAAAGATTCAGGCATCAAGCTTTGTGGTCATTTAGTTATGATCATTTGCACCATCTGGTTCGCGTCAGCTCAGGAAAGTGAAGAAGATTCAAAGTCTTCTACCGCCAAACTTGAAGATATTGTCTTCTCGAACATGTTGAAAATAGTTGACACCAAATTTGACACACTTACCACTCGAATCACCGCCCTTGAAACTTCTGTGTCCAGTTTGCAATTATACTCAATACGTCACTTCCGTCAGATCAGTGGAAGTTTACACAGTACACAGAATGGCTTGGAGACTATCGGAAAACAGGTCCACATACTTTGTTAACATTACACAGACAACAGACAAACAAACACATTATATGTGCACTCACTTGAATCTCTCTCTCTCGCGCGCGCGATCCCACTCACTTGAATCTCTCTCTCTCGATCCCACTCACTTGAATATCTCTCTCTCTCTCTCTCTCTCTCTCGATCCCACTCACTTGAATCTCTCTCTCTCTCTCTCTCGATCCCACTCACTTGAATCTCTCTCTCTCTCTCGATCCCACTCACTTGAATCTCTCTCTCTCTCGATCCCACTCACTTGAATCTCTCTCTCTCTCTCAATCCCACTCACTTGAATCTCTCTCTCTCTCTCGATCTCACTCACTTGAATCTCTCTCTCACTCTCTCTCTCTCTCTCTCTCTCTCTCTCTCGATCACACTCACTTGAATCAAAATGTTTCTCCGAACAAAAATTACCAATAAGACAGACAGACACTTAGGCAAAATAAACTATCCTGTTTGAGCAAAAATTAGCAATAAGACAGACAGACACTTAGGCAAAATAAACTATCCTGTTTGAGCAAAAGGCAACAAAATAGTAATACTGGATATGACAGACTACTAGATACGAAAACAGCAATAACAAATGAACAAACCCAAAGATAATAAAATAACAATACATTATAGAACGGACTGAGAGATAAGAAAAATAACAATACATGACCGGATAGATGGAATCATCTTTTTTTCGCTCAACCGCTACGAATGCATGCATAGTTATAGTGCCTAATATGGCGACTCTGGTTGATTTTTGCGTGAAGTTTTGCATTTATTATCACCAGTGTCCCTTGCCATTTGGACAAACCTTTATCCGACCAGGGGTACTTGTAGGTTACCCCGGTAAATGATACTGATCTCATGTTGGTCGAAATTATTTTTTATCCAGGTTGGCATTGAACCCCGGAGTTTCCACCACATGTTGTTCCTAGAGTAGAGATGTTATCAACTTTATTATCAGTGCCTCCCCCTCTCCCTCCCCCTCCCCAACCTCGCCTTCACTGAGAGAGATTAAATCAACAATGTCTGATAGAATAGACTAAGAGACATGTCTGGTCAAACACTAGTGACAACTGTTGTAAGAGAGAGAAGATGGAGATATGTTGGACACACTTTGAGGAGAAATGATCAACGAATATCAAAGCAGGCACTGAAGTGGGATGTAAAGGGTTCAAGAAAGAGAGGTCGACCTAAGGAGATCCTGAAACGAACTTTACTGAGAGAGGCAAGAGGTATCGGTCTCAGTTTCATGGATGTGATTGAGCGAGTTGCCCAGGATAGAGCGGTATGGAGAAGTTACTTGCAGGCCCTATGTAACGTATAACGGTACGAGAGGAATTATTATTATTTAAATGCAATTAAAAAATTATCAACAATGTCATACTTAAAGACATTAAATATCAATTAACACCTTCCACGAGACTGAAAACATTCAACATATCTTTCTGATTTGTAATTATTCAGTGAATGTTATAAGTTAGAATTTATCAATCGTGTTCTCTACTATATCCTTTAATTGAGGTTCCACTTTTATTTTAAAGACTTCATAATTATATATGTTGCAGACATCTCATGAGCATACTCCGGCACTATTCGTTGGCACAAGAAGCAGGGAAAGACAAACCGTAACTAGTGCGGATTACGAAATCAGAATGGGGTGTCTCGGCTAGAGTCAAATACAAAATTACCGTATAGTCTAGTGGATGAACGGAGATTGAGGATGCTACTACTGCCTTCATGTGTGTTTACGAGACAAAGACAATTATTGTGTCGGACCTGTTTTTCAAATCTACAGCCATCCGGCATTAATGGATGAAATATATAGAGGCCTCAAACTTTGAAAGTCTCGTCTACTTTTGTTTTCCTGCTCACACTTAGGTTCGTGCATGATGCGAACATAAAATGCGAACAGATTGACCTCGGCGGTGCCTTTGCGAAGGTAGTGAGCATACAGAAGAACAACATTTTTATAATCCTCAACGACTGCATGTTGAATATCGACCCAACCATTGATGTTGTGGAGATATTGATATTGATGTACATTGATTACAACAGGTCGGAATACAATGTCACAGAAGTAGTAATGATGACCTACAAGAGAAAGTTCGATGTTCGCAAATCTGCGAGCAACTGGAACCATCAGCGCTCACACAATTTGTCCACCATTTAAAACAACTGCAAAAATAAAGGGTTATCTCGGATAGCATTGATACAGTGTCAACTCTAGCCACCCCCAAAAAACAGCTGATATATGTATGACGAACATGATAATGACAAATGATTGGTCGGAAAAAAACGTTCCAAAGACACTTAAAGTCACTCTAAAATGCTTTGATATAAACACCACATGTTGGGAATCTCTTGTGCAAGATAACCAAATGTTGGCACTGCAATAACATCAGATGAACTCTCACAGATGAGAATCGCCGTACTGTTGAGGCACATAGACAACGAGCTGCGCTAACAGTTAGAACACACAACACCTACATGTCCAACCGTAACCCTTTATGTCCACATCTATTGTAAGGTATTGTGTTCCAGGATTGAACTACATTCATCTCCATACACACCATAGAGATACAACAACACACGTCTAAAATTGTTGTCATCATGGCTTGTGATGGACGTCTATTATCCATCATCAAAACGCATGCTCTTAGTAGAACTTTGCCACTATAACGATCCATAGAAATTTTATCTCATATGTCAGTTGTCCCGCCTCTGCAACTGCCATGCTCAAATCATCAGTTATATCCTGAATCCATCTTCTCCGTGGTCTTCCTCTTCCCCTCTTTGTCGGGATTCATCCTTCCATGATGGTATTCTTCAACCCCTCCTGTCTCTTTATATGTCCAAAATACTTCAACAATTCTCTCATAAACTTCAACACAGAAGATATAGAAGCATCAACAGCAATGTCCAATGATAAAGTTTATGTCGTAAAGCAACAGCTGTAGAAACTATGATACATAGAACATAGGATACATAGAACATATGATACATATAGAACAAATCATTCAGTCTTTTATTAACTTACAGGTGACACAGATAGAACAAGATGACCGTGCACAGAAACCTGTTATAAGTTTGCTATCTCACGATGTATCTGAACTAAAGAAGACCTCTGCTGAACTTCTTAGCGAGTTTGAATCTAGTGTGTTCTACATCAATGAGAATTTAGACAAGCAAGGTCAGTTCATGAAGTCACTGCTGGAAGACACTGTAGTTAGGAGTGCCAGGGAGACGTCAGATCATATTTCAACACTGATAGAAGAAATGCTTATACAAATGGAAAAACCAAAGGTGAGAACTGAGAAGAATGTGTGTTCTCGTTAATTACTGTACTTTCTACTCTTGTTTAGGCATGTGTTACATATCTTTCACTTGAAATAAACAGTAGATTCATGTATTTATACATGCAAGCATTCTTTCTTTCTTTCTTTTCTTCAATCATGTTTTACCTCACAGTTTCAGGTTAAGAAGAGATTTCTAGAACATGCTTTTATGTGAGCTTCATAAGCGGTGTCTTTCGTTGCCTCTGTTATCTCTGTGGTCAACTTTAACGTATTCGGCCTTTTGTTTGTATCCATCGTATCCGAGTAACATTGGTCTTTGGGGCGCACTGTCTGCTGGTAATCTGCTTATGTGGCCGAACCATTTAATTTGTTGTTTATTTATGAAGTTTAGTACTGATGTTGCACCCACCTTTTCCCTGATATTTTCATCTCTGTCGTGACTAGTTTTCTTCAATCATTTGATGTCAGCGTTCAGGTTTGGCACTGATAACATAATGTGGGGAGAAAGATTGTGTTGAGCAATGCTTTTTGTGTTCATGGTGACATGTTTGCATTTTAAAATTGGCTCCATTTTGCTATTATTTAATTTGCTTTGTTGCATCGATATTGGATTTGTTAAAACAAACATTAATGTCACGTAATGAAGGGCACAGGTGGCGTCTGTGGCTTAGGGGATAGTGACTCGGTCTATTAACCCGACGTTCTGAGTTCGAATCACGTTGCGGATAGTTTGGTTGCAATTGTTTCGTTGGATTGTTACAAAGAACGATGACACCACCCGTTCAGAAAGCGATGTCAAACTACTGAACGTAATAATGCCTAGAAAAATCACAAACAGCGTTACAAAGCTGGAGTTGATTCGCAAAGTCCTGTAAAGGATATGTAATTAACTTTAAATAATGAAGGGTACGCTCAATATTCAACCATTACTTTATAATACTACTTTAGACTACATGTCTGATAAATAAATGCTATCTGGCGAGATTACTTGTTTTATTACTGCAAGAGCATGTCTGAAGTTAATCATTTCTAGTATAACATATGTTAGAAATATTTCAATCTCAATTAATATAACAGTTACATATATATCCGCTTTATGTCATCACTACGCTTTAGTGACTTTTATGTGCATAATTAGCTATCTCTTTGTTAAGTTATAATAGCGTTTAGGGAAACCCTGAAACGAACTTTACTGAGAGAGGCGAGAATTATCTGACTCATTTCCATAGAAGAGGTTGAGCGAGTTGCCCGGGACAGAGCGGAATGGAAAAATTACTTGCCGCCCAATGTGACGTATAACGATACGAGAAGAATATGTACAATACATGTATTGATATACTGATATGTTTAACACGTTCGTCCTTCTGGGCCGATACAAAGGCTCATTGTATTTTTTTAAGATAACGCAAAGGCAGTATAATGGCTAATTTAGTATACATTACAATATAAATACCTTTTGGGCATAAAAACAGTTAGAGAGGGAAAGGGTTAAATCATTTTTATGTGTTTACTCTGCTCATGTTTAAATGTTCAATTGTGTTTAAGCATATTTCCCTGAGCATCTAAATCTGTCCATATTTCTCTTACAGTCGGAGCCAGTCAATTGCGACGTGGATTTCACAGGAATATCTGAACATATTGATCTCAGATTTGCCGAATTCAAAATGCAAACACACGCTCATTTTGTGAAACTAATCAATGCTGCAAAGTTTGATTTGAGAAGAGATAAGGATTTCATTGGAAATGATAATAAAAATGATGACAGTAAGATAAAAGAGGAAGAGAAATCATGTGACTGCAAGACTGAACCACAGAAGGAAAATAACGTTTCCGTTGAGACCAGTACTCAACCTGTAACTCATCCTACGAATATCAAAAGTGATGAACCTAGTGTTACTAAAGACGTGGGTGCACAAACGTCTCCGGGTGTTCAGCAAATGAAGTATCAGGATGAAAACGATGAACGGGTCATGAATGCACTCTACAACATGACTGGCAGTGTCTTACAAGCCGTTAGCTACTTTCGTAGCACTGGTCGGCTGTTGGAACAAGTGTTATCAAATACAGACTTACTGGCCAGTCAACAATCGGATCTCAGTCGAAGATTAGACATGCTACAGGTGCCTGGATATGTGTCTACTCAAGACGGAGAATCTGACCACAGCAACGTAATCCCTGGAGCGGATAATGCAATGTCACAACCCTATATGCTTCCAAAAGTTAATACTGCAGAGAAAGAGTGTGTTCTACCTATCGATGTATTCAATAACATGCTACTTTAATTAAAACGGCAGCCAATTGTTGGAGGTAAGTAATCACTTTTCTAAATATTCGTAGAAATTATGAATGTAGCTACACGATTGGTGATGAAAAATATAAATTCAATTCGCTCTTCAAATTTGTTGAAATATTTCTTTAATTTTAGCAATACAAATCAGTTGTAAATGTTATAGTCTGTCCATTAATTCGTGAGCACGTTTGAAATTGATTTTCTCGAAAACTACCTGTTGGATCTCAGTGATTTTTGCATGCAGCCTTAGAATATCCATGACGCTAAAATAAAGCTAACCAGTAGTTCATAGATGCTACGGATTTTGCACATCAGCGAATTCCTTTGATCTTTTATGACAATTGCAAATACAGGGGCTCAAATTTTAGATTTTACAGTATCCTAGAATTTGTCCATGTCAATTCTATTCATAGGTGTATCTCCATATTAACCTGATAGGTCAAGTAATTAAGTGTGTTGCCCTTTATGTGCAATCGTGAACTTGGATACAATATCACAGTTAGTCCTCCTTCGGTCACCATTAGACAGGTGTCATTAACTTCACCACAAATTGTATGATAGGTAGACGCATTTGGATAATGGAAATGCTATACAATGGAAACTCAGTCTGAATAAGATATGATTTGTATCATCCGAATCTACTGTATTCTCCTGAGGTTGTAATTTTACTTGGCATAACAAATTGTAATCCCATTCGTCTTACTTTCTTTTTTCAACATGTTTACCTCACAGTTTCAGAAGAGATTTCATTAGAAATGCTCAGTTGAACTTCATAAGCTGTCTTTCGTCCTGTTCTGTGTCACAGCTATTCGGCCTTTTGTTTGTATCCATCGACGAGTAACATTGGTTTGAGGGCGCATGATTGGAGTAATCGCTAGTGTGGCCTATTTGTTGATTTTGTTATATGAAACACCTTTGTCTTATTTGTCATCCTGTCTGCTATTTTCCAATTTGATTCAGCTCAGGTTTCAATATGATATCATAATGAGACGATTTTACATGCTTTTAGTGTCTAATTTGATCTTTATTGCTATTTTGCATTATTTAATTGTGCTTTGCATCGATATGGTTGTAAAATTATGTCCATGAGGGCAAGGTGATGGTCTGTTTAAATTGGGAAGTGACTGATCTTTCCCATTCGAGTTCGAACAATTGGATAAGGTTCATTTTCGTGTGAGTTAGGTCCCTACCGTCAGTACATTTTAAACTTGGAAAATAATCCAGCCATGGACAAGACTAACTAGTTATTCCTGCATGTGGATTAGTATAATTACAATGGCGCTTTTCTGCTTAGTATATTTTCTTTCTGTAATAATGCTATCTGCAGATTACCTTCTTTAGCATAGTGTTGAGTTACTTCTATTAACATATGAGAATTTCAATCTCAAATATACAAATATATAGCCTTGCTTTGCTCACTACTTTGGATTCTATAGCATCTCTTGGTTATTAGCTTTGGAAATCCTGAAATGAACTTTACAAAGCGAAATTTCTGACCATCCTAGAGAGTTTTCCGGAAGAGCGGAATGGATATCTTGCAGCCCAAGTACTTAACTACGAAGAATATGTACAATACATGATTGATATCTTGATATTTTACAGTTTCCTGGGCGAACAAGTTGTATTTGATCGCAAAGGCAGTTATGCTAATTAGACTTCAATATAAATATTTGCATACAGTTAAGAAGGTTAATCATTTTGTTTTTTCTCTGCTCATGTTAAACATTGTGTTTAGCATATTTTGAGCATCTATTTCCAATCCATCAGGGAGAGAATTCACTATTTCAGAACCAATGCCAGATTTGCCGAATTCTGCAAACAGCTCATTGTAATAATAATCTGCAAGTTTTTTGAGAATGATTTCTTAGATTCAAATGACAGAAGAAAGTGGTATGTACTGAAACTGAACCTTCTGCATGGTAAAATGTTCCTTGAGACTCATCTATGAATCATGATATCAATGATCCTAGTGTTTGATGTACAAGTCCTTAACAAATGATACAGGATGAGACTATAACAGGTCATGAATGCATGAATGACTGGCAGTCTTAACTTAGCTTTTTCAGCACTTCGGTGTCAAGTGTTATCAATACAGCTTACTGGCCAGTCAAAGTCGACTAGCGAGTTAGGAATGCTACAGGTTCTGGATATGTGTCTACTCAGGGGAGAATTACTCACGTATCCTGACCATAATGCAGTGTCACAACATAGCTCAGTTATACTGCAGAGAGTGTGTTCTACTATCGATGTACAATCGTGGCTGATTTAATTATAACCGAGAAAGCCAATATTTGAGAAGTAATCATTTTCTTAAAATATTCTGCTAGATTATAGAATTCTAAGGGTGATGAAAAAATATAATCAACGTTTAAATTTTTGAAATATTCTAATTTTAGACAATTACAAATCAGTTGTAAAGATTAGATATATTAGATTAGCATTCCTTACTGGCATATTCAAATGGCTAGTCAAGACTGGTGACGAATTTCTTTTGATATGTATCTCCTCTGTAACCTGTCCTGGTCAGTTCTATTTGGCTCAGCATAACTTTCAGACCTGGTATGTTTTCATGACTGTGCAATTATGATTATCTTTCCTATTGAAATTTTTATATCTATATCCTTTTCATGTCCCGTTTGACACATTAGACTTCCACAAAAGATTTATATTTCTGTCTTTATGTCGCCTTTTTATTTATTGTTTCCCATGTCGTGTCATAATTTTTTCTATTCTCTTTCTATAGTTCTTCTCCGTATTTCATATGAACGTCCAGAATGTCTTTCAATCCATGATTCCAACTGTAAGATAGCATTACAAATCAAACTATTTATAACTGAGCACAGAATACAATGAAACAATGACATTTAACGTATAACCCATACGGTGTGGAATAGATTACTGTTCAAACCTGCTGCCTTGTGGGCTTTGGCTGGGGACAGCAAAAGGCTAACGGAGAGCGAGACCAGTAAACGCTGGTTGAAATCGAACACTTCACCAAAGGATAAGCACTAGAGTTCCAATTGGTACTGAACGTTGTGACGTAAAATTGCGTTCTTGGCAAAGGCTGCGCATATATCACAATTAGAATGATAAATATGGCCGAAAAGAACGATCGCGCAGAGATATTACTGTGATTAATTATTCAGAGAAAATCAACAACAACAAAATGTAATACTTTGACTCTGCTGAAGTTATTAATGTATCATATCACCTCAGATAAGAAAATAAAAAGAAAAGAATATTTGAGGGAAGACTTCTTAGAAGAGTACATGGATATACCTGCTAGAATGAGATTAGTAATATCAGACTTCAGAACTAACTGATCTGAAGATATTTTTAAAAAAAAAAGATCCAAAAGAAACGATGGCGATGGATTGAGCATGTCCTCATGAGGAGAAAAGAAAGGTAGTCAAGATATGATTGATGTTCGTCCATCACGGGTGATAATGACCACACACATTTTCATCCAAGGGAATGTAGTTGATTTATGTTTATCTGTGTGTGCGTAGATGACTTGTGAGCTCGATGCGGACTTGAAAGTTCTTGTACAGTGTGAGCAAGGTATACTTGCACTTGTGAGAAGTTTTACTGCCTTTCTATTTTGACGTTTTTGTTCCATCCGTGCTGTTCTACCTGCCTCGCAGGCCGAGGAACCGTGTTGAAGAAGTGTGCGCCAGGCTGATCTGTCTTGAGCAACATTCTCTCAGTTGTTGACATCTATGCCAAAAGATTTCATCGAGTTCTTGAGCGTATCTTTGAATCGCTTTTTCTGACCACCTGTGAGAGTTTACCACTATGCAGCTCACCATCAAGACATACAATACAGACAAGACATACAATACAGTCAAGACATACAATGCAGACAAGACATACAATGCAGTCAAGACATACAATACAGACAAGACATACAATACAGACAAAACATACAATGCAGTCAAGACATACAATGCAGTCAAGACAGACAAGACATACAAGACAGACAAGACATACAATACAGACAAGACATACAATGCAGATAAGACATACAATGCAGACAAGACATACAATACAGACAAGACATACAATACAGTGAACACCATAGAGACAGTGATAAAAAAAGAGACATGTGCGCACATGAAGTAAAGCTTTTGAAGCAGAGTTCAAAGACATGCATATGACTATGCTTGATAAAGAAAGAATAGCATAAGATCGAATTGAGTGGATCTTGCTGTCTCTGCCGTATGTGCCCTTGAGCGCCACGAGGACTGATGATATATTAGCTCTCCCGAAAGCGGAGACATTTCAACTAACAGGAGCAAAAGTGATAAGCGAGTATATAGAGTCTTTAAATTCAAATTCTGCAGATATATATGGTTTCTTGAGACTTGCAAGGTAGTTCATTTAGGAGATGAATTGTAAGCTCTGATGCCGTGTGACCATACAATTCATATGTAAGGTTTTGGGTGTATACCCTGAGATCACATTTGGAGCCAAAGTCGCTAATTCAAGTTTCAACTGTGGCTCGCTGACGCTCCGTGAACTCCTGTGATAGCATTGATCATCCTGATAATCTGTCGTCATTCTAGGCCCCCAGTGCTGAGGGAGAGAAAATAAGGCAACATCTCCTTGTCAATTATGAAATAAAAGGAGTACGTTGAACACTAACCAGAGTGCATCCAGCTCATCGTGTAAAACAAACTGTTATATAAACTATATCGCAACATATGGTGTGTTCCTGGTTTAAGTTTACAGCAAATAGAGGAAAGGTGGTGACTCATCGCTCTCGAATAAGTTTTATTTATTTGTATACTTGAATCCTCAACGCCACTTGGGTGCAGTTGCCACCACCGTATGTGAGAGAAACAAAAGTTGGATATATCTGCTCCGGACTTATGCTCCAGTACCAAGGTACTCTTTTAGGCAATCTCACCGTTTCGTAAAGAGATAAATGGAAGGGAGAAGGGACTTAGTAGAAATGCGCAGTATTTTAGTCATAACTGCAGTCAGGTCGTCATTCGCGTAAAGCTACACTTTTGTTTTATGCTCTTTATTATTTGTATAGAAGCACTTCGCAGTTTGTTTGGGTTTTTTAAAGTTTTTTTAAATTATAGATGCATCAAGAAAGAACTGATTTCATTAGACATTCTAGCAGAAAGATTAAAATATATTTGGGAAACTGCTGCGTCATGTCTATTAACTGATGTCCGTTGGCTGTTGCCTATTTGCTGATGTCTATTGGTTGTTATATTGTAATGATCTCAAACTAATTATGTTAACTCAATTTCGGTTGTCCATCATTTCTGTAGGTGCTTACGGATTTGGCTCAGCTGAGTTCAGTCTCTCTTTCCAAGAACACGGCTGCTCTGCAAGACGAAGTTACTCGTGTTGAAGGTGTCCGAACGCAGATGGCAACAACAATGCTGGCAAGGGCATCTGGGGATGAATCTGATCCTGTTACAAGACTGACAAATGCAACTATGAGAACTTTCAGGTTAGTTGAGGCAGTTGCATCCAATACAGGATGGCTTCCTCAAATCTTCAACAACATACAGCATCTAGAATCTCTGACAAATCGTTCGTTACATGCTACAATGCAAAACTATGCTTTGTTAAGTAAAGCTCAACAAACTGCTGCCAGTCTAGAGTCTACTGCTAGTGTTAATCATGCAGAGACTACGTCAAGCACTAGTTCTAGAATACCACGCACAAACGGACATAGGGATAGACCATCTCATGGTAATCTCAACGAGTCCTCAAAGGATGATGCAACACTTAACAGGGAATCTTTGGAGACAATCTACAGCACAAGCTTGCAGTTAAATAGGATCATGCCTGCACTTACAAAGCTCTTGTCTGAACCTGGTAAGTTCATTATTGCTAAAGATGGATGACTATCTACGAATGGTGTGTATGAATTTGGGAGCTATACTTTCTTGTAGTCAGCTATGAAGTTAGATGAGCATCATGGAATGGTGTGTATGAATTGGAGCTATACTTTCTTGTAGTCAGCTATGAAGTTAGGAGCATCATGGAATGGTGTGTATGAATGTGGAGCATACTTTCTTGTAGTCAGCTATGAAGTTAGATGAGCATCATGGAATGGTGTGTATGAATGTGGGAGCTATACTTTCTTGTAGTCAGCTATGAAGTTAGATGAGCATCATGGAATGGTGTGTATGAATTTGGGAGCTATACTTTCTTGTAGTCAGCTATGAAGTTAGATGAGCATCATGGAATGGTGTGTATGAATGTGGGAGCTATACTTTCTTGTAGTCAGCTATGAAGTTAGATGAGCATCATGGAATGGTGTGTATGAATGTGGGAGCTATACTTTCTTGTAGTCAGCTATGAAGTTAGATGAGCATCATGGAATGGTGTGTATGAATGTGGGAGCTATACTTTCTTGTAGTCAGCTATGAAGTTAGATGAGCATCATGGAATGTGTGTATGAATGTGGGAGCTATACTTTCTTGTATCGCTATGAAGTTAGATGAGCATCATGGAATGGTGTGTATGAATGTGGGGCTATCTTCTTGTAGTCAGCTATGAAGTTAGATGAGCATCATGGAATGGTGTGTATGAATTTGGAGCTATACTTTCTGTAGTCAGCATGAGTTAGATGAGCATCATGGAATGGTGTGTATGAATTTGGGAGCTATACTTTCTTGTAGTCAGCTATGAAGTTAGATGAGCATCATGGAATGGGTGTATGAATGTGGACTATACTTTCTTGTAGTCAGCTATGAAGTTAGATGAGCATCATTGAATGGTGTGTATGAATGTGGGAGCTATACTTTCTTGTAGTCAGCTATGAAGTTAGATGAGCATCATGGAATGGTGTGTATGAATGTGGAGCTATACTTTCTTGTAGTCAGCTGAAGTTAGATGAGCATCATGGAATGGTTGTATGAATGTGAGCTATACTTTCTTGTAGTCAGCTATGAAGTTAGATGAGCATCATGGAATGGTGTGAATCTTCTTCTTCTTCGCGTTCGTTCTTTACGACCAATTTTAATCACTCTTTGTGATATGTTTGATCTTTGCCAAGAACGTGTATACGTTGCACATTGGTTTGGTAGGCCCCTAAACGCATAGACTTCTACACGTTTATGACACATGCATCCGATTTCAGCCAAACCTCATTGGTCGCCTCTTACGACATGCGTGGCAGGTAACAGTGGTTCTATTCTTTACACCCCAAATTTGGGCCCCGGTAACCACTCGGGCGGTTAATCTACTTCTTATGCTTCGAATGCTCTATATTGATCACTTGTTAAACCACTCTTTGTGATCTGTATGTGATCCGAGTCTAAGAGCGATTGTATGTTGTGCCAGCTATATGCATACAAGTATGATAGCACATCCGATTTCTGCGTTGATTTTTACTTACTAGGGTAGCTTCCCTGGGTTTACCTCAGAGGTCGCAGTGTTACTATTCTTTGCTCGCCTTGCTAGCCCTAGCAACACACGGGCGAATGGTTTGAATGAATTCGTGAGCTATATTTATTGTAATGAACTATGAAGTTAGATGAGTATCTTCGAAGAATGTATAATAATAACACAATTAAGTGTCTTGCATCAAATATACGTCTTACAATATCTATTATAATCAAACAGTGTCAGCAATTATTTCTATCAGTGCTATATGTAGTAGGTGGCGTCTGTGGCTTAGGGGACAGTGACTCTTGTCTATTAACCCCAGCGTTCTGAGTTCGAATCACGCTGTGGACAGTTTGGTTGAAAATTGTTTCACCTGGATTTTTACAAAAGGACGATGGGACCACCCGTTCAGAAAACAATGGCAAACGACAGAACGTAATAATGCCTAGAAAAATCACAAACAACTTTAAAAACTGGAGTTGATACGGAAAGTCCTGTAAAGTATATGCAATTAACGTTTTATGCAGTAAAATTATAAATATAAATTGTTCAACTTAACCTTTTGCTCTATTAAAAAAAGTGTATCTTTGATGTGTCAAGTCTGTACTGCGGTCTAGAGACTAAACAATTTGTCACTTGTATCTGACCCAGTTATTCTACCAACGAATAGTGTCAGGAGCAGTAGGAAAGAACAACAGATGAAGTTTCCATCACTTCACAAACATGAATGAAGCCGAGTTATCAAGTGCACGTTGCCATCTTCCACTATCCCTTTTTTGTCGAATTGGTCATGTGAATGCCAGTTATGAATGACCTAGGGCATATAGACTATGTTATTTATTTCAGAGAAGCTAATCTGTTTATCCTCATTCACGTTGACTGTACCTAATCCACATTTGCCCACAACTTCTACTTTTGTGTGTGTGCGTTATCTGATCCCACTTTAACGTTCAGCTAGGTATCCCATTAATACAACTACCAAATGTCTTAAGGTAGCTTCCACTTCCTTCTGTAGTTGCTGGTAGAACTCATCCATTGTCTAGTTCATAGATTCCCAAACTTTTTCAGCCCACCGCCCACTTTGCACGACATAAACTTTGTAACGCCTACCGCCCACTTTGCACGACATAAACTTTGTAACGCTCCCCTTCCCATTATAACAGTTTTCAACCCCTCCCCCCACCCCCACACATATATATATACATGCTCTATTTTCACTTTGACATAGAAAATGTATATATATTTCTGTCATACATAGTCAATTTTCAAATGATTATATACATCAAATAGAAAATTGATGAAAAAATGGATCGTGTAAGATGTGCATAAGATGAATTAAAATGTAGAATTAAAAATTTTAATGATTATTCAATCGCAAAATCACGAAAACAAACTCCCCCAAATGCTTCTGAACCCACTATCGCCCCCTGGAAGGCTCAGTGCCCACTGGAGGGGGCAGCACCACCCACTTTGGAAACCCATGGTCTAGTCTATGTTCTTCATAAAATCATTCATTGAAGTACACTGTATTGTGGTGATGTTGGTCAATTTTCCTTTCATTCTTATTCTTATCAATCTTTTATTGATTTGTCTACATTCTAGCTATGTACAATTCATTCCCATCAACATTATAACTGTAACTTCTTCACTATGTTTGCTATTCATCATATCTCCCAGAGTGGAGTAGTGTTTCTAAAGTTGCTGATTTGATTCGACCTTCTCAGGTCTATGAGCTTTCGTTTTAAAAAAGTTAATTGCATATCTTTTACAGGACTTTGCGAATCAACCCCAGCTTTTAACGCTGTTTGTGATTTTTCTAGGCATTATTGCTTTCAGTAGTTTGCCATTGCTTTCTGAACGGGTGGTCCCATCGTCCTTTTGTAAAAAATCCAGGCGACACAATTTGCAACCAAACTGCCCGCAGCGTGATTCGAACTCAAAACGTCGGGGTTAATAGACAGAGTCACTATCCCCTATGCCACAGACGCCACCAGCTTTCGTTTACTTTTAGTATATCTACATTATAGTTTATATTTCTATTATTTGTTTGAAATCTTCCCATCAGCTGTCGCTTACTGCTATAAGTATATTTACTTTATAGTTTCTTATTTCTCTTGTCTGTGGCAATCTTCCCATCAGCTGTAGCTTACTGCTATAAGTATATTTACTTTATAGTTTCTTATTTCTCTTGTCTGTGGCAATCTTCCCACCCCGTTCATGGTTCCTACATTCAGGAAACGTAGACTAAAGTTATGATTTTCAATTAGAATATCCGTTTTCGTGTCAATGACTTCACCACGTTTTCCGAGCTTCAAGTTCCGGGTGAAACCCATCCCGCGGCAAAATGTGATTATATATTGCTGTTCCCGTAACGTCTTTTTTTCTTCTAACGTATATAGGGCGGATGACTCCAGAAAGCAACTCTACACCTGGAGTACCGGAACGTCTGCTTTAGTCTGACCCCTACATGCAGAAACCTGTCCTGCTTGGTAGTGAAACACGCTGGGTAAAAAAAAAGAAAATTCCGCTGGCTTAGCTAGCTCTGAGTGCGATTAAGATACTCAAAAACCAAACCACTGTAAGATAAAGAAACTAATAATGACAGTGGTAACACATATACATAATTGGAAATCGTCTCTTATAAGAGTACATATATCCATGTATGTGCTTGCACGCCTACCACGTTCATACATAATTTATTTTGTTTCTGTAAGTTTCCTTGTTCTGACACCCGAGTGTATATATAAACACTAAAGCTGCGGAAAGTGTCGACAGAAGAAAGCTATTCACTAAGTAAACTAGTTGACGTATACTTCAACAGCTGCTAAACAACATTATCAAAACAATGAAGGAGATGGCGGAGCAGGTCGTGATGATTGCTGGCTTCCCAAATATATAAAACAATATGTGGAAACAAATAACTGAGAGAAAAATGTGATAAATATGTGTGTGTGTCATATCAAGACAATCCAAAGAAATATAGAGTAGTGTGTTGTGTTCTGTTTTATGTGTGTACTGTTGCATATGTGTGAGTTAAGACTCGTGTGTTTAAACCAATATACATACACATATCAATGAACATGTTTACCACAGATGTTTATGTGTAGTGGTTCGGCGTCTTGTTGTATCACGTTTTTTTTTTGGTCCTTATTTAGACTGATTGTCAGCACAAAATCTTCACAGTTCATTGTTAACCCGTTCATGAAGGTCTGCAGCTGAACTTATTTATGTCTAGCCAAAACGGCGTCACGGCGTGATGCTGACCACATCACCCATTGTGTGCCGACGGTCAATGAAAATACAGGCCTAACACTGTATTGACCTATATACCACAAGGTATGAAAGGGTTCCTTTACTTACTTTTTTTTTTTTTAAACGGCGTCATCTGCAGACCTCTCCCTAATGACCACTTCCCTTATGTAGACTTTTTTAATGGTACCTCATTAAATGATCTCACAATATAAATCAAGTGTATAGGTAGACACATTCAGTTGATGATTCGAAGATATGATTCAGCTTCACGGCGAAGAATAAATCCATTAATGTGTGAGCGAGGGTACACCCTTTATTGACTAAGCTAATGATGTAAGAAGTCTTCAGATGTCAAAACATCGTGCTGAATCTGCCTTTAATATACTTATGGAAAGACGAGAAAACTAACAGTTTTGAAGTGCGGTCAAACATCTCTGGCGCGCACACACTGAACACGAATTACCAACTATTTTTGCTGCAACCAAATTATTGTAAGGACACTGATGAGAATATATAGACCACAAGCGTTGACCAATAAGATAAATGCAGAAGTATGTCAAATTGACAGTTTTTACTAATGAGATATGCAATTTTTAAAAATCAATGAAATCAATGTATCAACCGGAAGGTTTTCATTGAGAAACAAAGTCAAATAAAATAATAATTAACACATCGTGGGAAAATGGGAAATAAAAATGGAATATGAACTAGTATTTATCCTATCAACGGATCCGACTTCTAACTACTCTGGTCAAACTGGTAATTTGTTTATCACCAGGATTTGACCAAAAAGTGCAGAGATGGCCAGTCCTGAATCTACACACAACGAACCAGATCATGCTTTAAGATGACATTTGAATAGTCCGTATCGTCAGATATAAAGCCTTCCATTTTATACCAGATCTTTCCACGCATATAAATCTGCACAATGTCGAAAAGCAGTGTTGTAGCCATATGTTCCACGCTAGAGAAAGGGTAAATGATGGTAAGACAAGGCAGCAGATTTGCTTATCGTAAGTAGGCCATCATGTCGTGACCAGGTCTAGAAACGTATTCGTAGGACAGACAATCTTTCAACACGGATTCCGGGTGCTATTGCATTCTTGTGCGAATCTGATAACACAAACACGGAGAGAATGTTACAAAATCAAAGACAGTTAACAGAATGTAAACCAGAGATATATAAATATGCTAGGAGAAGTTGGAGGCAGGTGAGAATTCCAATTAGATTCTTTAACAGATATGGAATGTGTGATAGAAAAATAAACAACGTAGTACGACAATAAAATTAATGGATATGATACTCTCAGTGCGCCCACTTAGGTACTCAGTCCTTTACATCTAACCGAAAGTGTATTAGGGAGAGAGCACTAACACACAGAACTACTTTATCAAATAGGCTAAGAAAAGTGTCTCGGACATACGAACACACACATGTGTTTCTGAGCACTCACAAATAGGGCAATGTGGCAGTGGAGATGAATAGCAGACATGAATAATATTGCAGTCTGTCAACGTTCATATTTCTTGTACGTGTGCTCTGTTAGTCTTCAGTGTGTTTAATATCTTGCAAACTGTCTTGCACAGTCATCATATTTATTATCTCGCTCACATGTTATCACAATTTCTCATTTTACTTAGACCCTCTCATAACGCTGGTAGGAGGTGGGAGACCAGACCAAGGAAGACTGGAGATCTACCACAATGGACAATGGGGAGCATTGTGCCACAACGACCTCTCACACTTGGAAGCAGATCTGATATGTCGACATCTAGGATTTCGAGGTGGAATATCGGCTGGAGCAGGTCACTTTGGTTCTGGGGCCGGAGTGACATGGGTCTTCAACGCGTCCTGCCTAGCAACGCCTGAGTGTTCAGTAGTTACACATTCAGAAAGCAATTCTGACTGCAGTCATGACTTAGACACTGGAGTTATATGTGGTAAGTTCTTGTCTCTAGCTACTACATATGCACTTCAACGTTAAACTTGTATTATCCCTGACTCAGTCATCATCGAACAGTTATAGCATATATTAAATGAAAATCGTGGCATTCAGAACGTAAACGGTAGCCATCAACCACAGTAAACGAGTCGTCGATTTTTCTAGGCATCACTTATACGTTCAGTTGTTTGCCCTTGCTTTCTGAACGGTGAGGTCTATTGTTACCTTTTGTAACAATCCCATGGAAACGAATTTGCTTCCAAACTTGTCCATCGTTTGAACCAGGTACGCTTGGGTTTGTGATCGAACTCAATACCGCTTGAGCTACAGACGCTCAGAGCATATATTGTATAACTATATTAAATCAGTAGTTCAAAATCATCATTTAGAAGCCATGATATTTTGTAGAACGTTTTGAATTTGTGTTATAATATTTCTGATATTTGGAAGCTAGTCACTGACAAAAGACAAGTAAGATCGTTGGAGATGACAGAGATTTTGGTTTTTACAAAAGAATGCTGAGAGTTCAATGAACATGACTGCTAAAAAGAACTAATGTTGATGCACTGATATAAGTTGGAGTTGACTTTGATCATCATTTCTCAGGTTTATCATGATAACGGGAAGTTTAGAACTCCTGATGACAATGATAAAAGCAATGGGTCTAATGGTGTCTGGAACAAATCTAAATATTGACATCTTCTTGGAACTGCCTCTCGTAGGATTGCCAAACATGGTCAGCTAATGCCAAAGCAACAGTATCACTGATAAATGTTGAATTGCTGAAGATCAGAGAAAATGTCCATCAAACAGGGTCAGGTAACGCCAAGGCAACAGTGTTTTATTTATTTTTTTAAATAATAAATAAGCCAACACATCCGATTTCTGCAAAGCTTTTTATCTACTAGGATAGCTTCCAAAGACCATACCTCGGTCTACCTTACGACATGCCTTGTAGGTCGCAGTGTTACTATACTTTGTTCACCGTGCTAGCTCCAGCAACACACCGGGGTCACTATTGTTTATACTAGGAAACTAGAAGACATTGATAACATTTCAGGATAGTTATTCTCTTTCTGTGGAAGGTTAGTGAGATTTATTTCTGATGGTCATAGAAAAGACTGGAGAAGGGATCGGAGAAGAGAAAGAGAGAAGACTGGAGATGAAGGAGAAGATTATTTTCTGGAGACTAACAACACAGGATGGCAGATATTTAATACACAACATGCCTGTTTCCCCAGATCACATGTTGAGAATAGTTTCATCAGATGGATCAACTCAAGGAAAAGTAGGCAGACTTGAGATTCACCATAGGGTAAGTCAAGCCAGTACTTAATTTATTAAGATAAGAATAGATTAAACTGGCATTTCTTATGTCTGGTTCCTGTTTCAATATTGACGTAGTTGTGTGACAAGATATTTCTCACATTGTTGGATGTCCACACAACAGAACAGGCGAGCACAATTTGTGTCAGACATTTATTTTTTCTTCGTTTGTCCACTATGAATTCAGGCATAGTTAAAGCGTCTAATATGACACCTCTGACTGATTTTTGAGTGAACGTTTGCTTTCCTTATCACCAGAGTCCCTAGCCATTCAGACAAGCCTTACTATGACTTTAGAGGTTAAATGTTAAACCGTGTTAAATATCCATGCTTCACAGCCATACCTTGCCACTGGGAATATAAATGGTCTGAGTATTTTGATCTTTGTTTTTCTATCAGTTCCATTATATACTGGTTTGCCTGCGTGCCCAGCGTGTTCGTAGCGCGTTGCATTACGGGTGACAAGTCCTCTGTATGTGCAGGTTCAACTCCACGGACTGGCAGAAAAAGCTACAGGTTCCCCAAATTTACGGTGTTCGTGGCACCGAACCGAAGGGTTACGATGTCCATGACACCGAGCCGAAGAGCTTTCAGCTCAAGTGCTTCTGGATCGGAAAAAAAAAATTATCACAAGGCAGTGGAAAAACAAATATGTGCTTTTGAATATGTGTTTGGTTGAAATCGGATGCACATGTCCTAAACATGTACAAGTCTATGCGTTTAGGGGCCTACCAAACCAATGTGCAACGTATACACGTTCTTGGCAAAGATCAAACATACCACAAAGAGTGATTAAAATTGGTCGTAAAGAACGAACGCAAAGAAGAATATGTGTTACAGAAGAGTCCTTTGTATACCATGGACAGAGAAGAGAACAAATAGATCTAGCCAGAAATAACTCAAAATCAAAGAAAACTGGCTGATGCTATAAATAAAGAGAAAATTGTGTATTTTGGATATATAAAAAGACATGAAGGGCTGGAAGACCATCATGGAAGGAGGCATACCGGTAAAGAAGAGAAAGCCCACAGAGAAGATGGGTTCAGGATTAACTGATGGTTTAAACATGACGGCTGCAGAGGCAGGACACATGGCCTATGAGAGAGAGCATTTCCGGATAACTGTTGGGGTAGCAAAGTTCTGCTCAGGACAAGCTATTTCATGATGATAAGTATCACAAGTCCGAGTCTTGTACCTAGTAAAACTGCATGCCTTAGTTTTTCTTGATCTTTCTTGTGTCAAACGTTTCTGCTTACTTGAAGGAAAAATACAGAGTAGGCAACTTCAAATTGCCTGGTTGCAACATAACAATTAAATGTCTCAAAATGGTTGAAAATGATTCATAACAAAAACAACCTCACCTGGTCAGAACAAGTGACAAAGCACGAACATGCTCTTAAGCATAGATCATACACATGTCACATTGAGTGGCTGAAAAGTGATCAATAGAGAGTGTCGGACAATTCAATGCAAGAAAGAACTAAAAATGTAAGAGATTGACAGGTCAGGCAAACCCAAGCATTTCTATGAACCAAAGCACATCTGCATTCACATTCTTGGTGCAAACCCTACAGATCACATTGAAAGGGTAACTTGGTTGATAAGAATGAACGCAGAGAAATGGAAAAATTATGAGTTCACTGAATAATTTTGCTGTATTTTTAAAATTTTTAAAGAATTGTTATTTTTTGTTGAAGTGGTCCTTCATTTTCTGACAGGTACATCATGTGGAAAACATATTTTCTCTTTGAATGTTACAAACAGTGTTGTATATATATTAAACTTGACTGTATCCTCAGGGTGTGTGGCTACCAGTATGTGGACTGGGCTGGAGTGGCTACTCCGCACGTGTAGCTTGCCAACAAATGGGATTTTCAGATGGTAGAGAAATAGAGGTTGGCAAGTGGCAGGGAGGAGCCAATTCAACATGGCTGAGCAATGTTGCATGCACTGGACATGAGACTAGATTGGATGCCTGCCACACAGATGGATGGAAAGACTCATGTTCCGGAATGGTCCTTGCTGGAGTTAGGTGTGTCTGACATTAAATAGAGTCTAGGGTGTCAGACAGCATTCATTTTTTCACAGTAAATATTGTTCACTTAAAAACATTTAGATTAGAACAATCTGTATGTTGAAGAGGATAAAAAGTGCAATAAACTGAGCAACGCTATCAAAGTGAAACTGCAAATTCAGTTAAGATCAACCAGACCAAATAAAACTATGCAATTCTGAAAGATATGACAAAAGAGAAAAAATGAGTATGAATGAAAGCGTGAACAAGTGATGAAAGTAACTAGTGCAAAAAACAGACAAAAATGTGCATGTAGACTTTTGACAGTCAAAACTTATGATAAACATATACACTATGTCAACTTTTATATCAATACTCTGATAAATAAAAGTGAATTATTCTACTAACAAATTATAGCACAAACTTTCACATTTTTGGACAAAACAAAACCAAAAGAATTACTATACTACACTAAAATGCATGTTATGTTATGCGATCAACGTCATAGTACATTGGGCATTCCCATATGTGCTCTGTCCTCCACTGCAGCAGCCATCCCAAAGTCCATTTTCTTCACCGTACCCATGAGAAGTTGATTAGTATATCTTCTCTCTCTACCACGAAGACGACACTATCTGGCATGTCCAAACTTAACGCCTAATTCTCAAACTCGTTCCAGTGTCTGAGACTTGCCCATGTTACATAATTGAGAGCAAACCACATTGATATCGGCTATGTCCATACTTCTGCCCGCTTGAGTCGGAGCATTGTTTGCAAGAAAGTCAACACACTCGTTACCCTACACTTCAGCATGCCCAGGTGTGTACAGCCAAGCCATTTTCTTGAGATGTGATCTCCGAATGATGTCCACCCATTCCACTCGCAGACTTCCAGATTCAATCATTTGAGGCATATTCATCGAGTCTGATATGATAATCGTATGTGTTACCTGTTGCTCAGCCACCCATGACAGAGCCCTGGAGGCAGCGGTGATCTCCATAGTCATGCTCAATGTTGTCTCGAAGCACGGCAGTCCTCATGAAGTTTGCGACCGTTTTGTTGTGCTAATATGTATATATACGCAAGACCAAAGTATGAAACAGTGAAGCATTAACAGGCAAGCAGGTGTATTTTTTGGCTTGCTACGTTACTCAAAAGTCAAGTATTTAGGACAACCTCCAGCATAAGCATGGGAGTTTGGGGCAGTTAATGCAGCTCTGATGTGACTTTCTGTGTAACAGATAAGTTATAGTGTTGGACCCATGTTTTACAAGGGACACTGTTGCACTTAACTGCAGCGTGAATCACATTTCTAGTGGCCTAAAGGATCTATTGTCACAGACAGAAGTTGGTAGTAATAAAGAAGTGAACGAGCTGGATTCTGAAGCGATAATTGTAGCAACATTTATTAAAATCAGTAGAGATATACTAAAGTAAATAATGATTTGGCATCCATTGACAAGGATGTAATGTTGAGACTAACAATTTTAACTCAATGTAACATGAGCATACATGGGGCTTCTTAAATATAGCAGTGACGGACCTCAGTATGATGGACGGTGACAGTGCTTCGGCATAGATAACTGGAGACATATGCCCTTCTAGGTAAGATGCCTGATGGATGGACGGGTGGACAGTGCCCTTTCGAGATAGATAATGGCTGTGTAGACACATGCTCCTTCAGAGTAGTGGATAAGGACGGTGGAACAGATGCCCTTCAAGTATGGATAGGACGAGTGGACAGGTGCTCCTTCAGATGGAAGGCACAGAGTGGACAGGGCCCCTTTGAGAATGGATAATCTGAGTAGACATATGCTCCTTCAAGTATGGATAGGATGAGTAGACAGATGCTCCTTCAAGTATGGATAGCACAAGTGGACAGGGCCCCTTTGAGAATGGATAATGTGAAGGCTACAGGAACCATCAAAATGATTGCTCTCCACCGTAATCTGAGTGAGAATGAAAAGCTATGGGTCTGCCTAGAGTGTAGTGATGCTGGTTCTGCTAAACTAACTCAAGCTAACTTAACAATGAGTTTTGTTTAACAATAAATGGATTAAGTAATTACTAACACAGTGTACAAATGGTCTATGAGACTTTCTTCATTTCGCATATACCCAAAGGTAAAATATAATATATGTCTATGATGTGTAGTTCAGTCACACATAAATGTTGGTACTTTACACATTATTGTGTTCTTCACATTTATTGTAATGACAGTCAACTCATCCATTTTTACAAACTATATATATGGCCCTTTCATCTTTACAGCGTCAATAGGCAAGTGTTTACTGTGACAACTTCTGAGTTTTCGCTTTTCTCTCTTGTCGTTCAGCGCGTACATAAGTCTCTTCTCAAAAGACTCTGCGCCCTTCCGTAATTTGGCTTTTCACACAACTCTGTCATCAGCTAGTCCCTCCCATGTGCTGGGATCTATAGAAAAGTTTTTCATTGAGGTTTTGCAGACATCTTTATATCTGAGCAGTGGTCTGCCCTGGTGCCTCTTCCCTCCGAAAGTTCACAGAACAACATTTGTTTTGGTATGCGATAAGTTTCCATTCTTCTCACATGTCCCAACCATCTTAGTCGTCTACTGCTGAGCATCCCCATGATGGAAGGCAGATTTGCACGTTGTAGTACTTCAGAGTTGGTTATCTTGTCGTACCACCTGATGTTCATAATCTTGCGGAGACATCGAAGGTGAAGGATGTTAAGTCTCCTCTCGTGTCTTGAGTAGGCTGTCCATGTTTCTGAGCCATATAGTAAAGAACTAATTACACAGGCTTGATATATTTGAGTTTTCGTCTGCAATGTCAATTTTTGTTGTCCCACGCTCGCTTTGATAGTATGCCGAATGTAGTAGCCGCACTCCTATACGAGCGTTGATTTCTTCATCAAGAGAAAGGCTGGCAGTGACCGTGGACCCAAGATAGCAGAATTTTTGCACTGGTGTTAGATGGTTACCATTTAAAGTGATATTTGATGTCACTTTAAATGGTAACCATCTAACACCAGTGCAAAAACTATATATAGTATAGCTAAATAGATATGAAAAGTTGCGTCACCAATCTCTCAATCTTCAGGACATTGGTTTGAGTCCCAGAAATGATCAAGATTTGTTTTCTTTTTTGGTGAGAAAATAAAACTTCTATGCAAATTGTGTTTCAATCGTGGCGAGTCACCAAGTTAAATACAAGTGACATTCAGAACATCAACAAATGTCTTTAACAGATTCTCAGACCGAGAAGGTGTGATAGAATGCTAAAGACAGACCTGTGGATAAGAGCAGAAACCAATGATCACCACGGTCCAAGATGAGAAAATGGTAGTGGGTCAGACATGTTAAGACACAGTTGAGTTTCACTAGACAAGCCACCTGTGTTGCCGGGGCCCGCAATTGGAGCAGAGACTAGTAACACTGTGACCAACAATGCATGTCGTAAGAGGCAACTGATGTAGGGGTCTAGGGAAGCTACTCTAGTAAATAAAAGTGTTGCAGAAATTGGATGTGCTGGCCTACTTGTAGGAGCATAACTGGCTCAATTTACAATCGCTCTTAGGCTCAGATCACATAGAAATCACAAATACTGGTTAACAAGTGGCCGATATGGAGCGTTCGAAGAAGACTAGACAAGCACTTGAATGGAACCCACAAGGGAAATGGAAAAAGGGACGCACTAAACAGCCCTGGAGACAAGTCTTCATGAGAAATAGAAGGATGTAGGATTATCCTGGGAAAACAAAGCAAATGGCCAGAGATCGGGGAAAGTGTAGAACAACTGTTGAGGCTCTATGCTCCACAAGGAGCGGAGAGTAATAAGTCAAGTCATACTGTGTCTTGAGTATTAACAGTACAGGTCAGCAATCTAAAAATGTCAGTCAATAATTCCTCTTAACGGCTTCCAACTAGAAACATACTATAACAAATGATGGATCTTTTAGAGTGCAGTGTAGCTATTGTCCTAACTTCACACACACGTTTTAGAGCTAATGGCTACGGTGCTTAACACACAAAATTCTTAGTGCATGCTAAACACACACAATGACAAGAAACTAATCGAGTTTTGCTTGTTCACATTGGTAGGACATTTGACACATAATTCACAATAAAACACTATTTAATCAAATCATACACAGGTAAATAGAGAACTCTTCAAACTAGTGAACCATAGATAATGTAGCTATCCTCAGGGTCTATGCTTGATAATTAGAAAATGTTTTGTTTTGCGTTCATCCGCTATGAATTCAGATAGCGCCATTCACCTATTAAGATGCCTCGACTCCTCCTCCTGCTCTTCTTTGCGTCGTTCTTTACCAATTTTAATCACTCTTTGTGATATGTTTGATCTTTGCCAAGAACGTGTATACATTGCACATTGGTTTGGTAGGCCCTAAACGCATAAGACTACTACACGTTTAGGACACATGCATCCGATTTCATCCAAACCTCCTTAGTCGCCTCTTACGACATGCGTGGCAGGTAACAGTGGTTCTATTCTTTACACCCCAAATTTGGGCCCGGTAACCACTCGGGTGGCCTCTGACTGATTTGTGCACGAAGTCATGCTTTCCTTACTACAAGTGTCCCTTGCCATTCAGTTGAGCATTACCCCGACTACAGAGGTAACGTAATATTGTAATATTATGATAAGTGTGTCAAAATCTAACTAGGTCAGAACTCCATCATTGCAAATCCAGCATATCAGAAAGATGAGGTCATTGACAACACTGTTGTTAAGTTATTGTGTTGGTCAATTCCCAAACATGTATTTCTCTGATGGTGAGAAGAAAGCATGGACTGAACAAATTGGTTTCTGTTCTTCAAAGTGTCTATATCTCCCTTTTCTGTGATCGAGCGTATATGTGTATTCTGAGTGCTTTATAAAATAATACTTTACAAAAGTGATGATTTCATAAGATTTAAAAAATAAAGCAGAAACAACATCCTAATATTCATGAATGTGATTTTATTGCAGTTCAAATATTTCAGCTTCTTGAAAACAACATACAATTTAAATTGAATTAGCACAACTATTCACAAATTACAAAGCACACAGTAACTAAGATGTTACATGATAGCACACTTCTTGTAATAAGTACTCATTCTATATATAATCACACATACATGGTAAAAATTTTTTTATATATATATATGCACTCAAACTTGATAATATTCTCTGAAGACCTAGCAATACATGACAAAATAATTACTTGTGAAAATATGTGAGGTGGTAAGGTGTAAGAGCCTGCATCTATCATAAAACTGCATTCTTCCTCTTTATGTGCTGTAACAAGTGTGTACAATTATGTATCTTTATGTGAAGTAATGAGTGTCCAATTATGTCATCTTATAGTGTGCAGTAATGAGTGTCCAAAAATGTATCTTTGTATATGTCCAAAAGTCTTTATGTGAAGTATGAGTGTCCAAATGTCTCTTTATGTGCAGTATTGAGTGTCCAAATATGTCTCTTTATGAGGGAAACTACTTGTGGTTGCTGTGTAGGCCCCAATGGCGTTGTTGACGAATGACTGAGCTATCGGTGTAAATAACCACATCTGAATCATTGATGATGTCATTCAAGAGGGCCTCCACCTCCACGTTAATCAGTGATAGATTATTTTGTTCCTAGTTTTTCTTAATAGATGTAATAACGGTGAAAGCAGTCTGAAATTGAGGTAGTTTGACAATGGAGGTTCGGGCGATTACGGAGGCGGTGAACAGGTTGGCATCTCACAACTACTCTTGTGTTTTCATACTCAGTGACTCTATGAGCATGGTTCATAAAGTCGAATCAGGAATGGTAAAGACACACCTGGGGGAGGTACTTTGTACAGACAATGATCAGAGAAATCACCTTCATTTTTGTCCCTGGGCACGCAGGAGTTAGGGGTAATGAACGAGCTGATAGATTGGCTGGCTTGGCTACAATATCAGAGAGAGCTGCCATGGATCGAAATGACATTCTTCACACATTGAGAGTCTTTCCGAACAGAGGAGTTTCAGGGATGTGAATCCTACTCACTGACCAGATTGAAAGAGATGGGTGTCAATATTGGTGCAACCCGAAAAGAACGACATACTAAATATGCAAGGAGATTGATTAATCAACATCGAACTGGTGTGTTGGGTAGTTGGACTTGCTGAGGCGGAGCACCTATGGACAGTGCTATGATGATAGTCCTCATATACTGATCTTTATGGGCAGTAATGAGTGTCCAAATTATGTCTTGTCTTTATGTGTGGTAACAAGTTTATCCAATCATGTTACATTTATAAAATATCAAATATTGCATTTCTGGGTGGTAGATATGCACAAAGTTATTGTTTACATTCAAGAGAAGTAGGTTTTGATTTCTAAAAAAAAAAACTTACAATGAAAAAAATGTATTCTGATCCAAGAATACCAGCATTTTAGTCATACTTGAACAACAAAATGTGAACATATACAAGAAAAGTATCAATACAACTGAGCATATATAAATGATTAGTCCCTCAGGACAAATGCACACATTTAAAAGAAGACTATCTAAAGACAAATGTGTACATATAAATGGAAAGTCAACTGCCTCAAAAATTAAAACAGGCACGAAAATGTATCTACATACACTGATAACAAATAATAACACCTTTGATATGATAACTATACAACTACTGGCGCTTGTTACGGCGTGCTTTGGACTTCATGCCCTTGACTGCTCCTTTCTTGGCACCCTTCACCAAATTCTTGAAAGACCCTTTAACTTTCATTTGTTTCCTGTAGAAAGTCATTTTAATAGTTAAAGCATATTCTTGTTTTAAAATAGTCAAAGAGACAGAAGTTGGTTTGATTGGACTCCATTAAACTGTACCATTGACTATTCATCTAATATAATCAACACATATGACAGATATACAATAAACAAAATAATTTATGTCAATACAGTAAACCCTTAACACGAACCAGAAGGCAAAAATCACGAAGTTGTGTTAAAAAAAATTTTGTTCGGGACTCAAATTTTGCATTGCAATGCAGCACAGTATTAACCATATACAATACAGATGCCATCATATAAACACTACTACAGTAATTAACTTTTAAAAAAGTACTCACGTATTATTTTCTGCAGAAAAATTCCTGTATATTGCGCTGTCGCAGGAGGGAAACGAAGTGCATAGTAACTTCAAAACTGTGTGTATAGTTCCGTAAACCTAGCGGCTTTCAGCTGTTGTAGCAAACCGTTCTAAGTGTCCAAGGCCAAAACTTCCTGGCGGGCGGGCGGTATACTATTGTCTTCATCACTTTCTTCTGATGATATTTCTTGCACCTCACACACAACTGATTGTACATGTACATCAGATTCATCTGAGAACACACGGCAACATCGTCATCTGCACTTATGAATTCCTCAAAACTAACTCCGGGGTTTGCAACGTCTTGAAGAATATCCCATTCGTCATGAGAGGTGGTGTCGATGTCACCATCTAACTCTTTCGAAAAGGTTAGTGTTCATGTCTCCAGGCTCTGCAAAAAGCATTTCCCTGAATTTGGGAGGGGAAAGATTCCCAGGAGACAGCGATAGCTTTTTTTGCATCGAGCACCTCCAATTTGGGGGTTTATGGGTTTGTTTTCAACAGCGCGAATTGCAGCCCCACAAGTCGCGGAAAAGTTTCTTCATAAGAGCAATAATGCCTTGATCTAAAGGCTAAAGGGCGACTTGTTGCTTTTGGGGGAAAAATTAAACCCCTTTCGTTTGTTAAGTTCAGATCATGTATTTTATGGGCCGTACACCTGTCCATTGTCAGAAGAAAAATGCCTATTCTGAGCCACCATTCGACTGTTGAAATGAAGAAGCCACTTACGAAATGATGTGCTGTCGATCCAAGCTTTCTTATGGTGAGAGTAGATGCAAGGTAGAGTATCCATGTTCATGTTTTTAAAACAACGTGGTTTCTTGGACTTGCCTATCACCCATGGGAGGTGTTTATCACTGCCGTCTGCATTACATACAAGGACAACAGTTAGACGTTGTTTACTGCGCGCTCCACCATGGCACTTGTCACCTTTATTCCGAGGTATGACTTGGAAAAAGATTGTAAAAGTCCAGTTTCGTCCATATTGTACACGCACACTGAGGCATACTTTTCTCTCACTCCGTAAAATCCATGCAACCAGTTGTTTGCTTCTTCTTCATCAACTTTATTTGCTTCACCACAAATCACTACTGATGAAATTGAGTGTCTTTTTTGGAACCGTACAGCCAACCAAGCGGAACAGCTGAAATCTTGAATATCCACATTTTTGGCAATCTCATTTGCTTTTGACTGAATTATAGGTCCACTTAAAGGTACATTGAAGTCGCATATGGTTGAACCATTCTAGAAGTAGCGTTTAGATATCTTCATACTTAGCACTACGAAGTCGCTTAGATTTGTTACGGAACCTAATGCAACAGCATTAAGAATTTTTTCCCGGTCTTTAAGTACTGTGGATAATGTAGACTTGGCAATTCCATACTGTTCAGCAATTGTCTTTTCTTCAATGCACCACGGTCTACTTAGTTTAGAATTCTTAGTTTGTTTCAGATCTATACATGTCTGCTTCCTCTTAGACATGACTCTTCAACTGACTCTAACTTTCCGTCCTATCTGAACATTTTCTCACCAGATTTTTATCAACTGAATTTCACTTTATTTTCACTTTCTGCTCCTCCCTTCTCTCCTTCCACACACCCTTCCTGCCCAAAACCATACTTTACTTCTAATTGGGTGTTCTGGCTATAAAATTCTCGTACCTGTAATAAAAATACAGTACCCAGAGCTTCTACATGTAACCGAATCCTGAAACGAATTTACTTCCGACAGATCTGCTATCGCACCTTCCGGGACGATTAATCTTTTCCCCGCTGTCCGAAAATGCTTTGTGTACATATTAATGTCTTCACCTATCTCGCCCCTCTATCTCAAACTCAAGGGCATCCCACAGGTAAATGAAACTGTTAGTGTTACCTTTCCGATCACTAACAATGAAAGGTTTTTAAGGTGACAACAAACATTGTGAAGCTTTGGAAGTTCGGCTTAAATGAGATAAAATTGGCGGAGGGACTAAAATACAGTTGTGATTCAGTGGTACACAGAAATTTGTGTTATTTACTGATAAGAAATAGACATTTATGACGGGACACATTTTTGTTCTTGTTAACCGGGTGTTCGTGTTGCTGGTTCGGTTAACGAGGGTTTACTGTACAATAATTTAGTCAATACAATAAACAAAATAATTTATGAAAGTGAAATATCTATAGCTAAACATATTTTAAAAAAATATGACTAAATGTCTTCTTCATGCTCTCAAATATGACTAAATGAGATACATACCTTTTGTTGAGGCTGCTGAAATCCAAGGGCACATAAGCATATGGATCAGGCACCCTTTTGTTTTATATCACCCTTTGCTTTCTGTGAAGATTAACAAAGCATGTATACACTTTAAAGAGTAACTTTACACTCTATAATTTCAGTCTACTATTCCCAGAATATATCAAGCCTAGAGATGCTATTGTTTAATTTTATCAACTTTTGTAAAAGATTAATGATAGATTAACAAAAAAAATCAGTATATGATTTTTGTAGAGTAGAACTGCCTAGCATAATCACATTAAACAAGTATTTAAGTGGGAGTCTTAAAGTAGTATTTAAGTATACTAAGTGGGCGTCTGTAGATTAACCCTAGTGAACTCGATCACAACCCATCGTTCCAATAAGTTCTGGTAAAGTACCTGGTTCCAACTCTGTGGCGGCAGTTTGGAAGCCATCGTTTCCGTGGATTTTTAGAAATGGTAAAAATAGACCTCACTGTTCAGAGAGCAATGACAAACTACTGAAGACATAAGTGGTGCCTAGAAAATCAACAACTCATTTACTGTGGTTGATGGCTAAGTCCTGTAAAGGATATGCCACGATTTTCAGTTTAACTCCACTAAGTATTTGTCTCTATATGTATGTGTCTTGTAGTCAACATATCACCCATATAATGATCTATGACCAATAATAATGTGAACAAATTTGTGTCTTGTCAGATCATATAACCCACACCACCATTGTGATCTCATGTCCATGTATAACCAATTAATGGGTTGAGAATTTTGCAATGGAGAAATATCACTTAGACAATATGCATGACAAATCTAACTAGTTATAAAATACATTATGTAGTGTTTCAAAATCCTGATGCATTGTGAGAGCCTTAATTGTGTAATAAAGATTCAATTGAACATTTATAAAACAGATGTTAAATCTCACCTTTGCTTTGTACTCTTTACCAATGGCAACTGGTTTGTCATTAAAATATCTCTTTGCCTGAGCTACAGGTCTGTGAATGCCGCTGCCACCAGCTGAAATCAAAATATAGTCCCTCAGAATATGTGTCCCAGACAACCAAATCAAACATAGAACTTAAAGAAGTGTTTACTGTTTATAATGTATACCCCATTGGGTTCTTTTGGGTTTAAGATAAGAAATAGACATTTCTTATACCTATTATATCTTATTTCTCACCAGGCAAAATTCATTCCAAAAAAACTTTACAAAATAAAATTCCCACAAAATATTTTCACTATCTTATAAATTACATCGGGATCCTTGCCAGTGTTATAGAGTTCGTAGCACTGCCGCTGAGATCTTTCTGTGTAAGAAAGAGATTGTAGCACACATGGTTACTCACCGAAGTGCAATGATGATGGTCCTATCAATCAATATATCAAGAAATAGATATTACACATGACAAACCCTGCTCCATTGCATTCAACTCCGCCAAAAGGAAATTTCAATTACATTTCTACATATATTTCTGTCCCAGGCAGTTTCAACCAAGTCCTTTAATTTATTACCAGTTTTTTTTTCTTCACATGTATAGGTTTACATCGTTCTCATAAATTCAGAAAATTTCATAAGAATAACTATCTGGTAAAGTTTCCAATCCTTTTTCTATTGTGAGTTTTATGCATTTTGAGCACACTCTCAGAATCTTTACCATGGCAAAAACAGAAAATGCCTCCTTTTTTGGCTACTAAATGGTATCTTGATGCAGAAACATATATTCTTTCATTTTTGTTTAGTCAGTGCATTATTTTTACTTGTATTAAGCATGTGATCCAAGATTCTAGCACTTTTACCTTTATACTTTGATGCTGAAGGTTCATTCTCATCATCAGAAAACCCAGCAGTAACAGCATCACTTTTTCTCTTTCTTGATTTGTTCTGATTGAAAAAACAAATGAATCAGAAAATAATACTGCCATTAGATAATTATTGCTTCAAAATAATAATAAACAATGTGGTTCATATCAAAATCAAATACTTGTGGTATTCTTAGTAATGAATAACGCATATTCTGCTAAATAACTATAGCAAACACAGTGCTCATAAGATAGGCAATATATTGTGATATGAGTTTATGCTGTGCATGTACAAAATGTTGAAAATCTAAACCATGATGGACTATTGTGATCTGTCGTAAAGTATCTGACACTGACTCCAACCAGCAAGATTAACACTTGAGAAAATTGATAAGACATGTGATTTAATAATGATTCATGGGCACTAAGAAAATATTTTGTTATACAACAGAGGTGACAGTCTTGTCACTAGAAAATTATTTTGAGTATTGATGAGTTAGTTCTGAATGCTACTTAAACAATTACCTATTCTCACACTACCTAAGTAAATACCAGCTCAACAAGTTTAATATTCAGTCTTACCTTGAGTTCACCCCCAATTGCTGCCAGCAAATCTTCAAGATCGCTCTCATCATCGTCTTTCTTTTTACCACTAGCTTTAGTCGCAACTGAAAATAAAAGTCAGTAAAATGTTTCAGAAATGTGTCCGTCCCAGCATTTTTGTATGTAAGAATTATGTTGGTGAATAGAATAACCTATATGAAGTCTCACAAAATCATTGTACTTGATATAACTGTAAATTGCTAGACAATGTTGACTAGACAATGACAGAACATCAGTTACAAGAACATAACAAAAAAAGCAACCCTATAAATACTCAGCAAATTGAACTACTTCTGGATTACTATCATAAAGAACTAAAACACAAGCTACATAAGAGCATATCTGAAGGAATTGTTAACTGATATGTTATCCGGCTGACATTCTACTAAAGGTTTTGATGTATAGTTTTATTTCAAATATAACTGCAAAAAGAAATTCCAGAAAAAAAGGAACAAAATCATAAAATAAAAACATAAAATTAAATGGAGCATAAAATTAAATACTGACACACACAAACTCTAATAAAGTCAGAGAAAGAGAAAAAATGACATCAAAAATAGAATATTATGCAGGTGAAAATTCAATAACACCAGAATCCTTTCTGTTCATCAGAAGAAGTCATTCATCAGAAATGAGGTCATAGCCATGAATGTTTTCTTTAAATAAAAAATATCTGTACATTTTTAAGTAATTAATGGTATGCAGATATATCAAAATGTTACCTTTTTCCTTTTCTTCATCATCTTGTGTAATGATAAGTCGTCCGTCAGCAGACAATTTAAAGCCTCTCTCTGTATCTGCTATCTGCTTATCCTTGACTTTTTCTTTGGGTTTGGTTGCTGAAATTAGAAATAGCAAATACTGTATACCATGAACAGAGAAGAGAACAAATAGATCTATTCCAAAAAAATAAAAAGAAAAGAAAACTGGCTAACACTACAAATAAAATCGAGAAAATTTAAGTATTTTGGATACATAAAAAACATGTGAATGGTTGTAAAATTTGGGTGTGACTCCCGTAATATATCACGTAAATTTTAAGCAGCTTGGTATTCTACAAATATATAATAAACAGGTCTAACAGAGATGATGGGGTAAGTCAAAAATACATTATAATGCACCTAGTTGTGCTAGATTATTTTGTTTTTAATATCACTCTTATATGTGCTGTTTTTGCTCAAGAGAAGGAGTTTTTAGGGTACAGGTGACGAGGGTTCAAAGGGTTTAATCTAAAAAACTCAGTGAATTGTTAAGTTAAATGATGTTGTAATACAAACAGATTATAGGGGACTGCCTAGAGTAGTTGATAGTAGCTCGGCCTGCTAGCTGTGAGACGCCTCATAGCTCGGGTTCGAACCTACTGTCCGGCATTTGTTCGAGTCCCCTGGTCTTACTCAGGACGATAACGTGAGTACCTCTGAAGTCGGAGAAAATCTGCCTGTATGGCGAGGGAATACTAATTACGAGTACATTGAGCACACGGCTGCCGTGTAAAGTAATTTACAATGTGCACCCTGCTGCCATTGTAAGAAATTGGAAAAACAGATTTTCACGCAAAAAACAGTTTCAGAGATGAAACTTCGTCTGAGTTGAAAGCGGACGAAAAAAAAAAAAAAAACCATTATAATACGTAATAGCTTATCTGTATATATTAAAAAGTGTTTTTATCTCACATATACTTCTAGAAGATAAATAACATGCTCTCTTTCTTATATATATATATAATGTTCTATAAATATAACATGTTTTCTTTACTAAGAATATAATATGTTCTCTATCTAACATATGCAAACAATTCTTTTAAAAAGAATAATAAAGTTCTCTATCTGACATATATCAATAGTTATAAGAAGAACAATAACATGTACTCTATATGACGTGTACAAATAATTCTAAATATAATAATATTTGACATGTACAAATTGTAACAATAAGGCTAACCATCAATGGCTATATCCAACACATTTAACTGGTGTTTGTCATAAAAAAGATGCACACACTCATTACCTAAAACTTGTTTTGCAGCTGCAGGGTCCATGAAATCTACAATTTCATCATCACCTGTCTCCATCAGCCAGGCATTCTTGCTCTTGCTGTGTTTTTTCTTCTTGTCTTTCTTTGCCCACTTGTTATTATCATCATCATCTTCATTATCCATATCAGAGTCTGTGTCTTGGAGCAGGTCATCAATGCTAACATGAAAAGAACAAACAAGTTGTGTTGCTACTGAAAACAGATATGTGCATGCAAAGCAAAAAAAGTAACATCTCCACATCTTCTTCAGCGATCTCTGGTCATGCGCTTAATTTACTGTGGACCACAAACTGGGCAGTCAGCTTTCAGGTCTGTCAGGTTTCCCAAAACTTAGTTTTCAGGTCGACTGGGTATGGCTACATGTTGCTTCTTAGCTCACCCAGGATAGGACAGTCTTGCAGGATATGCTCTGGTGTCTGTTCTGCCTATTTACACTGGCAGAAAGCTGTTCGACTTATTCCTAGTCTATATAAGTGTTTGTTGAGTCTATCTCCACATCAAAAGCTACTTGTCAAAGACATCTAAGAATTGCTCTCTGGTTGAGTTACCTACTTATGTTTTCTTCCAATTTATACAAATTGTCATTCTTTCAATGTTTCAATCTTTGTCCTTTTAGTATTATTTTCAACAGTATAGTATCTCTTCCATGATTTCAAAATGTTCCCAGTCTTATTAACTGATTGCAGGAAAAAAAGTTTAGTCCTATGAGAGTCGGATGATGATTAAATTTTGTGTTCAAGTCGACATTCAGAGCCTCTGTCAACTGAAAACCAATAAAAGTAGGTTGGAAAATCACAAAACAGGTAAAAACAATTCATTTCCATTTTAAAATTCCTACAAATGTTTGCCATTCTCAAAATTACATCTGAGTTTGTGCACTGTCTTTGAGATTTCCTTGTATAAGAGATCAAAGCATAAACCGTTATTCACCAAAGTGCAATGATGATGGCACTACCAATCAATCAACACAATGTGAAATAAGCTAAATATAATGATAGTTTTATAAAGACCAACAAAAAGTCTGAATATGAAGGAGACTGGTAAAAATTAGCACCAATTAATAAGTGGTATTTATTACATTTAAGAAGAGTTTTACAAGTGAATACTAAGAGTTGATGTTTTAGAAACAAAATAGGATAATCAAGGTGCTGTTTTTTATATATCTTCCTTGACAAAGACATTTTCGTTAACACATATTCCCTGTTATTGTGTATTTACAAAACTGTCTTTCAACCTACTTAATATTCCAAGACATATGGGGTAAAACCTAGTGCAATGAAGTCAACCCTTCCGCTTTAGACCCTTTATTATGTAAAATAAACAACAATTTGTTTCAACTTGGATCCTAAAGAGTCAGTTATAAATAATTTACCTCTCGGGCTGAGCACCCAATTTATCCTCATCCTCACTTTCATCTTCCTCTTCCTCATTTTCACCACCATCACCATCTTGCTGTCTTTTAGCTCTTTCTTGAGACTTGTGAATGTTCTTCAGCAGTTTGTGTACTCCCTCTTGTGTTAGGTTGAGAATCAGTTGATATCTAGACAACAAATTGAAATGTTAACAATCAACTGATCAATACTGATTCCAACAAACATCTGCAGCTACAGGATTTAATACTGAAAATGAGAAAGCATCGATTTGTGAATAGTTCTTTTTACAATAGTTTTGAATAAAATTAGCAATAAATAGAGAATTGTTCAAGCAGATCAAACAGAGAAATCAAATATTTTGGACACATAAAGAAACATGACCCACTGTGAAATAATACTGGAGGGAAAAGTTAAGGGTGAGTCGACAAGAACAGTGGTATAATTGAAATGGAAAAAATAGGAGATGGACAACAAACAGTTTGAAAGAATGTACCACCATGACAAAGGATAAGAAGTGTTGAAGATCCATTACAGCTGAGCTTCAATGTTGGGTTGGCATCTAATCAATCAATCTTTTATTTTCTTGCTCTACTATAACTACTTTATAAATCAGTCTGAGAATTGTGTGTGTGATGTAGGTTACTTGATTGAGTATAAGTCAATTGTGCTATGTTTACAGCAAAGCTAAAATATCTGCTTCAAACATTCATTAAACTACATGACAAATGGAAATATATGCAGTCTAGTAAACAAAATATGTCATCAACCATATGCCAAAATACATACAACCCAAAAATCTAGTCAACAGATTGCAAGAAAACATAAATTCATGATGGGCTTGCTCATAACCAACATTTGCCTAGTTATTTCAGAATGTGTGAATGACTACATCCAGATGTGTACATCAGTGATGAATAGTGGATGGCCTTCAAAGATGAAGCATCAGCTGTGACCTATGCCATGTTCGTATAGGACAAATGCACAGTTTCAGAACAAACAAAGATGTCTTTCAACAGAATATGGAAGGCCATCATGTGGCTCTGGTGACCCAGTGAAAAACTCCATATATTTACAATGTGAACATTAGCAAGACTCTATAAACTCCTAACCATGGGAAAGGAAACCTTGCAAATAAACCAGCTTGCAGCCATATAGTTAGTACATTCAAAATGAAAGGGCTAAGAAGAAAATTTAGAAACTATTAAAAACACGACCCATCCTGCGTAAGACAAGAGTGTCAGTTATAGTACTTTTGTCAATAAATATAAGGACACACTCGTAACTACAGAAATGTAGCAATCAAATCTATCATCATGTCATCACGTCTATCGGCTAAAACAGGGAGAGGAGCAGAGTCAGCTAATTTCATACAGCAAGACTTGTACTGTTCACATGCTCAGACTACCACAGAAAGCTATTTATTTTCTCTATAAGGACAAAACACATTTATAAAATATCCACTTAGTTTAATGTGTATTGATAAGTAACATTTAGAAGAGAGACAATGAACTAAGTAAAGTTCTGAACAGTTAGAATATTTCTTGTATTAATGTTCTACATACAGCTGTTTTCTTCTTGTGTATTTATGAACATGATACTGATTGAATAAATTACTAGTGTGGAGTGAATATTGTTAACTTTCACATATACAACATTTGCTTTGAATCAGCAATAATATGGATCAATACAATGCTTCCAAGGACCATGTCATATTTCTTACCCAAACTTCTTGATAAGTTTCAAATAAATGATCTTTGTTATTCGTCTCAAGTTGCCTTTAACAGCAATGTCATGAAGGCTGGCCAGCTGAAAAGAAAATAAACAGTATTCACAATGCAAATAATGTACAGGCAATATTGAAATAAATGTTTAAGAAGAATCATGCGAATGTTCTGACCAAATACAATAGCAAATCAGTTTTTCAAACAAATTGTGCATCACTGGAGACCATCATTTAAAGGTGAAGATGGAGGTGGAGTGGTCATGTATGTTGTATGCCAGTACAGACATTGACTAGAACAGCTCTCCAATGGACAGCAGATAGGAACAGAAGGCCTGGACATTCAAAGGAAACATGAAAGACAATTGTGGAAAGATAGTTGAAAGATTGTGGCCTGACAGGAAATAATTGGTAGAAAGGTGGCAGAACGGCAGCAATAGAAATCTCTTGCTGTGGAAGCCATATGTATCATATGCGACACAAAGAGGATATCTTCTTCTGCATTCTCACTAGATTTGGATTTCGGATTCTCTAATAAAGGCAGCCGTCTGCCTCAGATTATCAGCCATGCCATACAGTTTGTCTTGGACGCTTGTGTAAGTGGACCACCTCTTTCTTCGCAAGTCTGCATACTGGGGGCAGTTCTGTAGGATATAATTCCTATGATTTCTGCTTCCCGTTGTGCCGACCTCTTCCCGCAGTAAGTTTTGGCCACCCTCGTGATGGTATGTCTGACATTCTTACTGCATGACTAAATCTCCAAGGCAGATTGGCGACCGTAGAATCCGTTACCCCATTTCTCATTGTGAGGGGTCGTTGCACCATGTTATGTGTCTTACAGACGCATCCGTTTTCTACCAGCATTTGTTTCGGGGTTTGCATTCCCTAACGGACACGCGCATCCGATTTCAGCCAGACCTCCTTTGTCCCTCTTACGACATGCGTGGCAGGTAACAGTGGTTCTATTCTTTACACCCCAAATTTGGGCCCGGTAACCACTCGGGCGAAGAGGATATAGATAGTGGTACTGTTCTTTGTTCTCTTGGGCCCCAGCAACAAACAGGACGGGGATGTTGGCAACAATAACGATAGCATAGTGGTTAGTGCCCTTGTTTTTTTGGCATGTAATCCCAGGGTCAAATTCCACAGTTGGAATGGGATTCTCCCCAACCATAGCGACACATAGGTCAACATAGACTCAATTGGGTACCAGAAAAATACTGAGCAGTAACGTCAACCAGTGTTATGTTGACCACATCAAATATGATGTAATGCTGGTCAGAGAAAAATACTGGTCTTACACTGCATTTCCCAATATACATCATCATAGAAAAACAGGTTCTTTACTTTACTTACTTTGCAGAATATAAGAGAAAAAAAGAAGAACAGATAGATATCAAAAGAAGAATACAAAAGGACAAGATGAGCTTTTAGTGCGCTAGTAAACATATGGAAATTAAAAAAAAAAAAATCCAATACTAAGCTAAGGATATTTAAACTCAAATGTGAAGTCTATTCTTATGTATGGCTAAGAAACATAGTTAACGACTATAAATACTAAAATGATACAGGCTTCTATAAAATGCCATTTGTTCAGAATAGAATAGCTAAATGGTATAACAAGGTTCTGGAACCCAATGGAAAAGAGAAAGTAAGTCCAAAAAAAAGATCTGCAAATGCTTATTGGGGTGACTGGGAAGACAAATAAAGACTTGGAGAGGATGGCACGGAACATAAATGAATGGTGAATATTTGTTGAGAACCTATACTCCAGAGGAAGCTGAGAAGACTATTATTGCTATTGTAATCAAGCAGCGTCTTTTGCTCAAGCGGTAGTGAGCTCGATCACAAACCCAAGCATACCTAGTTCAAACCCCATGGTGCAAGTTTGAAGCAAATTCGTTTCCGTGGACTTTTACAAAAGTAAAAATAGACCTCACCATTCAGAAAGCAATGGCAAACTACTGAACGTATAAGTGGTGCCTAGAAAATCAACTACTCGTTTACTGTGGTTGATGGCTACATCCTTTAGGATATGCCACGATTTACATTTTCAATCAATCAGTCTATTTTCACCCTTTGAAGTATCTCTTTCTGTGCTGAGACTAACAACTAGTTAAAACACCAATAATAAACTATAAGGTACCATTAAAAACATATTATTTATTCTAAAATGAATAAAGTTATTTGTTTATGACACCACAATGCTAGGAAATTTAAGAAAAACAAAAATGGATAACATCACATATTCTTTGAATAATTAGATTTTTAAACAGCTGAAATTTGACTCTAAACAGTTGGTTTTCAAACATACCAAGTCTTTGATGTGTGCTGCCAGAACTGTATTTTCATATGCAGCTAGCAAGACTTTAACAAATCCTAAAGCAGCTTTGACAATCTCTCTTGTTTTGGATGATAGCAATATGCAGACACTGTCTATCATGTTGTTTAAGACTAAGCCAGCAAGTTTCTCTGTACAGAATAAAACAAATAAAAATGTAAAGAAATGTCAACCTGTGATAGTTATTATAACTTTTATTTATTTATTATTCACTACAATTAACATTCGTTGGTTTTGTTTACAAGATGCTAATCCTTACCATGTGATCATGATGTGGTCAATGTCTATTTTTAAAATATGTATGCTTTTGAATCACCAAGTGCTGTTTACACATCGAATGTTGGTTGGTTGCAATGGACCTCTAACACATCATATTCTCTTGCCTTGGTGTCGCACTCTGCCTGCCAGACTGTAATTTATTTATCACTTTATGTTTCCTCCCCTTATACCTTGGTCTTCCTTTTGCTTGCTGTCCTTCAACTTTTCCTTCTAATAACGTTTTGATTAATATGTCATGTCAATGTATGTATCCAAAATATTTGATTTGCTTGGTTGTTTCCTGTAGCAATTCTTTTTTTCATTAAGTCTTTCTAGAACTTCTTTATTGCTCTGCTTGTCTTTCCATGAAATATGACCTATTCTTCTCTATATCAACATCTGAAATCATGAATTCTGTTTTCTAACCACTTATTCCTTGTCCATATAAAATTACTGAGTAAATATAGCACTTGATATTCTTCATTTTTAGCTTATTTACTATATCCTTCCTCCTTTTCGTTCCATTGAAATATTGCCTATATTTTCAACATTGTTTCTTGTATAAATTTCACTGTCTTTTGTGGCTCACACAGAGGTCCATGTAGTTTCATGTCTAGTGTTGTTTTGTTAGGCCATATAAAACTACTGAGTAAATATAGCTCTTCTGTTTTGAATGCATCAAGTTAAATGACATATACCTCAACTTGTATTTGTGTTAGTTAAATACATCCTCTAGTTCTTTATCAGCTAACCATTTTTATTTGCAGTGAACACCTCAGTGACAGAATGAAATAAGTGATTCACATTTATAGAAGCATATCTTAATTTTACATAATGACTGCAATGAAATATCAATAAATGTAGCCCTGCTACAAATATGAATTATAACTATTTATTAACATGTGATTGCCAGCCTGATATTATCATACAAGGGATATATTTTGTAAATATGTTTTGTCATGTCAACTGTAATTTTCTCTATAGTAAGACCATTACATATAATTCAAACTTGATTGGTATTCAAATGCATTCCCAAATCTGATACACTATACTGGTGACAATATTTACCTCTATAATGATAAACAATGCGGGTCAATGTCAACAACGTAGCACTAATCATGTGAGGGGAGCCTGCAAGACCAGCTAGTACTTTACTCACAAATTCTCCCAGACTCTCTGAAATTTAAAGTAAAAAAGTAACATAATTAAAGAAATTTACTTAAAAAATGTACATATATTAATTTTGTAGTGTATGTGACTGTGTAACTGAAAGAAGTACAAACCAAATCTGACAGAAATGTTTAAGAATTGTGTGATTCAATGACTGATTTAAGTTTATATAAGTCAGTAAAGAAATGAATGATATATTTAAGTAGATGACATATCCTGCAAACAATGTAACTGAGACCAAGGAGCATTCAGGAAAGCAGAAACCACACAAAGTACCTTAAATTGACATATTCTGTATACAAAGCTACCCAATCAGTGTGAGAAGTCGGTTAACAAAATGTCTTAAAGTCTAAGATGATCCAAGATCAAAACAAGAGATTAAGATTACAAATGTGGACATCCCTTATTTTAGAAAGTCAATAAATTGACGTACTGATGTACATTGATCCTATATTAGCATCAAAGTGTCAGGTTGCAACATTTATACTTAGCAAATGACTGAAAAGCTAATATTGTTACAAAGTCAACATAGATCAAATCTATTCAAAGTGTCTCTATATTTGTTCACAGATAGCTTCATTTTAGAATTCACATTGGACCAAAAAAGATCTAATTAGTCTTATTTGCAAATGGACATACTAAGAAAAGCTACATTCACTTTTCTCAAGATTTCATCAGTCAAGATAATCTAATACAAACGAAATCTGCTTCCATGGGCTGTCACAGAATAAATGGTTTACAGAAAATATATTATTTTGAAATGATGAATTAATTCCAAACAATTCTAGATCGCAAGTTATGACAGATGTTAATTTACATCCTGTAAAAGATTTCCAGACACTCCAACAAATGAAAGGCCAATAATCACTTCTAGAAGCATTACTTCCAGATTTACAAATTCTATTATTACAGAAAGTTTTAATCACACAGCACAGGAAGACATCAGGATAAACAGTGTAATACACAGAAACTACTGCTACAGCCAGACTACAACATATAGAGAAGTCCATGCATCCTTACCTTTCACAGGAGTATCAGGGTTCCATTTGATGAAAGCATCAGACATAACAATAATTAATTCAGCTGCAGCTGCTCTAGTTTTCACTCCAATTTCCTTGGTGCACAAGATGGCCTGAGAGTCACAACAGTTAGGTAATTATTTGATGGCACATATAATTTTTTCTTCTTTACATCTTCACTGATATATAAATATATATGTTAACATGTATCTGAATGTCACACAGCAAGTATACTTAAAATTACTGACACTTTCATAGTGTGATTTTATACTGATAATCAGAAAACAGCAGTGAAACTATATAGCAAAAGAGAAATATCAAAACATGAGGTAATTTTACAAAATACAAAAACAGTCTACAGTGATGTTTCAACCAAAAAGACAAAGGATGCAAGATAACATGAGATACAAAAATAGCCCAATTTTAGGTTTTTCGATCCTGCAGTCATCTGAGCGAATACTCTTCAGCCTGAGGCCATTTCAGCAAATGTACAAGTCTGATTGAGTTGTGAAGCATATGCATAAAGAGCGTTCTAATATTCTGGGTAAGGGAGTATGTACTTGCTGTGGAAGTCACTGAGTTATTGGAAGAGATGGTGTATGACAATTTCTTGTGAGCAGTCACATAGTTGACACAGAGTAGTGATCTTAGGTTGTGATATGTGGGGATCGCGAGAGAGAGTGAGAGGTTGTGATATGTAAGTGTGCTTTGATGGGAGTGTGACAAGTCCTAATATAGAAAATAATGACTTGTTTTGTCAAGCAAGGCTCTACTCTGTTAGTCATTTTTATGACATGCGAGAGGAGACAGTGGTTCTATTCTTCATTAACCCATAAACCACACAGGGTGATGAGAATGAAGTAAGTAATATTAAAAACATTGATGAAAATGATGGTGGTAGGTGTAAGCAAATTCGCTTTCCGTGGGATTTTATCAAAGGTAAAAATAGACCTCACCGCTCAGAAAGCAATGGCAAACTACTGAACGTATAAGTGGTGCCTAGAAAAACAATGACTCATTTACTGTGGTTGATGGCTACGTCCTTGAGGATATACCACGATTTTCAGGTGTATATTATGTGCATTAATCTATCGGTGACATTATTTAGTAGCTTTTTAAACATGTATACTGATGCAAACTTGTATCGCAGGTGGTCTCTGTAGAGTGGAGGTAGGGCACCCGCTTGACAAATACTCAGATCATCCAGAGATCCCTGATCTTAGTATGGGTGAAATAAAGTTCCTAGTCCTATTAGAGACAGACGATAAAATGCAGGTCCCATGTTCAAGTTGTCCATGTTCTGCAGAGTTGCATGTAAAGTAATGTTAGCTGTTGAAAATCGATAAGTAGGCTGAAAAGCAGTTGCTTAGGCAGAATTCATTCAAGATATTTTTTTCTAACTCCTACAAAATTTTCAACATATTCAAAATTACATTAGAGTCCTACTCCAATGCTACGGAGTTTGTATATCACGCTGACATCTTCCTGCGTAGGAAAGAGATCAGAGCACACGTTTGTTCATCGAGGTGCAATGATGATCGTCCTGTCAATCATTAATTGTATGCGATTTACTACATCATTTGGGCTTTGGGTCGTCGTGTTTTGTCCATTCATTTAGCCACTACTCCTTTTTGTTGCATCTTATTATCTGTTTGACTGTTGTATTGTTGACTGCTTCCGTCTTTGCAAGAGTGTTTGTTCTTCCATTTACCTGTATGCTGCTGTGTCCTGGTATCCACTATATGATAAGCTTGATGGCAAAGATGAATGAACTAATCTATATTGCCACAGACTGGCATGCACAGTTATTAAAGTCTGCATTTTTTAATGCCATCAGTAAAAAACATGGCTGTGTGCTGGGTTTTCTCAATGTGGGGATGGAGTATATTTGTAAGATGGTGTACTGACACTTTGATCGGACATCATAGCACAATGTCAGTTTGTAGTTGGAGTTATATATCATAAGTCAATTAAGATTGTCCCAACACGAGCATTCATTCACATGAATCAAGAAATCAACAGAAAATAACATTTGAGATTGTTATGACACAGAAAACATTAAGGATTCTTAGAAAAACCGCTTAAAATGACTGGTAATTTCTAGGAAAAAAGTGTTTTAATTGAAAAGTCAGTTGAATGCACAAAGAACAATTCTTACCTCTGGCAGAGTGGCCATAAATATATACATATTCTTTTGTTGTAGATTCTTGTAGACATGAATCAAGCAACGAAGACGAGGCTGTATAAAAATAATAATTGTATCATGTTAAACTACAAATGATTTAATTATGGTACATTTCCAACCAAATATTATGTTTATGCAAGTGTAAATACTAAATTTAAGGATATTTAGACTCTGCAATATAGCAGATAGAACTTAGAAGTATAATATCTTCTGTTGTCGATGAATAGATCTTTAGACAATTAGATCTAGATTGCATTTATTAATACCATTGACACTAGATACACTTGTTCACAAGGCAAAATTATATCATAAAAGAGTTACTCCATTAAGATTACAGTACATCATTTCAAAAAGCAAAATTAATGAGAAAAAAAGGAAACAGAGCGGACAGCATGACCTTTCAGCATAGAAGAAGACAACAAAACATGAGCCCTGCTACAGATAAGAAATTTTGTAGATACAAGATTATCTTTAAGCACTAAATACAAGAGGAATCCCATCATATTAATAAAAATGTATGACTGGTGGTATTTTATTGTGCATGTCATAGAACATATATTAGCTATGAACAGCCTATTCTATGAACAGTATGTACGTAAAAATTTTTGGAGTACAAAATAAGAATAGCAACCTTTTCAAAACATCTCATTAAACATAACTTTCCTATTTGCAGTTAAATTTGTGCAATGACATCGGTTTCTCTAAAAAGAGCACATTTTTCCCAGGTGATTTTGTTCACCCCATTTCAACAGTCGAAGAAACAAAATGGCTACAGTGTGTAAGGTACACTCTGATCTAAATGACCAAATTGCCATTCTGCATGTCAGAAATACTGTTTATCTCCAATCTAAATGACATGCTGCATATATTGATTTCTAATGTTTTCTATTCACTCTAGTAGAGATTTGCATTCTGCGAGGTACACTATCTTAAGTGGTGTTTCTAATCTGATCTGGTTTAATTAATTAATACAAACATATTTCCTTACAGCTTTAGATGATGGACTAGACTTGGACAAAGAGTGGAGGAGAGTTTCACAGATTTTATCCAGATTAGAGACCAGAAGTTCACTGCAAGCTGGTGTCTTGCCACTACATATTTCCTCCAGGATTCTGTATGATTTCTTCTGTATAGTTTTATCGTCTGACTGAAATCAGAAAAAATAATCAATAGTTTTGATGAGCATTTAATGCCCATTCCATAGTGGTTTCTATAGTACTCTGTTCTGATAAAGTTCTAATCGTCCAGTGAATTCTTACATTCTTAAAATACATCATGTGGTACTATATTTCAATAGTCACAGAATCTAAATGAAAGATACTCAAATAAATCAATTTCAAATGAATGAAACTAAACTATATAAAGCCTGTGATACATTATAATACAGAATTAGATAATTATTTTAAATTGGTTCACTAATAATGTTTTTAAAAAATATATATTAAAAAAGATATATTTATACTTGAATACACAATACACACACCAAAACATAATGTTAGTCTTCTTCTTTGCGTCGTTTTCACTGACCAATTTTAATCACTCTTTGTGATATGTTTGATCTTTGCCAAGAACGTGTATACGTTGCACATTGGTTTGTAGGCCACCTAAACGCATAGACTTCTATACGTTTAGGACATGTGCATCCGATTTCAGCCAAAACCTCCTTAGTCGCTCTACGACATGCTTGGCAGATAACAGTGGTTCTATTCTTTACACCCCAAATTTGGGCCCGGTAACCACTCGGGCGATGTTAGTCTTCAATTTTGAGTGTAAATAACAAATGTACTAAATTATAAGTTATCATCATCAGGTGCTGATCAACAATATAAAGAAGAGTTGGAGGGAGCTGCAGGACATAGCTAGAGATAGGAAGACTTGGCATGAGTTGGTTGGGTGCCTATGCCCCAATCCGGGTTTAAAGGCAGAAAGAGAGACCATCAGGTGCTGTCTCCTCATCAAAGGTTGACTGCAATGGACCTACAACACCCTGTTTCTTGTTTTTATGTAGCACTCTGTCAAGCTGTAATTTTTCCATCTCTTGGTATTTCACTCTCGATTATGTCTCAGTCTTCCGCTTGCATGTTGTGCTTAAACTTTCCCGTTGAATAAGGTTTTGATCAATGTGGCATGTCTCTTTATGTGTTAATAAATAAGATATATTTTGGTTTGATTATGATTTTCTGCACAAAATAATTCTTCATTGCTAGTTTTTCTAGAACTTCTTTATTTGTATGTTATTCTTTCCATGAAATACAACCTATTCTTCTGTATATTCACATCTCAAAGATATTATTTCTGCCCATTCAAATTATTAGTACTAAACTAAAATAAATACAAAATGCATTGGATATCTACTAAATATATAAAATGGTATTTGGGATGGTATAACAAAATAGATGGGGAAACAGTAGGTATTAAGAGTGTCATTATATCTCATCAGCAAAAACAAGATGAAAACTTATTATAAAGTTGACAAAGATAACACTGAATGAAGAATGTGATTCATATATTCACAATATTTTTAAAATGTATTATTTGTAGTCTACCCACCTGTATCCTAGGAAGAGCTAGTTCAAACATCTGGTTTAGTTTTGTTGAGTCTGCATAGGGAATCATAGCTATGGCCAAATCCAGCAGTGCAATGCTATTGTTACAAGAAAAATAAATTGTTTACAACAATGTAATATAATACTGAAACTAAACACAAAGTCAGTTTTCAAACACACACACACAGACAGCTCACCAATTTTTTGTTTACTCAAAACTGTCATGCGAGTAAAGGTTTCAAATTAAATAAAGTAAACTTACTTTCTGAATGCTCCAACTTCCAGTTCTCCCATTTTCTCCAAGCACTTGTCCATGAAAGTGAATAGCAGCTAAATCAAAATATGACAATAATGGCATTAATAGTTGGAAAAATTACTAAAGATATAGAACAATTTATGCCTGTGAAAAATAATGAACATAAAATGGAACGCATTCTGGAGAAGTGATGAAATCAAAGAAATATCTGGTCAACCACTAGTAACAACTGTTATAAGAAGGAGAAGATGGAGATATGTTGGACACACCTTGAGAAGAAATTATCAAAGCATATCAAAGCAGGCATTGAAGTGGGATGCAAAGGGTTCAAGAAAGATAGGACGACCTAAGGAGACCCTGAAATGAACTTTGCCAAGAGAGGCAAGAAATATCGGACTCAATTCCATGGAAGAGATTGAGCGAGTCTCCTAGGACAGAGTGGTATGAAGAAATTACTTGCAAGCCCTGTGTAACGTATAATGGTATGAGAGGAATAGGGTCGAAGGGCAAAAGCTCAAGTGCCGCTGGATCATTGAAGAAGATATATATATATATATATATATATATATATATATAAAAGTTAGTATGCAAGGAAATTATAATACCAAAATTGTTTGTATAAATTATGAGCAGAGATACTCTTTGGTAGGGAAAACTGGTTCTTCCATAAAGACTAAAGGCTATGCGATAGTCGTGTATCTTACGAATTCTCTTGAAAGACTTGCTGTTCTTAGAAATAATTACATATTTACAGATTATATTTTGCCTGACATGTATTTCCATGTAGGTTTGGGGGTATTTTAGACCAGCATAAAGTAAAATGAAAGCCACAATAGTATACAAATTCTGTAATGTGAGTGAAATTATTTTTCTGATCTCAAGGTTTCCATCAGGTGCTGTTAGTCAAAAATAAATGCAGATCTAGAATGTATTCATTAATATATCTCATCGTACGGTTAGTCCTTACTTTAAAAAACAAAACTATGAAGTAAAATAATTAGCATTATTCAGCAAGGAACTAGAGTATTCTAACAAAATTATCTTTAGTAGCTGCAACAGCACATAATTGTGGGTCACAGATTTACAAAAACACAAATTGTTATTGCACTCATATATATATATATATATAAATAAAATTGTTTTCTATTGTTTCTAATTTCTGCCAGTTTACAATAACACTTGAAGCAATGAATCATGATGTCCCTGCAAGACAGTACACATTGTTTCCACATAATTATGCAGAAGATAATACTGTTTGTCACACAAGGGACCTGAAGATTAAAATTGGTGATGGGAAAATTTCTCATCACTCTTAGCCATTCCTATACTCTTCCTAATCTTATTTTTCACATCTGCCCTCATCTTTCCTAGATATAATATATTGTTTACTTGCTTCAATAGTTCTCAGTGTATTTTTATATTTAGTTTTGGCTTCACTTTTTTGTTGATAACCATAGTATTTATTTTCGTGCTAGTTTTAATACTAAAATAGGACAGAAATGGGTACCAATACACCATTAACACATCACCAGGAAATTGCAGTTTTCTTATATTCTAGATCAATTATTGTTACCTTTAAATCTCTGATGCAAAAACATTGTAGCATTAATGTAATCTCTAACTTGTTATTTCAAACTAGTAAGTATTTAAAAACTTGAAGTCATACCTTACTGTCAGCAACTAAAAAATACTTTTAATTGTTTCCAACACTGCCAGGTGCACTCCCTCATTGATGCCCTCTGATGTGAACAAGTTGAACAGAATTGGAACATAGTTCTTGGCAAATCTTCCAACTTCAACCTTGTCAGCATCTATTAAAGTAATTAGGTCTTGTTCAGAAGCAACAAATTCTTAGTAATTTTATTATAGCATGTGCTGGAACACAGCCAAAGTTATACTGGGATTTTATGTCCCAACCTCTGATAATTATTGTATAATAAAATAAAATATCCGTAGCCTTTTCAGACCTTAGGGTATGCAGCTGCTTAATTTCACATTTCTATACCCTAGTGTGCAGAAGATAGGAGGGCCAATTTCTTTCCTCATGTGCCCAAGTCGATGGGCAAAGGCTTGTGTATTACGCTAATCTGCCCCACAATTACTGTATATACAATTAATAATAACTATAATACAGATAATATCACAAACAGATGCATAAGAATTACAGTATATCATTATCGCAAGCAAAATGTCACCAACAAAATTTTCTGAGAATGCAGCATAAAAGCAAAGCACGTTAAAAAGCAAAACAGGTATGTAGCAAATGGAAAGAAAAGGTTTTGGAGGTTTGAGGCTTTCATTAGGCGACACACATGTAAGAAAGAAATCCATGTCATGAAAAATGTATGATTAAAGATTTGTATTTTGTCATTTAGGTTACACAACAAACTAGTTGGCTTCAAAGATATAAATACAGCTCAAATACTATAACAACATCTGTTCTATTAAGATTAAAGTTCATGATCTGTTTAATTAGGATGAAAGCTGATGATATTGCTGTTTAATATATAGTTCTGTAAGGAATATTGCTGTTTTATAATATATATGTTCTGTAAGGAATATTGGATAATATAAGTTCTAGGAATTCTAATAAACACACAGTATGAATTTCTCTGAATTCATGCAAAATATGTAGATTACCAGACTACAGAGAGGGAGAGACTAGTGGCTGAGAATTACAGATGGTAGTGAACAGTCTGACACCACGATATGATGAAGTTACACACTAGAAGTAATAAACAGTACTCAGGATAAAAAAGTATTTACTCTACAAAGAATGCATGTATACTAGACTAATTATGAGTACAAGTAAAACAGAAAAATGTTGATGTCAAGAAGGCTAACCTGTCTCCAAACTACATGTGATAAGAGATCGAAGAGCACTCATAACATCCATCCTCAAGTCTTCACGATCACTTAATGCTGTTCCCAATGTCTTTGCAATTCCCTGAAAACTCTAGAAAGAGGGAACATTTGGCTATCATTGCATAAACTGATAGTAGTATTTCAACTCATTTTAATATATATATCTAAATTTTAATCACATATGCATAGCAAATTATACAGATCTAACGGGGTTTTAAAACTGAAGGATTGACTTCATTGCACTGGGTTTTACCCCATATGGCTCGGTCCTTCTCTGCAGAAATGGCACAGGAGTATTGCACAAAGCACGTACTCTGTAGCTCCTGCAGTAATCCAAAGGGTCTCTGGGAAAAAATGCAAATGTGAACAGAACGGTGCAGTCCGAATTTGAACCCACGACCTTCGACAAGGGCGTAGCCACTTAGCCCTTATCTGCACTTGTACAGATCTGTAAGATAATATGTAGATTTAAAAAGCATGCAACATTCAATGAAGTCAATCCTTCACTTTAAACCCTTCTTAAATAACATTTTATTATAACTATCCAATCGCAGAAATATAACATGTTCTGTTTACTGAGTACTACTCAATATTTACCAACAATAATGACAGTGTAAAGGAGATTAACAAAACATTTTTGTATAACTAAAAGTACTTTAAAAAGTACAGACTAAAATCATCTGCTAATGGTCATTGTTAAATGCTACTTGACATAATGAAAAATCAGACAAACTTGTTTCAAGTCTGTTGGATGATCACAGAAACCCTTCAACATGGACCATATCTGAAGCTGAAGAGTATCATAGGCTTTAGACTTGGCAATTTGGTTTTCTTTGGCACTAACTTCAGCTGCAGGATTGGATAGATGAAACAGAAACATTAAATTTTTGGTGACATCTGTAATGTGAAAAGTGATGATTTATATTATCATAATGATTTTTATACATGAGTTATAAAAGAAAAGTAATAGATGTAACGTCCATTTGTATTTGGTCATTGCAACATTTTGTGCAATCTATAAGCATCCACTTCTACTCCATTTTCAGCATCTCATGGAACAAGGACTGTCAGCAATATCGTTTCAAGTCTATTAACTCTGAGCTAACTCTTTTTTTCCACATCTTCTTCACCATTGATAAATTTCCTTCTCTGATTATCAAACATTCTCATGTGTGAGGTGAACTATACACTGGAAGAGAAGACACACAGCTACACATAATAAAGTGACACTGAAACATTCTACACCTCAAATCAAGAGAGAAGAAATGCCTGCTTGAGATGCAATAGCGCAGACAAGAACTACTCCCTGAAATAAATATGTATCTTGGCCATATTGAATCATCACAAGTTAGACGTCATATCTGAGCAGGTAAACTAATTGGTTTTAATGCTGTTTCATCTATGGAAAACATGTTGAGCAGGCAGCAATTTGAACATTGAAACTAGGACTAAACATATATTTTAATCAATATTATTCATCTGTGACACTCAGAAACTAAGAATTAAACATTGTAGCAGATTGCAACTAAGATTACACAATAATGCTCAAGTCAACAAACTGTAATCTGTAGAAACTATGCTGTTAACTTGTCCCTACTATAATGTTAAGCAGTACAGTATCTTCATTCATTATCCTCTCTATTTCAATTCATTTATATGTGGAGTTGCAACATTTTACAATAGAAGACAAATATATTTTAAATACAGAAATGTTGTTACAAAACAAAATGATAATTGCATTGTACAATTATGATCCACAATGGAACTGTACCCAAGGTTTGTTGTGTCATACTGTCACACATGTTAATCTTAGCCCTCTATGTTCAGTCAAATACAATCCCATTGTTTCATTAAATCTCTCATTTTAACACTGTGAGAGAAAAGAAATAGTAGTACTGTAATTTAAATCTGTGCTGCGGTATCTGTGTCTTTCTGCCTTTAATATTCTATGCACTAACATACAAGTTTACTACACTCAATGTACATACCTTGATGTTTACACTTTGCAGCTAATGGAAGAAAATATGATGTGAAGAAGCCAAGCTCAGTGCGAGTTACATTGTCTCTGATGACTGGAAGAAGCCATGCTCTTGGAAATTCTAAATTGTCACTTCACAAGAGAGAACATACAAAAACTAAGTTCAAGTTATATGCACAAGATTCATAGTAATAATAAGGCATATACATCAGATTGTTCTTCTTCTTCTGTGATCAGTTTCCCATGTACAGAAGTCCACGCAGAGAGTTGAGTTCTGTATGAATCCAGAGATCCAGTGGGGACCTCATCCAGCGTAAGATATTTGAGCTTGGTCATCAAACTGTATGATGAATACATATCCAATTTGCGTTACTGGGTGTCTATTACGACTGACATGCTTCATTGTGGGGTGTCTTTTTGTACATGTGCTTGCTTGACCTAAATTTGCCTGCAAGACAATAGAAGTTTGAAGAGTAGCCATGTCTTTGAGCTGGAGTGTGCTTGCTGGGCAAGACTGAACCTTTGAGTGCAGCATCTGTTGCATCTATTTGAGGACTTGCTTTGCTAGAGATTAGGGTTACATCATTCAGACATCGGAATTTAACATACAGTGTAAGTAATTTCTTTGCTACCACTGACTGACCACATGTGCATGCTTTCCTTTCTGAGATGATTGTTCTCATACTTTGTTATCAAACTAATGTTCCAGTATTGTATCTTAGAGATGCTGATTTTACTTTCTGCTAAAGTACCCCATATTTCAATGTTGATTTTACATATATAATTTATTTTAAAGATTTTCATTTGCTTCCCAGTTTTAAAGAATGATTTTTTCCTCAGAATCACTATTCACTAACATTATTCCTTTTGTATTGCACTTAATGTGCTGTGTCCAAGCAAGTTGAGTGTAAAATGACACAATATTAAGATGATTCATCTCCGTCAGAGTTAGCTCTATGATAAATACTGACTGCAGATGATGTTAGTAGTTTCCTATACATTAATAGACATGAACCACTAATCTGTACAGGCTGCTCATAGATGACTGTAGTCAGGTTTTTATTATGGTCCAGCACTCTTCACTAATCCATATTGATATGTATAGATTGCAGCATCTACTTTTTAAATGTAGGATTTTACTGATGTCATTCACGTATAGGAGAAATAAAGTAAGAGATATACAAAGTAAACAAAATTAACTGATTTTAGGGGACTGCCTAGAGTAGTTGATAGTAGCTCTGCCTGCTAGCTGTGAGACGCCTCATAGTTCGGGTTCGAACCTACTGTCCGGCATTTGTTCGAGTCCCTGGTCTTACTCAAGACGATAACGTGAGTACCTCTGAAGTCGGAGAAAATCTGCCTGTATGGCGAGGGAATACTAATTACGAGTACATTGAGCACACGGCTGCCAGTGTAAAGTAATTTACAATGTGCACGCTGCTGCCATTGTAAGAAATTGGAAAAACGGATTTTCATGCAAAAATCAGTTTCAGAAAATGAAACTCCGTCTGAGTTGAAAGCGGACGGGGAAAAAAAAAAAAAAAAACATTTTAAACTAGCATAGAAATTTGCAAATAGGCTAACAAATTAAAAGTTCTCTCAATGTTATCATTGCAAATGTAAGCTTACCTCTCGCCTGTAATTCCCAAAGGAATAGCTTGTAAAACAAAGCTAGGACCCATAGCCTTGACCGCACTGCCAATAGCATGGTCTACCTCCCCTTTATATGAGAAGTGTGGGGTGTCTCGGAGGTCACCCATGGATGATAAGCACTATCAAGATAATGGAGGGTAATCAAATTAGAAACATGTGAACAAATAAATACACATTTACAAATGAAAACAAAGCACAATAAAGGATATCTATAAAAAACACAATAAAGTTATTAATTTAAATATACACTATGAGTATGATGTGTTCACTGAGTAACATTTACTATGATTTTGCACAGCTAATTTTCAACAGAACATTAAACTTGCACATGATGACCACTATTTTTCTCTAGTCGAATAAAGGAAAGAGAGTTCGGAAAAATACTTTACTATACTTTAGCCACCTTCATCTAGAGAAACTGATAATTTGGCATGCAACTTAAACAACCTACAGATTCCTAATATTTATCACCTTAGAAACATTACTAACTTGCACTTTCAGCAGACTATGAGTTTTCCTACTGACCTTCCTTGTATCTGTTGCTCTTAGTTTCTTCCTTCCTTTCGTTGGCTTGAAATATGTCTATATATTCAATGTTGTCTCTTGTATGAACTTCACTGTCTTTTGTAGCTCACACAGAGGTCCGTGTAGTTTTATGTCGAGTGTTATTTCGTTAGGCCAGTGAGTTTGCCTCAGTGTATCATATTCGGGCAGTCTTGAAGTATGTGCTCTGCAGTCTGGTTTGCCTGTCCCCATGTACACATGGCTGAATTGCCAATCTTGAATTTTGTATACATGTGGCTGGGAGCCGATTGTGTCCTGTTCTAAGGAGCAGAATAACAACTTGTTCCAATCTGCTCATATTATAGTAATCGTCTTGTGTTGGTATTTGTGGCTTTCACATTGATTTAATCATCCTTTTCTTTTGGTGGTAGGTAACTGGCACATCCGGCTGCTCTCCTGCAGCACCTTCCTTGGCCAATCGGTCTGCTGTTTCATTTCCTGGTATTCCACAGTGAGAGGGTATCCACTGCAAGACGACCCTGCGATGCTTGGACAATTTAGACAGTAGGGTCTGTAGACCTGGCAATTTTCTGGACTGAAGTGCTTGGAGTGCTGATTTTGCATCAGTCAAAAATACAACAGGTTGAGGATCGGGTCTGGTATTCAACAGTTTTTCAGTTGCCACCTTGATTGCCTGAATTTCTGCATCATAGTTGTGACAGAATTTCCCGTTGGTACTTTAATCGCATCTCTAGCGTTGTTTGGGTATTCTATGTACACTCCTGCTCCTCCATTCTTCACTGCATTTTCTGCTGACCCATCCGTGTATACCCGGACCCAGAGGTCATGTGGGTATTCTTCATCAAGTAAACTGAGAGTGACTGTTTTGCGTTGTATGCTGTTCTGCTCATCCTTGTCGAATATTCCTTTCACTTCTGTCTGGATACATACTTCTGGTTCAGTCTCCTCTCTCCAAGGGTTTGCTCTGGCACAGACTTTAGGGGAATACCAACTTTTGGTAGGTCTGAGGTTTGCCTATTCAGTCTTTTGGCCTGGTGAATAAAGCTGCTTCTTTTCAGCTGCCCCAATGCTAGATTTTGGAATCTGTTTTCCATTGGATGGCTTGGCATACTCAGAAACTTTTCTGCCTGTGTCATCACTTTTGTGTCTGTGTTCTCTCAGTGCTTGTATTCCCCCACTCTTTCCATCTCCACTATTGGTGTTGTTTTCATTGCTCCTGTGATGACATGAAGCGCCTGGTTTTGCACCTTATCCAGTTCTCCTAATGTGGTATTTGATGGACACCATGCAGCTGACCCATATTCCAGGTGTGGTCGTATGCCCTGCTGATAAATATTTTTAAGTATTTTTTGACTGCTGCACTTATCTGTGTTGATGCTGACACACCATCTGTTTGCCCATGAGGTTAAGGCATCTACAGCTCGCTCTTAGTTTGCTCTTAAACGCAATGATAAATAAGCACAAAATTTCCTATTTTAAGGTTTTATGATCTTGGTAAACTCTTCTACAAAGATTTATTCTATATATATATATATAAAGTTGCAAAATATAATAGCTTGTGGGGACTGCCTAGAGTAGTTGATAGTAGCTCGGCCTGCTAGCTGTGAGACACCTCATAGCTCGGGTTCGAACCTACTGTCCGGCATTTGTTCGAGTCCCCCGGTCTTACTCAGGACGATAACGTGAGTACCTCTGAAGTCGGAGAAAATCTGCCTGTATGGCGAGGGAATACTAATTATGAGTACATTGAGCACACGGCTGCCATTGTAAGAAATTGGAAAACGGATTTTCACGAAAATCAGTTTCAGAGATGAAACTTTGAGTTGAAAGCGACGAAAAGAAAAAATAATAACTTGGTTATTTTTTTACTAGGAAATATAACACACAATAATGCAACAGATGAAGAAAACAGAAAGTAATTACCTTCATTAACAATTTTGGCGTAATTTTTCCAAGTACCTGTGAAATAAATAACAACACAATGTAATAACTACAGTAATGTTATGATAGTCTTGTAACTTGTTGTCATATTCTCCCTATCACCTTTCATTTAATCTAGTTTCTGTAATTAGACGTTCAAATGAAATTGAAGCATTTTTCTGAAGTAGCAAAGTTCATAAAATTCTCTTCAGCAATTTGTCTTTTTTTAAGGACGTATGAGAAGGGTTAGTGTCTCATTTTCTGCGTATCAAATTAGTGAATCATTCAAACAATTAAAAGAATATAGATAAACACTGGAATTTGGGGTAAAGTTTGATTTAGCAATATGAAATCTAATACATAAAGACTATTGTGCATGGCGAAGAGGCATACTCGCCTCAAGGTAATCCTGATAAATTGAGGTGTAAACAGATTGGATCAATAGAAGTAAAGCTTAATTAGAAACCCAGTGTTTGTACTTTGCAGTAGAGAGCTACTAAATACTAATTACTAAATACTCATTGGGGAATTAGATCGAGAATACCCTGCTTCCTGAACCCATTGTAGGGAACAGTGATTCATGTATGTATTAACCGGATCGATCCCGGAAACGAAAATCTCCGGGATTTTGTTTATATAGTGGTCCCTCCCAAACACGAAAATACACGACTTTTTTTACTGTCAGTTTGTAACTCGCTTTACGTTACAACTAATCAACCAATTTTATAACGGACTTTCGCATCCGGCATTTACTAACGGAACTACTTTCTTTTAGTCTCTGGACGCGCTACTGAAAGGTTCTGTATTTTATCTCCAATTTTCAAATCGACTGTAAAAATTTCAAAAATTTTCTGAAAATGGCTACTAATTATGACAACGATAGTGACAGCTCTGATATATCTTTTCATGGACATTTCATCGAGTTAGAAAAGGATACTCGTGTTATTGATGTGGAAAGTGACATAGATGTCCCTTTCTCTGATTCAGACCACGAGGCTTCAAGTTCTGATGAGGAGACCGTTATTTTGCCGGTTTTTAACTGTGATCGTTGGTGTGATGCCACCTTCCCAGTTGAAGTCGAGCCATTTGTCGAAGACTGTGGGCCTGTGCACGTCTTAGGTGAGGATGCTGATCCATTTGATTATTTTAGCCTGATAGTTAATGAGGATTTCTATCAGTTAGCTGTTGATCAGACCAACTTGTATGCCGTTCAACGTCAGGAAACCACCAGCAATGTTGACAAGTACTGGGTACCTGTAACGCCTTCTGAGATTAGTCTGTATATGCACATCAATATCTTGATGGGCATTGTTTTGCCACAGTACAAAATGTACTGGAGCACAGATGATCGATTGAATCAAGTAGGGGTTTCGAAATGTATGTCGAGAAACAGATTTGCTAAAATTTCTCAGTACTTTCACCTGAATGATTCGAGGAATCAGTTCCCTAAAGGCCATAGGAACTATGACCGCTGTACAAAGTAAGACCTTTCCTCGACATGGTGAAAAGGAACATAGCTTCATGTTATCGTCCTGGCAGAGATATTAGTGTTGATGAAGCTATGATTCCCTACACTGGTCGTCTTAACTTCAAACAGTATATCAAGGGTAAGCCCAACCCTTGGGGATCAAGGTCTGTGTGCAGCGACTCGATTACAGGTTACCTTCTAAACTTCAACGTTTATGTTGGTGCGGTTCATGATCCAATGCCATATGGATCAGGCCATTATGTTGTCTGCAAAGTAGGAGAACCTTACCTTCCCAAATATCATCATTTTTATTATGATAATTACTTCGCTTCTTTACAGCTGGCGGTGGATCTCCTCAACAAGAAGACCTACTCGTGCTCTACAATACGACCAAATCGCAAGGGCTGGCCAGCTGACTGTAAAGCAACTGCAACAAAGCGAATGCAGAAAGGTTCGGTGTTGTACAGGCAGCAGGGGAATATTGTGGCCACTGTCTGGAGGGACAAGAGAATTGTGAATTTGCTGAGCACCAATACTACGCCAGGAGAGACAACAGTATCACGTCGTGCCCCTGGTGGTAGACGGGAGTTGCAGGTACCATCAACCGTGGCATCCTATAATAAGTCTATGGGTGGCGTGGATAAGTTTGACCAGCTTTGCTCATATTACACTGTGGGAAGGAAGTCTGTTAAGTGGTGGAGATATCTATTTAATTTTCTCCTACAGACTTCCATCGTCAATAGCTGGATAATCTATTCCAATTCGCATCGCCCACACCCAAAGGCTAAGGATATTGACCACATAGATTTCAGGTTTGCTCTCTGTGCATCACTCGTGAAGGGCAACATTGTCACGAGGAGAGCTAACCCCCCTTTTGCCTACAAATGTACCAGTCACTGGCAATCAGTCGTCGCACCGCATGATTCGCATGCCAGGAAAATGTAAATCCTGTTTCTGGTGCCGCACAGAAAAGCACCTGATGGCAGCAAGAAACGCCCAGGAAAGCGTATATGGTTGTAACATTTGCCAGATACATCTCTGCAAAGGTGAATGTTACTCCAAGTACCATTCCAACCTGGATTTATGACATTCAGTGAGTACACTGTCTTGAACTGTCGAGTAAAATTTTGGTGGTTTTTTTCAAATTTTTTCCACCAACTTCTACTGCATTTTCAACCTTCTTTTATGTATTCATTTTAATTAAGTTTATTTTTAAACTATGTCCATTTTCTTGTTCACTGACACAAATTTGAGTGTCCTAGGGTCAATAGTTTTTAAAATTAATTTTAAAAAAACATGCTGTGGAATGTCAGTGGGTTATTTCCCTTTGCTGGGATTTGGGAAGTGATTTGGTGTAAAATGGTGTGGGGTCCAGAGGGTTACGGTTGATCTGCTATCTCTGCCAGTCACAAATATGTCGAGAGTCAAAGAAGATATATCAAGCATATCAGATACTGGATGGAGTCGAAGGTGCAGTGGGACAACGCTGCATCGGAGTTAGTGAAGGACACTAATGAAGACCCTGTCCTCCACCTCCACGTGGTGCCCTGGTAACAGGCTTTGGTTCCGGTCTGGCCTAGGGGGCAGGGATCGGGAGAACTACTGGTAGTGGTAGCAGTGCAAGCACGGAAAAGCAATGCAGGTCAGAAAATCCCTGAACAATGCCCGCATCTCCTGGCCGATGTCCGAAAAAATGTGTCCAAGTTCCCAAAAAGTAAGATATAGCAGTGTACGAGTTGTCCGCAAACAAATTCTAGCTCCCCCGGAGTAAATGACCGCATTAAAGGAATGAGAGGTGCATCCCAAAGTCAAGACATGGAGAGAAACTCGAAACCCTGTGCACGAGTCAAGCTGCATGTCAGAGCAGTCCCAAGGTACGGCAAATAGAATGACATATATGAGAAGCTGCAGCAGCATCCAGGCAGATGGGAAAGGCTGCATGTGAAGAGATGAGAGGTGCATCTTAAACGCGTTTCCACTCACAGGGAACTACTGCTGCCTTGTAGTTTGATTGGGGACAATAAAAAGCTAGTGGAGCAAACCGTACACAAAACTGGACGAGTTGCAAACCAAGTAGTCCACAATAGACCGTTCGCTGGGCAGATGATGCTCATCAACCCGGGAGGGTAGGCCATCTAAGGGTCGCTGCCCTAAAGAAAATAGCAACCTGCTGCCTTGCAGGTTTGGCTGGGGACAGTAAAAAGCTAATGGAGAGCGAACCCAGTAAACGCTGGTTGAAACCGAACACATCATTGAAGGATAAGCACCAAAGCTCCCAATTGGTACTGAAGGTTGTGAACGTATACCTTTTCTTGGTATTAAAGCTGTTTATATATCACATTTGAATGATAAAAACGGCTTAAGAACGATCACGAGAGAGATACTGGATATATTTATGATACAAAATATAAACATACATTTTTGATATAGTAGTAGCTGGAAGCAAAAAAAAGACATCAAAACAGGAAGTGTGAAATCTAAGAAAAAGGTACAAAAGAAATCAGCATTAATGGAAATGAGACGCATTAAATATAGAAACATATAGACAGTCTTAACATTAGATAAGAAACACATTTAAAAAAAATTAAGACAAATATCGCATTCTGGAAAAATTAAAGTCATTGAAAGTTTTGTTAATTCAGTCTTCTTCTTTGCCTTCGTTCTTTACTACCAATTTTAATCACTCTTTGCGATATGTTTGATCTTTACCAAGAACGTGTATACGTTGCACATTGGTTTGGCAGGCCCCTAAACGCATTGACTTCTACATGTTTAGGACATGTGCATCCGATTTCAGCCAAACCTCCTTAGTCACCTCTTATGACATGCGTGGCAGGTAACAGTGGTTCTATTCTTTATAATCCAAATTTGAGCCCCGGTAACCACTCAGGCGGTTAATTCAATAATAAAGGAGAATTTTCAGTGTTACACAAAAACAACCATGTCATTTGGAAGTAAATTATGAATATCTAAAGAGGAAAAAAAATAACACTAGAGCCACTGAGATGTGCCTTTCAAAAGAATCCCATAGACATATTTTTAATCAGTCAATACAAACAAGAAATTATTATTATACAGATCCAAATGTAGTGGTTGCGTTTAATACACTAACACTTACCAAGAAAACTGTTGACCAAAGCTGGAATACTAAAGCCCACATTGAATGGAACTGATAACTCATCCCTGCTTCCAGGGATTTGATAATTTTTTGAAGAACGGTCATTGCCTGGTTGCTTAAATTTTTGGTAGTCAGGGTGTCCTTATTTGGTTCCACACATTCTAAAAGAAGAGTCTGAAAATTAAATGGTCAAATTTACTTATGGAAGTAGTACAACTTACATAAGTGGTTAAGTTTATTTATGAAGTGGTAAAACTTATTTATGGAAAGACATTCCTGTTTTACGGTAGGACGGTCAAATATGGAACACCTCATTGTGAAATGCAATAAGTGTCACTGACCAGATGGAGCAATCTGAGATATACAGAGAGAGCAACCAGCAGACATTATGTCAGTGTCATCTTGATGGGTGGCAGCAAAATCTCTCCAACCGCAATTCCTTGCACAACATTTCATGAGTGTTACTGGATTAGCATTCATTTAATTTAATGCAATCTTAAACCAGAAAATAAGAATTATTTTCAGTCTAAGGAACCGCATACTAGAACTGCCGGTTGTCATTTAAGAAAATCATTTCAAACAGCTTCAGAGCTGCCATGAAAAAGAGAGCAGAAATCCTAACAAATTAGGAAATACAGAAAACATACTTTTATGGATGTCAGTATATGTGACAGAGAGAAGTCCCAAAGTGTCACCTTCAAATACATGTGAGCACAAATTAATTCAAATAAATGGTTGCATAGTAGATCTCATAGCTATATCTCTACAAATGAAGATGCAGACAAATAGGCACAACTATTTCAATGTCAGACCATTGTAATTTTCAGGAGATTATGGAAATAGAATACTCTAAGGGAGAGAGGTTGTGTAACTAATTCAAGGGATAGTGGTGAATCTACAACCCTAACCAGACTGCCAGAATTTCAAGTCAAATGTGCTGTAGCTAGACAAGAACATTATACTGGGAGCCAAAGAAGAATAGTAAAACAGCAAAGAACTGGTGTCGTTAGTCGCAAAATGCGAAGAGACATACTGAGGAGGAGATTGGAGCACTTATGGACTAATTGGTGATGATCCAACGACTAAACTAAAACTAAACTCTAAGAACTAACTAATTAATGGAGACCAAATGGTAAGACTTTAGACTCCACACGTCACAACCGACTAATGTGACGTATGTTCAATTGAGAAAATATAACATGGCTATCACTATTACCATTATAGTACAAGCTTTATAAGAGAGCCGCTGTAGCGTAGTTGTTAGTGAACTCGCTTCTCAAGGCTGGTGGTCTGGGTTCAGCTCCGCAATGCGCGTGGAATTTTTCCCGACCGCGACGGCTCTCAGGTCGACCCAGCCTCAACTGGGTACCAGACATGCTCTGGGAAAGTAAAGCGGCTGGCGTGATGCTGACCACATCACCCATCGTGTGCCGACGGTCAATGAAAATACAGGCCTAACACTGTATTGACCTATGTACCACAAGGTATGAAAGGGTTCCTTTTACTTTACAAGCTTTATGGTAATATTGACAGACTTGGGCTGTGCACTTTTACATTATTCATGTTGAGGTGTGAACTGCACACATAAGCAGAAATGAATGCACTGTATGAGACAAGTATAGAATGGACCTATCATCTCTGCTAAACATCATATATAAGTACAATATAACAGTAACTCATGTCACAATCTATGAACTAAATTGAAAAACTGCTATAACTTATTGTGTTGGAGAAAATGGCCAATAGAATAACAACAATAATGTTCATGTGGATCACTCATTGTTCTGTTTTAGCAAGTTATAAAATAAAATCCAACCTTCATGGTGTCAACAGCTGCTTTAGCCACATCACGTCTGTCTGACAGGAGACATGTCATACAGGTGGAGAAGATGCGTGGTAGATGATTCATACAGAGCTCAATATTCTGACTGAAAATAAATGTCAATTACGGAATAATTGATCTCTCATTATAAACTAAATATCATGATATATCTCTTTATAAACTAAATGTCATGGTCTATCCTCACAGACAGAATTGATCTCTCATTATAAATTATATAACTATTCGTTGACTGCGCAAGACTATTTTTACAAAGATGTTGATGTGAGAGAAGGAAATGAAAATACAGGAACTATAGACATCAGATACCTTACGGACATACAATTCTAAAAAAAAAAAAAAAAAATCTTTGATTCTTACCATGCCATGTTAATTGCTGCAGTTTCCATTACTTTGAGCCATGCAATCATGGGTTGACTGTCTTTTTCTGAGGGTTGGTAGTCATATAATGCCTACGCAGATAGAAGGAGACATAAAGATAAATGTACAATTATTTAATAATACAAAGAAACAAGTTGTCAAGATTATACACAATTTAACATACAGACACTTCTAAAGCTGGAGTACAGCCTGCCTGAATGGCGAGGGACACTTCTGATAAGAAAAGCAATCCTACATGCAAAAAATCAGTCAGAAGTGCCACAACACGCTATGCCTGAATTCAGCGATAAAAAAAAAAAAAAAAAAAAAAAACAAAGACTATACATGACCAGTTACACTAGTAAAAGTTTCATCAACATGCAATTTACACAGCTTACATATATAAATTATAATACTCTGATTTGAAGTCTGTACAATATTTGTATTTAAAAATAGATGTAACCATTCTTGATATGAACTTTTTTTTAAATGCTTACTGTTACAATCTGTCCATTCATTTCAGCAGACAATATTTTGGAGCTGGGCTTGGCAATAAAAAGTCTATGAAGTACATCCATGCATGTAGATCTGACAACCTTGTAAACACAAAAATATCAAACAAAATGTTTTATTATAATGAAATGGTTTTTTTGGGACAAATTTGCACAATGTAAAGTCTGATAAAAAGATTCAATGAAACAATCGCTAAGATATTGATAAACTTTTAAATAAAAACAATTCAGTCCAATGGTTGACTTCTTTTGTTTTTACAATAATCATCAATTATAAAAATAAGTTGGAAAATGAAAGATATCACTCAAGTCGCTCTGTTACCGCTGTGTTGTCCCAAATTCCACATTTTTTATCCAGTCCAATCATAGTCCAATTTTGACCACTTTACTAATTAAATGCATGAGATTGCAGAATGTTCAGTACATGCCTTTGCTTACCAAATGTAATGATCATTGAATCACATACTATCGTGACCAGAATAAGGTGGTAGTGTTGATAATATTACTAAATGACATATATCCAGTAACATATTTCATGTCATTATGACAGCCCTCATGAATTACATTGTAGAACAATGATAAAAGAAATATTTATGAAGAGATTTTCATTGCTTTAAAACTGAACTTCCAATATGTACTTCTGATCGGCAGTGAATTAAGCAATTGAAAGGAATTTTATGGCAAAAATTAACTGAAAGATAGAACACCATAGTGTTAGTTATTATTATAAAAGTATTTAGTGCTTTATGGATATATGAATAAAACAGATACATGTGGTTGCACTTCTTTGTTTACCCTGAAACTGTTTTATTTGCTACATTGTTTAAGTTTACAGTAAAATCTACATCATTCTACTCCATGCATCAGTTTCCAACTCTCAATTTTAATAACCAGTCTTGCATTCTCTCTAAAATTCATACTCACTTAGCCAGCCTGTTATCAGGTTCACCACTTGGAGATATTCATTAATAATAATTATTATAATATAAATTATAATAAATGTATGATACAACTTTCATATCCCACTTTTAATGGGCATCATGGAGTAGACTTGATATGTTTTAATTGCAATCTGCCTATGGCTATCATGCTGTATACAGACTTTAGTTATGATGGCTTCTAGGTATATTAATTCGTTTACTTGTTATAAAATTATACTTTTCTACATGAACCTTTGATTTAATTTTTAGTTATGTTAACTCTTTTCGTAAGCAGTTATTTCCTCAATTGTACATGGTTAATTCAAGGGAGGCAAAAATAACCATGTAAAAAAAACAAAAATTACTCGTTACTAAATAAACATATATATATCTTATTATATACTACTAATTTGAAGTAAACTGAACAACCTTTAAGAATAACAAGGTTAACAAGTAGTAGAAGTAAAAGTAGTAAGACTTGTATAAGGGGAAACAACTCAATAGCATTCAATGGAATTCGCTGTGCGAGCGATTGACGTGGAAAGAGTTAAGACTTATTTCATTTGGGATGTATTTTAGATTGCACTTTTTCTTTACTACACAGCTGACTGAGTTCTATAGATCTTGTGTGTTTTATACAATTAGTGATGGGTCACCTCTATATCCCAGATAGTTCATGTTTTTATTCTATTTATAGGTATATGACCAGAAATAGCATTTATACACAAATGTGTAGTTAGAAATGTGTATCCATCAACTCAGTTTCTATCAAGAATTAAACACATCATCCTTACCAAATCTGTTAAAGTCATGAGTCTTAGCACAGATTCACACAAAGCCCTCACATCTGAGTGAGGAAAAAGACTGAGGACATCTTTCAACAATGACAAAATGTGCAGTATATCAACTTTACTGGATGGTCCTGTGGAGAACAAATAATACTCTGAAATACTCAGTTTTACAATAGTTGCGTGTCTAACATATTCGTTATATGTACCTACCAGGAAAAGACACTGATGAATGAGATATGAAATGTAAATGGCTCACAAATATCAACAGAAAGATCAAGTAAAACTTTTCCTTTACTTTGATATTCAAATGCAATTCACCTAGGTTCTAACATGCAATTTTGATCAGCATTACTTGAAATGTTTGATAGGAGACTCGTAGACAATGTAGCATGACATATCATCAAAATAACTACATAAGCAGCCATTAGAAAAAATATGTAGATTTAATATTCATTCGCCGAGTGGTTACCAGGGCCCAAATTTGGGGTGTAAAGAATAGAACCACTGTTACCTGCCATGCATGTCGTAAGAGGCCACTAAGGAGGTTTAGCTGAAATCGGATGCACGTGTCCTAACGTATAGAAGTTTATGCGTTTAGGGGCCTACCAAACCAATGTGCAACGTATACATGTTCTTGGCAAAGATCAAACATATCACAAAGAGTGATTAAAATTGGCCGTAAAGAACGAATGCAAAGAAGAAGAATATTCATTGAATAACAACAATTTTTACATAGAAATCAACACATCCAATATAATTACATAATCTATATAAATAATCTCAGCAGAATCTGAACTTTTACTAGTAAGGCACAACAGGGTTAACTATCTACAGCTATTTAGAATAAATATTATTGAAAGTGTGAACTGAGATCTAACAATTACATTTAACCATGTCTCCTACCTCTGCTGGTTTCTATCTGTTTCAGACAATGCTGAGCAGTGATCGGAGCAACTGGATGATAGGGAGGAGCTGGTGTCTGTTGCATTAGCAAGCTGCCCCGCAAAACCACTTTAACTGCCTTCTGGGCTACTTTCCGCAGCTAAATGGCACCAAAAAAAACATGTTAACATAAAATTAAATAATGTTAGGAAATAAGGCCCTTATACTTACTAACAAATAATCTTCTCTGCGTTTGTTTTTTACAACTACTTCCAATCACTCTCTGTGGTATGTTTGATCTTTGCCACGAACGTGTATACATTGCACATTGGTTTGGTAGGCCCTAAACGCATAGACTTCTACATGTTTAGGACACATGCATCTGATTTCAGCAACAGTAATAAATAAAAACTCTTAACAAATGTGTTTAAACTGGTGAAGTGTGTAGAGACAATGCATGCAAAGTTCAACAGCTAAAGTTTACTAAACTAATAAATAGAAATATAAACATACACAATTCAAGTTAAGAACAAAAACATTGAATAAAACATATTCAGGGTGATGATACAATGCAAACAGTTGCATGAGACACACAATTTTGTTTTAAATGCTCAACTTTCAATTTACAGCAAAACGTATTGAAAAATCTGTGTTAAATTACATTGAATGTGATGGCAAAAACATTTTGAGCAACACTGCATACAATTTTTGAATGAAAAACTAGAGTTTAATACCTTTGGCTTTTTATGGGAAATGAATGCTAGAATTGTTCTATATGCATGCTCTGTTGATGGTTCTGTCCATTTGGTCATGTCCTGAACTCGAAGTAGACTTGCCAAACATGAGAGAGCCTGAAAACAACAAATAGATAGGTTTGTCTAGAGGTTTTAATGGGCATGTTAGTGATATGTTTTGAAGGTATTTATGTTAACATCTTAAAGCAAACAATTATGCTTGTACTAACAACTGAATGTCACAAGTGTTCTTCTTCTTCTTCTTCTTCTAACCAGGGCTGCGAGTTTTCCCTCTTGGGCAGCCAATGCCAGTTTGTAGAATCTGCATGTGTTCTGTAGTTGTGGGAGACTAGTGTAAAGGGTATTATGAATAGATGGGTGTGGTGGGAGGAGTTCTTGTCTAGCTTTATGCAGTCCAGGACATTCAAGCAAGATATGCTGTACTGTCTCACATGAGTGACTGCACTTTCTACAGTGTGGTAGGTGTGTGGGGTTTATTCTGTGTAGGTGGTAATTCAGTCCAACATGTCCTGTTCTTAACTGAAAGATAGGCCTGTCACAAGTGTTCAAAATTAAGTAGCATGTAAATGAAGAAATTGTACAATTTTGTGTAAATGAGCACAGAATACACCCTTCCTTTTGTTCGCTTCAAATATTGTCGATATATTCAACGTTGACCGAATACATAATTTACAATAAAGAATACTAAAAAATTATACTGGTGAATGAAAAGGTTGATGGTATGATGAATGAGGAGCATAGAAACAAATGTGATCCCAGGTTTGCATACTTACAGGTTTTAGGGGTGATAATGTATCCTGTTTTGCACAGTCTGTAATTACATCTAACAATGTTTTTGCCACTTGTGAAAATCGACTCTGCAGGACAGCCACTGGAACCCTGTCAGAAAGATGGTATGGAGGAAGAGAAGACACAAATTAAAAAAATATAACCAGAAAATACAAGCAGTCATGTAAAGGGTGTATCCTACATAGAAAACACTTCAACATAGTTAAACAAGTATTAAACAGGAACCCACAAGATTGAGATTTCTTAGTAATGATCTCAGGTCAACTGGAAAGAGCTCAGTATAAGAAAATCACATGAGATCTATAGTATATGCTTTATGATCCCCGGAGAGGAGAGACTGGATTAAATCATAAATTAATCATCTTGATTGATGATTGAAAAAGACTTCTCAGCTGTACTGCACTTAAATACTAACATGCACATGAATCTCTCTGTTCTCAATTATAACAACTTACAATGCCTTCTTTGTGGCAATTTTGTTTTTTTGTAAATTAAGCCCATTGAGTATAAGCATATAATAAATATATCTTCTGTTTTGGGTGCACCAAGTAGAAATTAAATTTTACTTTTAGTATGTCAAATTTGGACTAGGTAGTGGTGTTACAGCATGCCCTTTTAGATTTTCAATTGTCATGGGATTGTTAAAGCTCAAATTAAACACGCCAGTGTCAGCAGGCAGAACAGACACCAGAGCATATCCTGCAAGACTGTCCTCTTCTTGTGAGCTGAGAAGCAACATGTGGCCACACCCAGTCGACCTGAAAACTAAGCTTTGGGGAAACCTGACAGACCTGAAGCTGTCTGCCCAGTTTGTGGTCCACAGTAAATTAAGCGCATGACCAGAGATCGCTGAAGAAGAAGAAGAAAATTAAACACTAGGCCTACTTGTATTGTTTGTCTCTCATAGGACTGGGCATTTGATACCTAAAATGAGATCATAAATCACTGAAAATGGATAGCCAAAATGAAATCAAGTACTTCTGAAGCATGAGACAAGCAGTACTATGCCAAATATGCACACACAAATCAAGAGTGGTAATACAGTGGATACCATTCCACTGTGGTGTACCTGGCAACAAGGCAGCAATCATATTGGCAAAGGTAGGCTGCTACAGACAGAAACCAGTATGACATTGCAAAATCACGGGTAAAAATGGTGTATAAAGATAAATGGGCAAGAGATCACAAACTACCAAATCAAAAGAGAATAACATGTTTTCAACATTCTGCATGCATCTGTTTAACAAGTATGAGATATATCCTACTAACATATGCATTAGGCAGCACCAGTAAGACAACACACACATCCAGCAAGAGTGTCAAACATATGAGAAACAACAGATTAGGTAGGTGACAACGCTGGGGTTTGGTTTTATAAATGCAACTTTGTCACACTCACCTTTTGATAACAATGTTTAATAAATGAGCCATTGCCATCTTTGTGTCAGTTTTATCTGCTTCTTGCAAACTTGAAACCTGAATAAAATGAATTCCAACTGTTATAAGTGACAATGAAAAAATGCCTTTACTTAATAAAAACGAATTCTTCAAACAAGATTATAAAAACATGTCATATATATTTCACAATTTATGAAATAGTCTTATGAACATGTGCCATATAATATTTTTTTTAATGACAATGAAATGCAAGTGTCTAGTGCATTTAAGAAAACTGGAACCAATAACAGAAAGTCTTAAGATAGCAAGCCACATAGTCATACTCTTAACATACCAGTGCTGGAAATGGATGGGTCATGTACTCAGAAAAGATCATGAACACCATCACCGGAGATACAATGCTATGAACCTCAGAGAGAAGGTGAAAGACGGGCAGACCATTAACAATTTAGCAGAGAATTTTATATATCAAAATAAAAGCCATGAACTAGTCACGGGCCATATTTGGAGATTGTTGTTGCTCTACAAGATGATACATGGCATTCTGGTAGCTGATTGCTAAGTCGGCTGATGGCCTAAGACAAACTAACACTCATAGAAAATAGTATATTCAGACTCAATTTAATTCAAAGTATAGATATTAAAACAACAAAATGTACAATTTCCGCATAAGAAAAGTGCATGAAAATTCCTTCTGAATTTTGTTTGGGGACAGGGGGTTTGCCCTGGCATGGAAGTTAGGGCACTTGCTATCTACATCAATGTTTTTATTTGGGCTTGTTTCACTTCAAACCAATTAGGATCGAAAGAAAAACCAATTCAGAAAAATTCAAACCTAACAGAGTGAATGAGGTGAAGCATCTAGTCCCAAATCCTATTATAAACACACAAGACTCAAAAAGGAAAAATATCACATTTGTTACCAAAAAAAAGAGCAATGTATTAATGCTCAAACTCCACAATTATAAATAGTTATACTAGAAAGAATGAAGAAAGAAAAGAATGCTTGTCCCACATAAGTCAAATATTTTTCTTACCATCTTTGGCATACTTTTCTTCACTTAATAAGTATGCATATACTATACATTCAAATTTAATACAAGAGATGATTAAAGCAGCAGTATATTCTTGACAGAGATGAACAAGCGCAAAACAAAATATGATTAAAGAATGCTACAGTAAGTCTGAAGAAATGACGGAAAATATTTGCGATGGTTAACATTTAAAAATGTTATATTTATCAGATTCAGTCTCACTTGATCATTAGTGATAAATTATCCACAGTTAAATTGTGTATATGTAAACATGTTTTTCAACAAAAATCGTGAAAGTGGAAATAATTATGTAAAAATTACTAAGATGGTACACAACAGACTGCTGTGAATCAATGCTTTACGAAGTGATGCATATGCTTACCAATACAGCAAAATACTGCACATCTTTTCCCTCTCCACCTTTCTCTTTGATAACTTCCGTTACTGCCGCTAAGACAGCCAGAATCTGAGAAATAGTAGAAAGACATTTCAATAAACTCTGAAAAGGGAACTGAGCAACAACATAACTCTACAACAAAGGCTTCACATAAATAATACTGACTTGATATTTCTTCTTGTGCGTTCGCAACCTAAGATGCATTGCATCCACACTGCAGTTGTCGCTGTGTAAAGCCAGCCCTAAAAATAATTCACTAGTTCTAGCGGTGATAGTTTCTGCCTGTGCATTATATAGTTGCTAGTTCAAGAAGCAACACGTGTTAAGTGGTTATACTAGAAAGAAAGGAGGATGTAAGTGTAATTGTCCCACATAAGCTAAATATTTGTCTTACCATCTGTGACACTATGATTTTACAGATGGACAAGTACCTACTCAGATGTTTAAAAATGTATTTAGTCCTGATATCTGGAAAATAATGGTGACACTGTAAGATATGTTGTATTTAGTATCAATAGTAAAATATACAAATCCAATTTTATGAGTGTCAACAACAGTGGAAATAGTATTATTTATTTATCTAGCAAACCAAGTACTTTTATGCCAGTGATTACTAACCAGCAGATTGTGATATTGGGGAGGGGAGGCCAACAAAAAGTGTGTTATTGCTAAATATTTAACGGAGCATGACAGTCTAAATTCAGAGTATATCTAAATCATCAAGTATTAGCATGTGGTGAGTATTCGATTAAACTTCTTACGTTTTATATCGACTCACTTGTTAACCACTCTGTGTGATTTGTATATGATCTGAGCCTAAGAGTGATTGTAAGTTGTGCCAGTTATGCGCATACAAGTAGGCCAGCACATCCAATTTTGGCAGCACTTTTTATTTACTAGGGGAGCTTCCTAGGCCCATACCTCAGTTGCCTCTTATGACATGCCTTGTAGTTTGCAGTATTACTATTCTTTGCTACCCTTGAGGGCCCGCAACACATGGGCGAGACCTGATTAAACAATCTTGGACACATCCATTAATGTCAACGTTTACGGTTGGAATGTTCAGTATTGTTAATCACTGCTACCAACAAATATCATCAACTTAGTGGACTTTTATTTATATGTAAGTCAGTACATTTTGAGAAATACAGATTGGTGGAGCATTCATTTTAAAATTATTTTTTTATCTGTGAATATCTAAATCTAAAACACTAATATTTCATTGTTTAATGAATATATATATATATATATAACTCCTAATTATGTTATCATTTCTAAAATCTTTGAATTATTATGTTTTCATTTATAAAAGTATGAGAAGAGGTTGCTGGACTTTTCAGTGCTACACAATAGTGTAGTTCACAAATGTTGGGAACCACTGGTCTAAGAAGTACAATTGATCTATGGTATTTGTGTTGTTATACTGCATGGTGCCAATGTCTAGATCCATCTGTCACTTTTTAGAATGGTCCCAAACATACTATCCACTATGCCATGTCAATTGATATCCTCAGTTTCAGTTTGGAATATCTTCATTGCGCTCCAGACATGTACATAGATGGTCCATCTCTGCAATATCTCCAACAGCGTCTAATCGTACTCAGTCTGATGTTGACTGATAGCCTATCTATATACCTGTTGTGCTGTTCCTTTCTGGCCACTCCAATCCCAGCTCTTGCAATCTAGCAGTTGACATGGACTGGTTTACATGAAAATCCTCTTTGCTGCAACCCTTTATGAGGACGTTCCGAATGTAAGCTTTATCTTACCGTTCCCAACTATTACACTGATGCTAGACATAACAGTAACATGCAAAATATACATATGGACGCTCTGACATGATATTTCATACCTCCTTTTGCACTGCAGAGCTTGAATTAATATAACGATGAACACGATTGAATGTAACATTGGTGCATCCTGTCAAATTTGTGGCCCAGGTATTAAATGTTGTTCCTCCAATGGATGCAGAATCATCTTGGAGACAATCTTCCGTAAATCCTCCGACAGCTGCATTGTGTTTTTCTAGCGCTTCCAATGTTAAACCACCCTGAGAACCTGAAACATTAGGGTGTTATTTGGTTAAATTTACTGACAATGATTTAAGCACCAATAGCATGGTTTTTAAGTGATGGAAACAAATAATAAAGAGGCATGTGAATATAAAACCTAAAAGGATTTTAGTTTGGTCCAGCAAGTACAATTCACCAGTGAATATCTCTATGCTATTCACTCCAAGTAGATGCCTGCTGCAACATTGAATATTTATGTAATCTGCTGCCTTGTGGGTTTTGGCTGGGGACAGCAAAAGGAAAGCTGCAGTCGCATAGTTGTTAGTGAACTCACTTCTTAACGCGGGTCTGTGTTCAATTGTAGTTTTATTATGTAATTAAAACACAGTCAAAGAGTGAGTTTGAGTACATCATAACATATGTTTAATTTAATCAGATAGTGACTGTAGATTACATGAAGATACAAACAATGTGCAGGCATCATGTAACAATTGTCTACGTGGAGTGAATAGTATAGATGTTCAAACTGGTGTGAGCGGCCAGTGCAAGTAACTGTTACGTGTAACTCAACTGAAGTATTTCTAGCAGTTGTTGAGTTGTGTAGTTAGAAAGTTAGTTTATAAAATAAACTTATAATTACAAAGTATTAGATTAGTTAAATTTAGTTAGATCCTTAAGATCTTAAATAACAAATACATATTTATTATTAATATTTATATTATTTTATTTCAATCACTACACTCAGTCTGAGTATAAGTAACTCAGTAGTAGGCTAGCCTTAGCTGAGTTAGTTCAGTACCTAAGTTAGTAGTAGTAGTACTTATATATACTTAAGTACAGTAAAACAGTTACAGGGTGATGCTGAGACAAGAGTGTAACAGTTTACTAGTAACACTACAGACATGACACACCAGTCTGAGTCATTCATCTGCTTCCTACTCCGACTATTCATTATTGGGTAATTGTGGTAATACAAGCAATAATACCCAGCACAACTGAACTCATAAAAATTGACAGAAACAATTCTATATTTGTTTTTAACGTACCCAGATGTTGCTGTAGTAAAGCATCTTTACCAGTTCCTAGACGAAAGTGGCCACCGATTGACGAACGTTTAGCTGCTTCACGATATTTATTGGCAGTTGGATTGCTTGATGAACTTTTCGGCAATTTTCTTTTCTTTGATTGTTTCAACTTAGCCTTGGGCTTTGTACTTCCATACTTTTTGTTCATTTTCAGTCTATCGTGTTTATTTGTGGCTTTCATTTTGGTAATAACTCTTTATATCACTAAATATAAAATAAAAATACACACGTGTGACTGTTGTCAGCAGCAGAGTTTACTAGTTGCCAGGTTTTTATCCAGAGCTATACTATAAGTTGTATGTGAGATATATGCTTGGCTTTCTGTCACTGGATTTCTATCATATATATTCCCCTCGTTCTGTTAGTTATAAGTTACATAGGGCCTAATAATAATAAGTTATATTCTGTGAACTTTCGGAGGGGAAGAGGCACCAGGACAGACCACTGTTCAGATCTAAATATGTCTGCAAGGCCTCAATGAAAACTTTTCTATAGGTCCCAGCACATGGGAAAAACTAGCTGATGAAAGAGTTGTGTAGAAAGCGATATTGCCCAAGGGTGCAATCTTTTGAGAAGAGACGTATGTATGATCTGAAAGACAAGAGAGAAAACTCAGAAGTTATCACAGTAAAACACTTACCAATTGACCTTTGTAAAGGCAAAAAAGGTCATATACAAATATATATACATAGGGACTTCCGCCCGTGTGGTGCCGGGGTCCGCTAGGGAAGCAAAGAATAGTACTACTGGAACCTACAACGCATGTTGTAAGAGGCGACTGATGTAGGCCCTAGGAATCTACCTAGTAAAAAAAGCAGCGCAGAAATCGGATGTGATTGCCTACTTGTATGCGCTTAACTGGCACAACGTACAATCGATCTTAGGCTCAGATCACATGCAAATGACACAGAGTGGTTAACAAGTGGTCGATATGGACCGTCGAAGAAGAGGAAAACAAGACATAGGGCCTGCAAGTAATCCAGACTGGGCAACTCACTGGATCTTTTCCATGGAATTGAGTCCAATATTTCTGGCCTCTCTCAGCAAAGTTTGTTTCAGGGTTTCTCTAGGGCGTACTCTCTTTCTTAAACACTTTTCATCTTACTTCAATCCCTGCTTTGGTATTCTTTGATCACTTCTTGGTTGCTCTCTTGCAAACAGTGCCCTGACTCAAGTGGGCAGAAGCATGGACAGAGCCGATATCATCAATGCGGTACGCTCTCAATTGTGTGACATGGGCGGGTCTCAGACACTG